>BSBN01000124.1:11482500-12032042 GCA_027924645.1 Cunninghamia lanceolata
TGGGGGAACCCATGGAGGTCATATTCCACAAACTAGTCCAAGCCAACATGGTAGCATTCCCTGTGACTGGATCATTCGATGACATGAAGCCCAAACCTATGTGGTATAAATAAAATGAATATTGTGAATACCATTGCATAAAAGTCCATGCCACTAGCAAGTGCATGAAGCTAAAGAACTACATCCAAGATCTTGTTGACCACAACAAGATTGAAGTAGAAGGAAACTCATCCTCCTTGCTGAATGGATAATTGGGCATATATTAGAATCCCCTTTTAAAGCATGAATAATCAAATTCATCCCAACCATCCACCTCTAACCAAGGTCAATCCCAAAATAATCACACCAATAACATTCACTACAACAAAGCCCCTCACTCCTATGACATCATTATGGGACATATCGACTCTGACTACATGTGAGTTGCAACCATAAAATTCAAATCCAAATCCTTTGATTGTGCCATCACTACATGACATGTTAGGGTCATTGTCCAAGGCCCCTCAACATCCTCCTCCCCATAGGCCACCTGATATAATATTTTGGAACACCTTGGGAAGACTCCAATGCAGAGATCCGTCCTAGAGCTCCTCAAAACATCACCCATCCATAGAGATATATTGGATCATGCCTTACTGGAATCACGAGTCCTAAATAACATAGAACTTGAGCAATTTCAAGCCTTGTGTGCAACTATATCTCAAAATGGATGAATAAAAAATATGTGTACCTTTATTACCAACTACTGCAAGCTTGCTTAAAGCACCAACAATAAATGAATTGCAATAGCAACAAACTTCTTTCCTAACAATAGAGTCACCACCTCTTCCAAAAGAGGAATACCTTGAAGCACATCTAATCTCCAAGGCAATAAACTAATTATGGATTTAGCTCACCAAAAAAGTCCTCAATTCAATTTCAACCCAAGATGTCTTCTTCCTCAACACCATTCTGCTAGTGCAAGTTGATAGGATGCCAACAACACACAAACAAAATACAAACTACAATACTTTCTTCAATGATTGTGCTATAGGAGTCTTTAAACTATGAACCAGGATTCACATCCATGATAATGACACCATTTTGTATTGAAGGTGAATCAATCAGCTCATCAAGACTAGGGACTTGTTGTATTGAAGGTGAATCGATCAGTTCATCAATAGAATGTGAGTGATTAGAGGCTAATTACTAAGAGTGAGTGTGTTCTCCTTCACTTTGAGTTCAACTAAACTCAGGAGGGTGTTCCTAAAAATCCTTAATAGGAAATCTAACCTATTAAGATAAATAATGACTGAAACAGTAGAAGCTATACCCAATGTACGGTTGAGCCCTATATTTGTCACTAGGTCAAGGACAAACTAGTTGCCTGTAAAACCTCTTATTAAGATAAAACTACAACCTTGCATATGCACTTATAGATAATAGTAGTATTATATCCCCATGAATGAATCCACTTAAAATTTCATACACAAGTGCAAGGTGTAGACCTGCATGATATGATTATCTAATGATTTACTTATTTGGGTTCACTCAAGATTTTTTCCCTGGTTTGCAATAGTGAATCATGGCATCATGTGAAACCCTAATCTACTCTTACAACTAATAAGAATAGAAGATTAATTAAAAAGAGAGTGCTTGATCTCTCACCAAATTTGATCGATGCCTACTCCATTGGATAACAAATTAATGAACTACAAGGAGGGAGGAGATACGTCCAACAATACATCAATATAACCAGATGTGCATTTTCATACAAATCAAAGGTAACATTACATGCAATGGACATACTTAATAATCCATCTCAGAACTATAATAACCCATATGAAACAAAGGAGAGATCATCATAATAGCATGACAATAAATTAAAATGTGGTCACACATTTATCTAACCTTGGTTACATTCATACCAGCAAATGTGGCAAGAGAGGATGGAGAACTATTATTATACATCCCCTTGAATCATTACAAACTTCCATGGAAACATTCACTACATGTGTATGTGCATTAAAAACCCCTCCTACGATTCATAGAAAGTATCCCATCCCCTTACGGACTAGACTAACATCAATTGATGCCCTAAGACTAACACGAGGCACTTGTAGTAAAGAAATTGGCTCAACAAACAATCCTTTAAATGATGAACAAACTTGTATTTATAGTTTTTTAGTTTCATGCCCTTTGGTCACTTACAACAATTTGATGCATGATAGGAGGTCAAAACATTAAATATAAACTAGGGTTCCCAACAATGAAATCTGTGGAATCCACACCATCTTCATCATCCATTATTTATTTTATTACATTTGGAATCATACCCTTGAGATGAGCAATGTTGTTTGGGCAAGAAACATGCCTTTGAGAAGTTGCAGAGGTCAAATATGACTTTAATGGTGACTTGGGAAATAGTTGGAGTGTATCATAAAAGGTTTGGAATTTTTTTAGAAATTGAACACTAAACTGCACATGAGGACATGGTGCACGGAGTGGGAGGAAAGAAGTCCTGAAGGAAGAGAAGGTTCCATGGAATGGAAGGGAATAAAGAATTTGGCCAATGGGACAAATGTGAGAATTTGACCCATTACTGGAAGAAGGAATTGGAGAGAAGAGGGGAAAACATGCGAAATTGCAGACAGGAACTAGAGGTGGAAGGTGTAAAGGAAATCTTGAATGCAAGAGAAATTTCATGAGGGAAGAAAAGAGTAATCTGAAAGTTATGGGAAAAAGTCACGGAATTGGACATATGGACAGGATATTAGGTGGAGGGATGAAATCCTGAAGTCCAAGGAAGTTTCACGGATGGGAGGAAGTGAAAGATGCAAATATGCAAGAAATTTATGTGGAACAAGATGTGAGAAAGGAATGTAGACATGGGAAAAAGGAGGTTGGAACCGGATGTAACAAGCCACAGAGAAATCACATGGAACTTAAGGATGGAAGTTGATGTGAAGAACAAAGGTGAAAACATCCTGTCCGGGAGGGAAGTTATGCCAAGCAATAAGGAGGGCAAATTAAAAGAAAGTAGAAAAAGGACGAAGGACTGAATGTGGATAAAAGGAAGGGAATGAGAATAGGATGTTGGAGCTCAAAAATGAAGTTTGGTACCCAAGCAGGATTCCATAGAATGGAGGGAAATGGGTGTGGTGAAAAGGACTAAGGCTCGATAGGATTTTACGAAATTCATATGCGGGACTAGAGGTGGACACTAGATGGAATGTAAGGAGGAATGATATAGTATCAAGTCAAAGTTTTGCATACTAGAAAAATGAAGTAAAAGGAGGGAAATGAAGGATTAATGAAGTTTGTGGGAAGTTAGGTGGAAATGGATGATGTAATTGGATGGGATGCATGAAATAAAGGTTCGACAGTCCAAGGAAAACATATCAATAACCTAAAACACGAGAAAATGACATAGAAACCCCTCAAAATTTAGGATTTTTTTGGATTTATGTAACTTCCAACATATGAGGCAAACTCGGGGGATGCCATGAATAAAATTTAGACAAAATTGACAAAGGGGCAACCTAGTTAAGGTATCTCAAATTGGTTATATATAAAGGGTATAGCAAGATAAAAGCACAAAATGGGTAAGGACTTAGCTAATTTCACATTTTTTAGATTAGGTCCCAACAAAATTCAAATTTGTAGTTTGTTTTTTCTTTCGGCAAGCATATTTTTCTTAAAATTGTAAAAACTCCATAACTTATCAACATGAATTTATAAGCTTGTCTTCTGTAAAAACGTACTGAAATAAAGTGCCAAAATTACATTTTTTTGGAGGGGTGGGTTCTAATTTAGTGAGTAATAGGGTGTGTGAGAGTCTATTTTATCTTGCATTTTCTAAGTTCTTCTTTCTGTGCCATACCACATGGCCAATCCCACTCCAATTCCAACACCTTTTAATTACTTCGTTTGGAAAATTAAAATGCAAATCATCATGCAATGCAAAGGATGTTGGCAAATAATCATTAGAGCAGAAATAGAACCAATTACAGTAGCAACTAGAGTGAAATTTGTTAACAAAATGGATGAGGCATTTGGCTCTCTTTGTTTAGCAATATCACCCAATCTTTTGTCTCATATTCAATCACTCACTGCACCTAATGAAATTTGAAAAAAACTTGAGGGGTTGCATGGTAAAATTGATGAAATTCACATGGCTATCAAGTAGAGAATGAGTTAATTAGTTTGAATCCTGCTAACTTTGAAAGCCTTCCAATTTTTTTTGTCTAATTTGGAGTCCCTTCGACTCAAATTAGAATAATGTCATATTACAAAAAATGATGCACAATTGGTTGTAAGCATTCTCTCAAAATTGGGTCTTGAGTATTATATCTTTGTATCCACCTTCTATGCCACTAGAGATGCCTTAGGGACTTCTTTTACCATGCCCACCTTTGATGCATCCATAGAACGTCTCACATGTGAGTAGGATAAGTTGATTCAAATGAGGATACTATCTAGTAAGTCTTCAAAATCCACTACCTTGATTTCCAACCAATCTCAGAAGGGTTAGAAAGGGCAACAAACTTTAGGTAAATGAGAGAAGAAAGAAAAGACAACTAATCAACTAACTAAGTCCAACTCTTCTTCTCTAAAAGCAAAACTTAAACAAAGGGGGTGGGACTAAGCGTGGCTACTACAAAAGGGGGGAATGATGAGTCTACATGTATGAGGAAACAAATTGACTCTCTCATAGTGCTTCTTAAGAAGAACAAAATTAGTACTCTTGAGTCCTCTAGTGGGTCCTCTACCTCCAAAATAAGAAAAGGAGAAGGTAAAGATTTCACAACCATTGCCTCTTCATCATCTCCAATAGCATGGATGCTTGATTCAGGTGCTACACACCACGTGGCTACATCAAGTGAACACTTCTCTTCACTTAAGTCATGTACTACTTTGACTATTCACATGGGCGATTATTGTATAGTTGATTTTTCATGGATTACTTCAATTGATATGGATGGAGGACACTTCAATATTATTCTATGTGTTCCTTCTGTAACATCAAAAAATGTCCCCTTGGGGGCTTTTCTCTCATAAGGTTTAGCTCCCGGGTCTTTAGAGTGCATTTAGGATATTTTAGTTCATATTTTAGCATCCCGATGGAATGAGACCTAAGTCCCGTGGCAACTAGGACCTAGGAGGACCCCTTGAGTTATACCCTGCCTAAAATAGCGGGGGAGGACTTGGGCACCCGCACCCTAGTCCTGCCCTATTTTAGGGCAACCCCAATTTCTGGGTGTCGGTTTATGATCGTTAGGAGGTTATTTTACCGACACGGTAAAGTTTGATTTTTAAAATCTTGGTGGGAATGCTTGTAGATGCATATATAAACATATGTAGTTATTCATTTGTAAACTAGATGACTACTAGCAAGCTATTGTGTTCTCAAGGTGATTCAAGGCTTTCTATTGTGTTGTAAGAGCAGACTTGTATGTTTTGTGTGTTGATATTTGCAGATTTGAGCTTCAATCTCCTCATGGCATGAAGAGCATCTTCCTCCATGAGAGCATCACTACAAGGTGACATATCATTGTGTTTTTATCATTGATTCCTTTGGTTTTTGGCCTCTGCCTCACAAGGGTAGGCCCTCTTTATTTGACAACAGTGTCCGGAGACTTAAGTGTCCTCCGGGGTTTGACTAAGGCAAATCTCTAAACACCACAACCCCTAAACCAAGTCTTGTGATTGCAGGTTATAGGTGTCATATCCGGGAAAAGTGGAGTTGCAGGAATGTTGGGCAGACATCAGGGATTCAGGATCTGAAGGAAAGACGGACAAAGGAGCACTTCCAGGACTAGGGTGCTCGCTCCAGTGTCCTTTGCAGATAGATTCTGGAAAATAGAAGTTACAAGGTCAATCAGTGTCCGAAGGAGGTCCAGATTCCTTGAAAAAGTAGGTACCTTGGACTTGGGTGCCCGCTCCAGTGTCCCCGACTGTTCCGCTTTGGAACCATGAAAACATGTACTCTATAATTTGGTATTTTACTCCCGTCTACAAGAGCTTTTTCCGTAATTCATTAATTTGTTGTCGTATTTGCATAATTAGGGTTTTAATGGTCAATTGAGCATAAGAGAAGGAAAATTTGATAATTAATTCCCTAATCCAAGTTTCCCTACATCTGCAAGTGACTTAGGGTATGATAGTGCTCACCACTCAGCCCTAGATCCTTCAATGTTAGGGTGAAAGGAGGATTTTAACATCTAAACCACAAAAGATCAACAAATCCAATTTTACCCTAAACACCTTCTTTGACATCCAACCTTCTCTCCATCTACCAAATTACTCATATAGGGCTAGGGAAGTGAGTTGAGTTTACACCTGACATAGTCACCATTCAAAATCTTGAAGATGATTCCCTTGTTGCCCTTGGAAAGGTAGACCATAAGGCACGCTTGCATACCTTTTCATATTTTGTGCTTGATCCATCTTCCAAGGCTCTTCTTACTCACTCTAATGAAGTGGGTAAATAATGGCATGAGCGGTTTGGTCACTTGAATTACTACTATCTTCAATAGTTGGTAAGTCAAGGAAATGGTCACAGGACTAACTCAAATCTCCTTCTCCAAAGGTATTTGTCATGGTTGTACCTTAGGAAAACATATTGAAGAGAAATATGACAAAGGAAAGGCAATGAAAACTTCTATAGTTCTTGAGTTGATACATAGTGCTTTACTGAGCCCCTTTCCTACTTTGTCCTTTAGAAAGTGTCAATATCTTCTCACTTTCATAGATGATTTCTCAAATTTCATAGTGGTCTATTTTCTTCACAAGAAGAATGAAGTGTTTGGCAAGTTTCAACACTTCAAGGCCTTAATTGATAAACAAACTGGCAAGGTCATAAAAATCCTTCATACTAATGATGGAAAGCAATATGTCAACCATAAATTTGAGGACTTCTATTCTACTGAAGGGATCCTTCTCCAACACATTGTTCCATATAACCCACAACAGAATGGAGTAGCAGAAAGAAGGAATAGGTCCTTGAAAGAAATGGCCAACTGCATGATATAGTTTTGATCATTAGCACCACAATATTGGGCCTTGGAAATAAACTGTGCTAACTACATACAAAACTACATTCCACACAAAGCCTTGGAAGGCATCACTCCATTTGCGGCTTGGAGTGGTCATAAACCATTGGTTAAGCACTTAAGAGTTTTTTGGATCTTGAGCTTGGGCCCACATACCTTCAGAAAAATGCAAGGCAATGGACCATAAAAGCAAGCCTTGCATATTTGTGGGTAATCCTGATGGAGTCAAAGGGTATCAACTTTTAGACCCTGATACTCATGATGTGATCGTAGCATGAAGTGTCAAGTTTGAGGAATCTTCTTCCCCTACTAAATTGACATTTCTCATTCATCCTCCACACAAGGCTTTCATCCATATAGTGATTTAGATTCAAAGATAGAGGAACATCTTTCCACTCCACTTTCTAGTCCAAAGTCTCCAACACATAAGCTTGCTTCCACTTAAGCTACTCTTCCACTTTGGCTCATCAAAACTTATAGGCAGTGGGTACATCAGTTGGGGATCCATTAGATACTAGAAGGACTTGGTCACAATAATAGGATATGCCTCATGTATACAGAGCTCAAGCTTTTGATCCACAAACATTTGAGGAAGCAACAAGTATTGTTGAATGGGACTCAACAATGGAGGAAGAATACTCTTGCTCAAAAATCACACTTGGAGTTTAGTCACACTTCCCAAGGGAAGAAAGATGGTTTGATGCAAGTGCATCTGTTAAACCAAGTATGAAGATGATGGAACAATTGACAAATACAAAGCATGACTTGTCATCAAAGGATTTTCATAAGTGCTTGGCATAGATTATACTGAGACCTTTGCACCCATCACTAAAATGAATTTCGTCCACCTCACTCTAGCCATTATTGTGGCTCACCATTGGCCCATATATTAGATGGACATGAAGAGTGCCTTTCTTCATGTTGATCTACAAGAAGAGATCTACATGACACAACCATAGCGATTCATTCATGATTCTTCCTTATATGCAAACTTTGGAAGTCCCTCGATGGTCTCAAACAAGCCCCTAGGGCTTGGTATGCCAAGATGGATTCCTTCTTTCTCTTAGTTTCACTAGATGTCACTCTAACCCTATTGTCTACATTTTATGGTAGGGTGATGAGCTTCTTCTCTTAGTGTTGTACGTCAATGACTTGATCATCACTGGGAGTTCTTCATCCCTGATTGACTTGATTCAATTTGCACTACATGACAAATCCTCTATGATAGAATTGGAATTATTACATTTCTTCTTGGGATTGAGATCACTTAGACTAATTCTAGAACAAGTATTGCTTAACCCAAATATGCTCTTGATAAACACTCTCATAGTTCCAGATGGCTACTTATAAGCTTGCCTCAACTCCCTTTCTATTAGGAGTCAAATTGGAGGCTCATTATTCGATTACTCTTGTTGATGCTACCTTATATTAATAACTTGTGGGGAGTCTCGTATACCTCACACGTACTCATCCTAATATTTCTTATGTTATTGGCTTGGTCTCTCGCTTTATGCAAGAACCTCATGAGCTTCATTAGAAAGTTGCCAAGTGTATATTACACTATGTACAGGGGACACATTCATATGGGATACACTATGTAGTAGGTTGAGATACATACTTAGTAGGATATACAAATTCTAATTAGGTTGGTGATTCTAAGGATCACAAGTTCACATATAGTTACAAGTTTCACCTTGGATCTGATCCTATTTGTTGGTTGAGCAAGAAGCAATGTATGTTATTGCTCTTTCATCTATAGAGGTGGAATACATAGTGGTTGTAAATGCCACCAGAGAGGCCATTTGGCTTCATCACATCTTGATAGAGATTAGCATCACCTATCGGCTACCATCCATCATCTACTATGATAATCAAAGTGCTACTGTGATAATCAAAGTGCTATTGTGATTTCAAAAAATCTAGTTCACCACCAATGAACCAAGCATATTGAGATACATGTACATTACATATGAGATCTTATCCAAGAGTATATCAGTGATCTTCATTACTGTCCTACATTGGGGCAAATTATAGACATTTTTACCAAACCTTTTTATGGAGAGCACCTATGTTCATCTTTGAGCTCTTTTAGGGGTGCAGGACTATCACTTTTGGGGGGCTATCTAATACTCCTTCTTCCCGCCTTGGGATGGAGTTTTTTTTTCCAAGTATTCTCCTTCTCTTCTTCTAGGGATACACTATTTCTTTTGTGCCTTGGGGTTCTCTTAGATTGTACATGAGTACCTAATATGGCTTGTCTTCTTGTCACTTATTTTCTTTTCCCTAAGTTGCACTTAAGGGGGGTGTTGGTGTAATTATTTATTTATTGCACCTTATATTAAGTTTACTTAATTAATATTTATGTACTTATGTAAATTTGGAAATAGTTGAGCACATGTGTAATCTCCTTGATTGATGGGAGCACATGCCACATCTACCTCATTCGACTCATTGATTGATGGCAATTAGATGCCACCTCTCCCTCATCAAGATGAGTTCTCTTGACACCACTGCTCCTACATGTAGAGTCAATCCTCTAGATCACTAAGGCTTCTTGGGTCACTTGTCATCTTGGCTCATGCATCCCAAAGCCAATATATCTAATCATGTCTTCATTTTATCATCTAGAAATATAGATATTATAATTCTGTCATTTTATATTTTGAATGTTATTAAATTTATGTTGTCATAATTCTATTTTGATTTTAGGGAGATTTAATTTTAGAAATCAATCTTCAATATTAAATCTAACACCATGTGGTAACTTTGACTGACAAATACTTCCATTTAATGAGGTACTTTGTGATTGTCCTAGTCCTTAGCTTCTTCGTGCGTGTCTAGAAAATTAACTTGGGCTCCAAGCTGGGTCTTCCCTCTACATCTAGCTTAGGCAACACTATATGTGTTAGAGTTTTGCATTGATCTGCTTGCCTCTTCATTCTATTTTGTGCCTTTGTCTTATTCTTCTCAAGACTAGAGGGTACCTATTGCTAGTGCTAAATGTGTTCTTCGATTTCTCTAACCTTTTGGTGCACCTTCAAAGAAGGGGTGAAGGATGGTGTATCGTACCCTAGCATTGCTTGAATGGCTCAATCAGAATCTCCTTTAGGAGGCAATCCTTTTCGAATTTCTCCAAGTAGTGATAATGCATAACAAGATGTTATTGGCTTGACTTCTACTTATTTTTCTTTTTCTCCTTCTTCTCTTTCTTCTCCTCCTCCTTCTCCTCCTCCCCCTTCTTTTGCTTCTCCTTCTCCTTTTGCTTCTCCTTCTCCCTCTTACCCTCCTTCTTGCACATTCTTCATTAGTAATAGATTCTAAGATCCCATATGAGTACTAGCCATTGAATTATTTGGGTGATATCCATCTTCATATTTGAGTCAAACACAAAAGCATTATGCTTCTTAAGAGACTCATCTTCTTCCCAAGTCTTGTTGTGTGGCTCCATATGTTGGAAATCTCTATAACCTTGGCTAGAAACTATTTGTTCAACCATCGCCTTGACATATCCTATCTCAACTTTCATCTTTCACAAGATTCCTTCATCTGTTGATTTCTCCCTTGATTTCCCCCTTCATTGTGTTTATATCTTTATGAGTAACAATATCCATCTCCTCAACTACTGGATTGTCTTTGTCAAGAGTCCTTCTAGGAGTGAATATATTCTTTTTGCCTCTAGATGAAGCCATTTCATGTAGCTACCAAAATAGTTTTCACAATAACTTACTCAAAATAAATCAAGATAATCTAAAATTTTTACTATAATGTATTAGGGCCTGGATCTCACTTTTCTAAAAAATCTCCAAGAAATTCGCTAATTGGCACCCTTGAGAGTGAATTTGATGGAAACCCTAATTTCACAATAACTTTCTCAAATCTACTCCAAATGACCTCAAATCTAGATTGTAGTAGCTTCAATATGTCCTTGATCAACCCTCCATAAATTAGAGAAAAATCATTGATTTGCAGCCTTGAGAGCAAATTTGGTGGAGACAATAACTCATCTTCAAATATGCTCCAAATGACCTCAAATCTGGACTATAGTAGCTTCAATATGACCTTGAAAAACCCTCTAAAAATCAAGAAAAAATTTGCCAAATCGAGAGAGATACATGCTTCACAATTTGACCTCTTGAGTAAAAAAAATCACCTTGATTATTGCCCTCCGAGTGCTAAGATCATGTTCTAATACCGCTTGTAATGAAATAACTTGTACAAGAGAAGAATATAACATGAAATATGCTACAAATACTTGAGAATAATAAGCCACTTCGAGAGGGCAAACCTCTAATTATCTCCACTAGGAACATAATTTGCAATATGATGATAATGAACTAACCACTAGCTCCTATATATACCTAATTATGCCATTGCTGCTACCCAAACTGACTTAGATACCTAAATATAACACCTAGGATGACTTAATTATCTAAATAAGACTATAATAATGATCATATAACTTAATTAAGAGTTAAGGTGTCCACAAGCCAACTACTCATAACCCTGTGCACACTATAGGATTAAGGGCGTAGCACTAGCTAAGCATGTCCTTACTAAAGGTGAAGACCCCCTCACTATTAGACATGATCTACAGTTATTTTGAATGAACACACCTTGGAATTCTACTTTATATATGTTTCCAATGATATTAAGAGTAGAGTGTCCCTTTGAATTTGGATGGTCTCATCCGTGTCCTTCTGACAACAATTAGAGTTGTCTATCCAAATTATTTAACACTAGAAAAAAATGACAAATATAAGATATAATTACTTTCTAGATTAAAAGAACTACAAACTTTATTGCTAATTACATTACATACATATACTATATCAAATAATTAGCAAAAAATATTCTTAGTACATCTTTAGGTATATCCATTAAACCTTAAGGTGCAATTACTAGTTAATAAAGTGATAACCACATTTAAACATGCCTCTTTTAAAAGTTAATTACAATAGCACATGTGAATGCATTAGCCGTGATACTCAATGACATTTAGGGTTTCAGGTAAACCCTAGAAATAAATCTGCTTCCTGTCAACCAAACGGTCTATGTGATACGAAGTTTACGAGTTGCAGACGGAGAGGAGGGGAAATGGGTAAGTTCTCATTGGATTCATCTTTGATGTATTTGAATTGGGTTTTCTCTTGTCCTGCAGATTATGCTATTTACGGTGTAGTTTTATGAGGCTTTTTTAGGTTTTCTGCAGTTTTATAAGGCCTTTTCAGGTTTGTGGTTCATCTAGCCATAGATTTAATGGATTTTGTAAACGTGTAACCAGATTCAGAGGTCCATTTAATGGGTCCACATATATTTTCAAAAAAATGTTTTGAAAAGAATTCTGTAGTTTGCTTGTTTCACATCTTGTTATGTGGTTGGATTATCTATGCTGAAATATATTGGAACCTATAGGTATTTGTTCCACAAGATATAGCCACACTGCTAGGTTTACCAAAGCCTTAGATTTGTTCATGCAGTACCTTTTGCTCGATTCTTTTGATTTTGGATTCTGTTATATTAAGTGTTTCATCTTCTGGAAGGAAGCCCTAGGTTTTTGAATGCATGATGGAATTTGTAGAAGGCATTTTGGGGAAATGTAGTGGCTTATTGAGAGTATTCAATTGATTAGAAAAGATTAATCGTATTTGGTCGAGTTTGATCTTTATATGCGATTGGGTTGTCTATGTTGCAACGATAGACTTATTTTGCTCAAGATATTGCCACGATGACTCTGATAGGATTATTTAACTGTTTTTTTTTTTTTTTTTTCCTTTTTCTGATTATGGGTTCTGTAAAATCGATTTTTTTTTTGGGGTTATGTTTTGTTTTTTCGTATCAGTAACTCTGAGAATGTTTGAAGTTTTTATATTTTATACTGAAAGTTATGAAAACGTGTTGGCCGGATGTAGGGGCTTATAAGTACGTTGAGGAGCTATGGAAGAAGAAACAATCGGATGTGATGAGGTTCTTGCAGAGGGTGAGGTGCTGGGAATATCGGCAGCTTCCTGGCATAGTTAGGGCGAACAGGCCCACAAGGCCCGATAAGGCCCGACGTCTCGGCTACAAGGCCAAGCAGGTAGGTTTACATGCATACATGCACCTTATGACTACTATTTCCAACGATGCATATAAACAGTATAAGGCTTTCAATGCATACGAATATCAATTCTATGTAAATAGGATTATAACCACTATGACTTCTATTCTTATATAGAAGTTAAAATATAAGACGTAGTCAGATGTAGTATTTTAGTACCATGAAAGACCACATGATAAAGCTGTTAATGAATTTGTAAGCTGTACATGTTTAATGGCCCATATCAACTAAGCATAAGATGTAATATTTAAATCATCAACATCTAGGATTGTTAAAAGTCATTTTTCATGTGATCTACAAGATTGAAGGGGCAGTCATTGTGACATACCTTATTCATCTATTTCCAAATTTTTGGAATCTTTCCTTTTACCGTATATCCTATCCTCCCTACACAATGCTTTCAATATGAAAAGCTGCCATCAACTATTCACCATTCTTCAAATATTCATATATCTACATTTGAGAAGTCCTGCTTCAAATTGAGGACTTGATTTGAAGATTGTTTATTTTTATGACACTGTTGCAGAGCAAGTGCCATAGCTTTCAATGAAGGGGAGTTTTTTGAGAAGGAAGAATAGAGCAACTTCCTTATCATTCTTTGATGAAAAGTCTGTGTACACTTCCTTTGAGATTTTAAAAATCAAATCTGATGCCACCTCACCTGCTGCCAACTCCTGCTTCACATTCCATCTGGCTATACATAACCAAGACTGCAAGTCAATATTAACCCAGAGGAAGAAGTTTGACTATACCATTTTGTCAAGGTTTGAGAAATTGCAGAGGATGGTGAGAAGTTGAGACTCTGAGAAGCAATTTTCATTGTTCAAGAAACTGTTGAGGATAATGAGAAGTTGAGACTCTGAGAGGCAATTGATTAGATAATGCTTTTTAATGATTCTACAAATGATCGTTTGAAGTGATAAATCCTTCAATATATGCAGATGTTGGAAAAACACTTAAATTAGGCTGCAATTTTGATAAATTGTCAAACTATTTTATTTGAGTTTGTTCAGTTATTGATGGTCTGATTCCAGTGATTCTGAACTGGAACCATCCACACTGAAATGTTTAATATTAGAGTTCACAGATTTTTAAATTCTTTAGCTCAGGAAACTGTACAATATAAATCACCTGTCAAACAAGTTTCTTGTTGGCATGGTAGGATCAAAATGCATTACCTTGTTCTCTGATTTATTTTTCAATCTGATTGAAGTTTCTTTTTCAAGACATACTCCTTCATACCACATATTTTATCATCTTGGAACCATATCCAAGTGAGTCAACCTCCATCATGTAGTACAAGGCGACATCAAAAGTACAAACATGGTCATCCAATCCAATGCAGCCTCCTCATCATGAGCTCTACCATATGCTAATACTTGCTCTTTTTCACTTGTCCATGGTGTGGCCTCACATCATTTCCATGGTAAGCTATTAATATTGCAACGGAACAAACAGTGAGCCAAATGTTTGCGTTTATGCCTTTCTCATCCTATCTCTCATCCAAAGAAATATCTGTCCATCATGTTTCCATCTTTGTTTCCTTATCTAAATATGTCTACTAGACCCAAATGTATGGAAATCATAACCATCACACTTCTTTAGTCCTGCAAATGCTGCACCATGTCTTGTGTCAAGGCCAAGAATGCCTCCTATTTTCTTTCACATGATGATTGAGCCTATCCTGCCTTCTTTTAGCAAACAAACCATATGGGCTAAAGTATCTCTTCTATTCCAAGAATCTCTCCTGCCCTTATTTTTCCTTCTCATCTCTCTGCTTTCTTGAAGCAATTCCTGACAAAATTTTCTGCCTGGCCACAATAATAACACATCTTTCTCTTTCCATGATTGCTTTTGTCATGGGAGTCCAATGAAGACCTTGATTCCTTTTTGAGGAGAATCCATAATTGGTGTATCATGTTGTTACTTATTATCACTCTTGTATAGCCATGTTGTTTTGCACATTCAAATGTTTCCTCAAGGGGAGTTTCAATCCCATGTCCATGCTCACCAAGTACTCTATCTGTGTATCCTGTTTGGAGAAGAAAATTTAGAACCAATGTCATTTGTGTGTTTCTGAAGCGCATGATCTTAGGAGTAGTCCCATCAGTAAACAACTAAAGCATCGTGATCATTATCAGTGGAAGGAGCAGTCACATCATCAGTAGAATCATCAACATGATCAATAGAAGAACCATTACTGTAAAGAGAGGCATGGACAATATACGAAATATTACTACATATGAAAGCATTCACAACGTCAAAAAGATCAGGAAGTAAGGAAATCAACAATGTAAAAAGCACTAGAAGTATTAATACGATGATTGCACACCAAATGCTGTCCTTAGCACTTTTAATTCAGCAAATTCCTTCAAATATTTATGATCAAATAGAAGTAGTGTTTTATTGGGTTCTGTTAATTTCTGAAGTTCCTCACTGGAACCCTCACCATTGTCTTGATTGGAAGACAAAACTTCCATCTCAAACAGTTTCTCAAGTTTGCATACACTTTTTTTTTTTTCAAATCAAAGGTGTGACGTCAAGTGGAATGCCAATATGAACAATAATGAGACAGGCTGTTGTTTTGCAATTATTGAACTTGGTAAGTTCTATTTTCAATGAGGATATCAAGTGGGGCTCTTCACAATCAACAATGAAAATCTTGTCATTAAACCAATTATCATAGACTTAGCCTATTTGAGTTGGGCTGCACAAGTATAATAACACCATCAAATTGGTCCATTTTGAGCATGCACAAGACCTAGCTAGGAATTTCCAAATATACCAAAGAAGCTTACTCCTGCAAAGAATTCAAAAATATCATTGTGTAGGTCAAAGCTATGGTCCCTAGGAGGTGAAGTATCCAAACACATGATTTTCCCCAAAGATGTTGCACAAGGTGTCGCGACAACGCGTGTGGCCATATAAATATAGCACTTTGAAGAGTGCTGAAATATCTTTCCAACGTTTTGAAAATGGGGTCAAATGGAGTGTTGTACAGCAAGGTTATGCCTTGTTAATGATTGGCTTCTAGTTGCACAGTTTCCAACTGCACAAGGTATTGCCAAAGCAGTTCATCAATGAATGTAGCCACATAAAAGACAACACGGCTGTGAAGAGCAGGTAGCTTTCCAGTACTCAGAGAATGGGTTCATGGAGTTTCAATGAAAATGTTATGTCCCATCAAAGTTGGGGACTCCAAGTGCACAACAATACCCAAAGCATAAGCAAATGATTCAAATTTCCAATTCAAAACTTTGCAGGAAAACACCTTATTTCATTCATTGCTCATCACCAAATAGGTGCTATCTGTACTAGTAGGTGTTCCTGTAGCGACACTACAAATTGCTCTCTTGCAGAATGTAAGTTCCAATGTCAAGAACTTGACAGTTGTCTCAGAGAAGCTTTCTAGAATAACCTGTCAGCTGTTAACTTAGATGATACTTTGAATCAGCAGTGAACTCATATGATATCTCCTATAAGTTAAACTCATATGATGTCTCCTATAAATTATATAACCATTTCAAGATAAACCTAAGTTACTGAGTTGGAATCGGTAGGATACTGGTACATGGGCATGGTATGCTGATATGGCAAAATTTTGGGGGAGGGTTGTATCAAAATCATAAATATTTATTAATTATTTATATTAATGAGTAATCAAGGTTAATTAGTAATATATAAAAATATATTTATTAATATAGAAATAATTAATAATAATTATTAGTAATGAACTACGTTACCTGGTGTGCTCTCTTAGGCTCCCGATCCTCTGACTTTGATTTTTATTTTTATTATATTGTTATTATTATAATATATATTATATTTATTATTATAATATATTACATTATTATATTATATATTATTATAATATATTATATATATATTCTATAATAATATAATATATTATTATTATAATATATTATTATTATAATATACTATATTATATTATATATTATAATGTTATATTATTATAATTTAATTATATTATTCTATTATATATTATTATATTCTATATTATAATATATATTATATTATATTATATATTATTATACTATATATTAAATTATATATATACTAATAATATAATTGATATATCAAATGTATTTTCAATTCTGCATATTTTTTTATTTTTATATATATATAGTACAGCTGTACCCAAATAAAAAAAATCGCTGTACTCGCGTACCGGAATGGCAGCAACTTAGGTAATGAATTATATTAATTAGTAATCAAGGTTATTAGTAATATATTTATTGCTAATATATAAATCATTAACTACTACTAGTATATAAATCATTAGTAATCACTAGTGTATTTTAATAATATATTTATTAGGGATATATAAATGTTACAGTGATTTATTAGTTAGTAATCAGCCTTGTTAAAAATTCAAATGCCTCAAAGGCCAAAATCCCTCAAAATCCAGGCAAGAATCATCAGCTTCTTTTCAAAGCCTTAATCTACGACCCACATGGAAGTCTGCAAGCCTATCAGTTTTTTCTGGTTTGAGTCTAATTTCCCCAACCCGCAGGACATTCCACAAATCTAAAAAGCGCCAAGGTTTTCACTCCCATTCCTCCAAATCCACACAAGGAGTCTTACTTTTCTAAGCTTGCAGGTGATCCGGCACATCTAGGGTTCAAATCATGGCAACCAAGTACGGGTGCACAGCAATGGAGGTGGCCTCTGTCCGCCAGGTGTTGGGCTCTGGCGCCAACTTCTCTGTCTTCTTTTGCAACAAACTTTTGTCCATCTTTGACCAGCTTGTGGCCACTTTGTACACAGTAACAACATGTGCCTCCTGTACTCTGCCTTTTTGGTTTATTTGATGCAGTGGCCTTTGCAATGCTCTGTGCAGAGTTGTTTAGGGTTTCACGTATCAAAAAGTCAAAAAAATTGCCTTGAAAAATTCGCCCAATGCTGGAATCAATCGGTTTGGAATTGCCATGTCCACCCCAGAATTGCCTGGGTAGACCCTGCACTGTTTCCACACAATTCTGATGCTCAAACCCAAGCCCTGCCCGATTCAACAGGTGATTTGGATCTGTACTCAATTCTGGAATGACTTGTATCTGGAAACGAATATATTTTCCAGCCAATTTGGTAACATAGAGATCAACAAAATAGGGATTTAAGAGAAACAACATTTTTATCTAAATTTTGATATATCTAAAAATATTTATTCTTGTATAAGTTTTGTGTTTGCCTCATTCATATTTTTTAATATAATAAAAATTGAATATCCATTATTTGATCTTAATGACAAGATTTTTAAAAACATCTCACTTAACAAATTTGTTAGATTTTGTTTTTTATTCCCAACCTGAACCTTGTCCTTATGTCTGTTCTTACATGTACCTTTGGCCAGATGTTCACAGGTTAACAAAGATTAATCCTCTGATGTGATTATTTAGTTGCACGTTTAAAGTCCGTTTGCCTTATTTGTTTCTTGTGGTTATTAATTCACAGGTGAGGTCTAGGTGAATGTAGGGGACTGAGCTGGGAGTATAAGTACCACCTAGTTTGTACTAATGGCTTATTGTCCGAGCCTGCCTGGCACTAGTTAGAGCTAATTGTCTGTTAAGGAGTTTGTAGTACCTCTAGCTACTGCCTTTGTTGCTTGATCCTGATCTCTAGTAATCCCAGGTCAAAATGGGTGAGCATCTAGGCTATGACAGGTAAATCACGGTATGGCAGATGAAAGCTAACCCTAAGGCAGTTGAATTTGGCTATGAATTTTTTGAAAACTGAAACAAGGGTGATGTGGGCATAAGATCCAGTGACAAAGATGGTGGCTAGGGTTTCTTTAGTCTCCTGAGTGGCAACTTAATCAATGGATTAGGATGTAAGGCCTCAGCATAATTAAGGGATTTGGATTCCCATCCCTAGTCTTCATTGTTTCTAGATTGGAGTTAAGATGATGCACTTGGAGTATGCATTTGAATCAGTGAGTGTGGTCTGTTCCGTAATTAATGTTTCCATAATTAATTTGAATCCCCCCTCTCTTTCTTTTTATAAGGCTAAGTTTCTGCATCCTATTCACTTGTTTCCTCTTCCTGATGATGGATCACTGAGTGTGATCCTAAATGTTGACAAAAAAACACACACAGTATAATCCAAAAGCATTCTTATCATAGAACTGTGTGTGTTAAGATTGTCATATTTACATGGTATTTGAATGCAATTTATGGAATGCCTTTTATTTTTAACCAATATGCACATACCTGATCTTGGCTGACTTCTAGGAAATATGTGCAGGGTTATGTCATTTACCGTGTGAGAGTTAGACGTGGAGGCCGGAAAAGGCCTGTTCCTAAAGGTATTGTTTATGGTAAACCAACTAATCAAGGTATCACACAGCTCAAGTTCCAGCGCAACTTGAGATCTGTGGCAGAGGAGCGAGCTGGTCGGAAGCTCGGGGGACTAAGAGTATTGAACTCTTACTGGATAAATCAGGTATAGTATGTCATGTGTATGAACAATTAATATTGGGATGCATGGTTCAATCTGTGCTGTCTGTAGAGGTATTTTATTCTGTGTTTTGGAAGTCACATATGATCTTTATTCACTAGAGAGATGTTGCTAGCATACTGAGTATTTTGTTTTCAATTTGAGAGTTATTTGGAGTGTTGATGATGGCCCAGTTTTGACTAATGTTTTTGCAACACAGGACTCGACCTACAAATATTTTGAGATAATTCTTGTTGATGAAGCACACAAGGCTATCCGAAATGATCCTAGAATAAACTGGATATGCAATCCTGTTCACAAGCACAGGGAACTTCGAGGACTAACATCTGCTGGGAAGAAGTACAGGGGTCTCCGAGGCAGAGGCCACCTCTTCCACAAGAATCAGCCTTCTAGGCGTGCTACTTGGAAGAGAAACAACAGTCTTTCTCTGCGACGTTACCGATAGATTGCAGGCCCTTAATAGGCTTTATTCAGGGAATTGTCTTGAGATCTATATTTCTATACATTTCAAGTTTTCTTTGTGCCTTTGTTGAGACAGATGCTGGCATGGTTTTTGTAGAATTCAGTGGTCAATTTTTTTGTGATAAACAACTAAATAGGATTTGCTTTCGGCTGAAATTTGTAATGACTTCTAATTGAAAATGTTCTTATAAGACCAAATGTATTTTATATTACTGATAATTTGTATCGGAATTTTCAATGCAACATTAGCCTGGTTCTGTTATTTGTTTTGTTTGATGCAAAGTAATGCTCTATGTTAGCAATTCTTTTCATGCTCAAGTAGTTTACTAGAAATTTATTATAAATACAAGGTTCAGGCTGCTTGATCATATTTGCTTTAAATGATTTTCTCAGGAATAATATTATTGCAATTGCTATATTATGGAAGATAATTTAATATGCTGTTTGTATTAGGTTATGGATTCATTGAGTTACAGAAGCCAAAGACTGTTTATTAATTTTTGTTCATATGTTGTTTCATTATGAATTAGGTGGTTTTCTCTGTAGTTTAGAGGGTTCCTCTGTTTTTGGGCTTGGTATAAATAATGTTAATGTAGTATCCCAGTTCTGTTGTTTCAAGATGCTCAAAAGCTATGTTGAGATATATCAAAAACTGTTGTGAGAAAAAAATACTATATTCCTTTTAGTTGATTATTTCTACTCGTATCTGTAGTTAGAAGGTACTGTTTTTGGGCTTGAGTAAATATGAGAGTACCCCAGTCCCGCTCGTCCTTCCAGGATGTCAAAAGCCATGCGATATAAAAAACCATTATTAAAATAACAAGTAGCTAATGACAGACTGAAGAAGTTTTTTGGGCCCCTTTGGATACTTGAATAAGCTGCATTAGCACCTGGATGAATTCCTACATGTTAAGGACCTGCCATCAGTGGTAGAAATGCCCAGCCCTCCGAGATCAGTTCAGTTTGATTGACTAAGAAATATCATTAGCACCTGGATGAATTCCTACATGTTAAGGACCTGGCATCAGTGGTAGAAATGCCCAGCCGTCCGAGATCAGTTCAGTTTGATTGACTAGGAATATATTTCTTAGACTTGAAATTAACTTTTGCTTAGAAGTTGATTGTAAACTCTAATTCAAGAGGGGTCTTATATGTCGAGGTGGTTTAAACAGTATTGTTTTGACTCTTGGAATCTTTGAAAATGAAATAACTATGGAGGAGTTGAAGATTAAATATATCTGCAACCTTCAATATGAGGGAAACCATGAATATGGCATGATGGTAGCAATTTGGTACCTCATGATTAGGAATTTTAAAACACGTGTTCCTAGACTACTATTATCAAATTGCATTTTAAAATCATAATTTATGATGATTTACAACTTAAATGAAAATAAATTAGTTCTCTCTTTATCCATAATAAAAATACAAAAAGTAAATAAATAATAAACATAAGTGATTACATAATCGCCATCAAAGATAATAACATCATTGTAATTCATTTAAACATTAAAGTGTATGAGCCCAAACCCTTCGAATGCAAGATGGAGAATATAGGTCATGTAAAGAAACTTCTCGCTACTAGTATAGGTAGGTATTAGGATCGTTTCATATAATATTAAAAATATGTGAAACAATAATAATAGAATAAGAGAGGTCACATGATTCAAAATGTTTGATGGCCAAAACATCTTAATATTCAATGTATTGAGAAATATAATGACCCTTGAGGTAGGATGACACCAATACTCTTCACATTTGCTTATGATGATATCACCTCTTAAATATTTAGTCTTCGTAATAAGATAATAGAGAGTGAACCATTAATCCCATCACATCTCTGACTTATTACCCAATATAATTAATTATACAAATTATCCACATGAACCACTTTAATTAGTTAAAAGGGATGTGTACCACATGTAGACATCTCCAACAGCCCCTAATATCATATGCCTATGTACACAAAAGTAAGGGAGATCAGGCTTCTCATAATGTTAAGATATTATTAATCAATTTCCACAACTTAAAAGGGTATGCAAGAATGTATTATGCCTATGTACACAAAAGTAGGGAGATTAGGGCTTCTCATAATGTGAAGATATTATTAATCAATTTCCACAACTTAAAGGGTATGCAAGAATGTATTGGAAGTGGTGAAATCTAGGGTAGATGTCTACCAATTCCTTTACTGATCCCTAATTGTATGTCAAAAAGAATGTTTTAAAAAAATGCTAGGGTGATGTAAATATGTGCAAAAACAAAGATTAAGTAATTGTAGCTGATTGTTGAGGTGATCCAAAAACTCCATCGTGTAATTCATTGTGTGATAAGAGACATTAGATCAATCGATAACAAGAGAGAGATTTGAGATTTACATAGAGATTTCATTGTGATTATCTATAGTGAAAATACTTGACATTAATGTTATACATGAATTCATTAATTTAGTAAGGCATAAACCCAAATGTTATAAAATAAAATAAGCTGGAAGAAACTTTAACCATGAAAAGTATCTTTTGACTATGTACCAGAATGTAAAGGAAGTCCCCTAGTAGCATCACTATAGGTTTAGGTAGAATCAACAATATTTCCTAAGAAACATTGCTCATTAATTGGAGGTGAAGGTGAGATTGCTAGTAGTCTCCTAAATGGACTTGGTTAATTGGAGGTGAGATTGCTAGTAGTCTCCTAAATGGACTTGGTTAATAGCTTGAAAGGGAGGAGACCTAGAAATACAAATCAATTAGTCTATCTTTGGGAGTTATTTATAATCATAATTTAACCATTACAATTAGAAATATATTTACATTCTAATTATTTCAACCTTTTTGGTTTTAAATATCATTGGATGATATAAACCTCAATGATGGTATATCTTTGCAACTAATTCTTATGGATCCCAACATGATAATAATGTAATTCATAATATTATTTGAATGAGGTTTGAAATGATAGATGCAAGTTAGAAGAGTATCCCTTTCCATAAATAACAATGAAAGTTGTTCATAGGTAGTGTTAGGGAAGTTACAAAAGGTGGAAGTAAGTTTTGGGAAGGTACAAACCTAGCACCAAGGTGCTTGTGTTTCTTGATTCAAATAAATTCTTATAACAAAATCATGAGTACTGTCAACTTCAAAATATGCATGCTGTCAAATGGTCTTTGGCCTACTGGTGAAGTTGAAAGGTTCTGAATGAGCCCACCAGGGATCAAGTCTTGTTGAGTGCAAGGCCCTTGACGCCATAAGGGATGAGGCCGGGATTTGGCAGAATGGATACCCCTCAATCTTTGGCTATCAGCCAAAGAGGTTTAGCCCAAGGCTCATGCTCCTGTATACCCCTCAGTCCTTGGCTCTTAGCCAAAGAGGTTTACCCTAAGGCTCATGCTTCTTATCAGGTAGCAAAATAATCTCGTAAATGATCTCCCTAATGTTTCCCCCAATTTTTGATCTTGTCTTTATACAATGTAATTTTGGTTCGCCTTAGTCTTTCTCCTCGTCCTTGTATTGTGTTCTCAAGTACTAGTCTTCTTTCCCTTCTTTTATCGACAAATTCCTCTTTTTACGAAGTCAAGGTTTTGGGGCCTTATTTTCTAACACCCCTTTGTTGTCGGCATTTTTGAATTTCCTCGAACTTGACTCATTTTCTGTGTTGTCGAAAAATTTCTCTATCGGTGAACTTTGTCGGGAAAATATTTAGTCCACGAACCATATCGACAAAACTCCAAGTTCGCTAACTCCTAACTTTCCCGACAACTTTTCATTAGAAAGTGTTGCCACTTGTTTATCGCTTTCTCTGTTTGTCGGCTTTCTTTACCTTTTGAGAACTTAAAAACGCATAAGTCTTTATCAATCTTTCATTCTTGAGTTGTAAATTTCGCTGATTCCCCGATAACCCGATGGTGGTGTTTAGTTCATGTCAAGTGTCTCCCATCGATAAAAGAAGTGTCGTTTAGTCACAACCCCGCTCAAAAAGTTAATGAAATGTATATTTCGCTGATCATCGTTATTTCTGAGCTTTGTGGAGTTTATTAGATAACCACGTGGTTCGTGAAACCTTGAAATCGCCGATAAAACAATAAACACATATAATTGGGAATATATGAGGTTCGTGAAGTTCACTTTTTGCTAAGTGAACATAACAGTTAGAAGCTCAGTTTGCCAGATAGAAAGTTCACCGACAACAAAGTTCTGCGATGGCCAAATTTGTTGATAAAAGGAAGTGAACTCTCAATAAAGCATTTTGGTATGACAAGTCAATACAACATTTATTGTAAGGGAGCATTTAATGTCTAAACCTACCCCATTTGTTCACCTTATAAGTAGGATTCTCTTTACGCATTCTTCATAATGCTATTGAGAACGCGATTTTGGGAGCCAAACTACTATTCGCCCAGTCATCTCCTTCTCGTAGGTGTTGCATCCGAGGTAAGTGCACCACTCGCTTCTTTCGAATTGAAAATTTATTGTTAACTAGTTGTGGGGGGTGTACATTGCAGTTGTCCCTATCGTTCATGACTTGTGAAACCCCATTTATTTCAACTGTTAACCATAGCTCCCATTTGCCTAACCTAAAACCCTTGGTCATTACCATAGTCAACAGTGCCACTCATTGGTTACTCGGGTCCGTCAAAATGAAGTATAAATACCAAGGGATGGACATCTCTCCCACCATTGAAAATGAGTTGGTGGGAGTGAAAGATACAAACTTGGGGCATGCCGATCTCAAGGAATTTTGAGGTAGAATGAACGCCAACCCAAGAACGCCGATTGTTCAGAAGACCCTGGATAGTGGGCTGACACATGCAGGTGGTTTTCCCTCGGCAGTTAAATGCACTGACCTAGTTATGGCTTGCATTCAAAATTATCATGTTGAGACTTAGGAAATCAGAACAGTGAATGGCAAGATAATTTTGCACATTAATGCCTACACCATTAATGACAGGTTAGGCTTACTAGTGCATGAGGAATATGCCAAGGTATCGCAGGAAACTGGGTGGAATTTCTATATAGATGGGAAGAAAATGTGCAGAGACTCCATAGCCACCACATGGTTAAAGAAGGAAAAGAAGGGTGGCTCCCAGTTGCCTAAAAATCTAGTTAGAGCCCTTTTTAAAGATGATATTTCAGATATCATCACCTTGCTACATAGAGTGATGTGCAGTGAAGATTGCAATGACTTTGCCAATTGGATGTGTCAGTTCATCCTTGTCATTTGCACTGGGAAACAATACATTAACTAGTCCCAAATCATAAGTGATTATTTGCATGACCAATTGGTCAACTTCCACAAGAGCAAGAAATTCCACAGGTGCTCTTATTTGATTTATTTGTTAGCCACAACCCAACAAGTTTGGCCGGGATTAGACATTGCAGGTCCCATGACTTAGGATACACATGTTTATGATTATTTTCCTCAGTTACAAGAGGGGAATGGAAATAAAGTCTACAAAAGGGTGAATGATGTATTTCTAATGCAGATGGTTAAGAAAATTTTGGAAAACCTTGAAGTCAGAATATCAACTGAAGCAACTAATTGGGTAACGAGGTTTGGAAGTTACTTCATCCAATTTGATAAGTTCACATACATCAGGATATGTGGCTTTGAGTTCCCTCCCCTGGAATTACCTAGATATGCATCTGATTATTTGATATTTTTGAAGTATGCAAACAAGCTTATTTAGCTGGCAAAAGATATTATGATTCTAAGAAAAAGGGTTATCCATTTCCACTGAAGTTAACCCATTACACATGCACAAAGCTAGAGAATGCTAAAAATGTGGATAGGCTCTTGGCTTAGTTTCATTTTCCATCTTTTAGTTCTAGAAGCTTCTTTAATAGTAAAGATTTTGTGAAGAAAAACCTCTATTTTCCCCTGTTAAGAGAACACATGCCTCACTTAGAGGATTTTTGGGCTGATTGTGTTGATGAGTTTGAGGTAAGAAGGAGAGATTGGTAAAGGTCTTGGACCAGATGAGAATTTATCAGCTTGGCTGGAAGCTTCCCAACTTGGTAGATGATTACATTGCTTTGGTTGACCCTGCCTTTGCTGTTGAAAATACCAAACCCCTGTCTGATGTTGATTGGAGTATAGATGAAATGACAGATATTAAGACTAGGTCTTATTTTGTATTACATAGAAGCCAACTATGGTTGAATTCTAAGGTGGATAGTGGTGGTGCAAGTTCTCCTTCTCATAAGGAGCAAATCATGGACAACAAGTATCTACAGGTACCTCTGATCCTAACACTCCTACCACTATTGAACTCACCATTTTGCAATCTCCAGCTACAAATCGGGGTGAGGCAGAAGGATCTCAAAAGAAAACAAGCTCAAAAGATTTTAGTGAGAAGAATGTTTAGACTCCTAAAAAGAAGCAGAAAACTAAAAAATGCCTGAATCCTTAGGTTGATAAAATGCCAGAGCAAAGACAATAATTGCAAGATGAAGAGGATGGAGGGACAACACCCCCTTCAAAACATGATACAAGTCCTCCTAGTTCTCAAGATGGAGTGTTTCAAACCCCTCCCTCCCCTCAACAACAACATGGAGTAGATAATACTCCTAAAACAGATAAGGTTTCTCACAAAGCTATAGGAGCTTGTTAAGTGACTGCTACCCCTGCTTGGCTTAGAACAGAGGTTGGGAATAAAATGAGATATTCCTAGATTATTGATATAGAGTTTGATGTAGTGGCTAGGTTGATGAAATTAGAGTCTACCCCTACGAAGTCCAAGAGGATGTCTAGGCTCATGGTGGACTCTGTTTCCAAGCATCAATATGTAGAGATTGCTGAGCCTATGGTGGACAAAGAAATGAAAAATGTGTCTGTAGATGACTTTCATGTCAGTATAGTGCATTTGGGGCCACCTTTTGTACAAGGAGATATCTATAATGCCAAGCTTTCTGTGGAGATTTTGGCCACCCGGCTAGAGGAAAGGGAAAAGGAGAATGAAGTGCTAGAAGGCTAGGTAAATATTTTGAATTCTTATATCAAATCCATTGTTGATACAAATTCTTAGCCCATAGATGGTACTACTAACATTCCTCAAGGTGTGAGCACTGAGGTCTTTGATCAAATAAATAAATACAAATTTTTGGGAAAGGCAGTAGAGGAATGGGTAGAGAAATTGATAGTTGATGGGCTCCTGTTTATTCATGATGCTTTCCTTTTGTATACTCAGATTTCTAATAAGCAAATTGAAATATTGAAGGACTTGAAAATGATTAAGAAAGAAGAAGCTATGCTTAATGTAGCCAAAAATGGGCCAACAACTATGGTGAAGTTGGATTCCAGTGTTTTAGTTGCAGAGAAAGTTATTGATAAACCTAAAGAAAATGAATATGTCAAATGACTAACTGCTATAGATTGGAAACTAAGCATGGTGAAACAATGCTTAGCTGATTTAAAGAATCTTGGCAAAAGCAATAGATCCCATTCACTCGATCTCAGGAGTGCTTGTGTCTCTTTGGATGTTGATCTTTATGATGAAACTGAGTCCAATCTGTTAAATATGGCTGCCATTAAATAGACTTTTAAAAACCTATTGACTGAAGAACTGAAGATTAAAGAAGATGCATCCAAAAATTCTATGGAAAGGTTAAATAATGTAGCTGCTTACTTGATGAGTTTCAAGAAAGATATTTTGGAAATGCAAAGGAAATATGAAGAGGCCAGTGGCATGCTTCAGACGTGGAGAATGAAACTAATGATCACTAGCATTCCTAATGCTAAGGGTATCATCTCGATTCTAAACAAGTTCAAATTCCTTCAAGCCAAGCTGGATGCTTCTCAGAAAATAGGGGATGAAATAGGAAAAAACTGTCACAGATGAACATATTAGATCTAATACATTAGACGAAGAAGACAAAGAAGTGTCTTCATAACCGTTTCTTTAAATTTTCATGCTTTATCATGTCAAGACTTATGTTATTATTCGAGACTATGTCTCGTATGGGGTTTCAAGAACTTTATTTTATTTTTGTTAGTTGTATAAGACAGTTATACAGAAAAAGTTGGTTCCCACTCTTTTACTATATAATGTATGAGTAAAAGAGGGGGGGGGGTCTTTTGATGAAATTTATTTTTCATGGCTATATCATTGGACATTACATTTTTAATTTGAAGGAGTAAAGGGAATATTTTATGCAGTATATGTGGTCATTTTTGAAGAGAATAGAGTATTTTGTTCTATTTGATTTCATCATTACAGGAGAAAGGTTGACAGTGGGTCCATTGTTTCTTTGTGTATTAGCCATTTATTTTTCATATGTTTTTGATTAGATCAGTTGGAAAAGAGGGTCTAGAACCCTTTACAGAGCAACCCACAGGGCAAAACAAAGCCTTAAATGAGCTAGAGACAACACAAACATAGCACATAGACAACAGAGAAAACAAAGGATCTACACAACACCAGATCCTGACCTAGCAAACTTAAGTCCCTTGACTTTGGGGTGCAAAGCAGCCATTGAGCTGGGAAGAACTTTCTTCTTTCACTGAACCACTGTCTAGGAAAGCTCAGAGTCAAAATCTGCAGAACAAGCAGAGGGGATCCTCCCCTGAAGCGGCAATCGAAGAAGCCTCATGGTGAGCTGCAGTAGAAGCCTCACAGTGAGCTGCAACAGACATTGTAGCCCCCATGTGCAAAATTACCAAATCTGAACAAGGCAAATCTGAAGAAAGAACAGTAGTTGATGCAGTAGTGATCTGGCTCGGAGCAAAAGGAGCCGACATGGGAGCCAAAAGATGATTAGAAGAATCCAATGAAGTCCTGGGGTTCACAACCGCCATTGCCCCCACAGGAACAATTTCAAGAGGGAACTCATTCTCCTGAGAGGAATTATCCCCGTGAGACGAACCATCCTCCCAGGGGGAAGCACTGATAGTCAAGTGATCCAAAAGAGCATCATTCCACCAAGTTGCAACGCCTTTGTAGCGCGAGAGAGGACAACCAAAAGCCAAATGACCAATAGTGAAACAACGCCTGCATCTGAAGGGGATACCCTCATAGTCTAACAGTTGTGTCCAAGGCCGGTCCCCTACCAACAAAACAACATCTCCATGAAAGGGTTTGGAGATGTCAATATCTACCAAAATTCGGGCAACCGTGGAGTGTCCCATGAAGGAGGTAGTAGAATCTACCTTCAGAAAATGACTAATGGCGTTGCCAATGCCCTCATAGCAAGAATCCTTCCAAAACTGGAGAGGGAGGTTCGGGAGACGAACCCAAATCGGTCTGATGTTAAGTGGTTTGGTAAGGGGATTGAAAGAAAGAGTCCAGGGCTTGATGGAAAGGGAATGCTCCCCCCACATCCAAACCCTACCATCAAGCACTAAATCTTGTTGCTTAGAAGAAGCAAAAGTCACGATGAAGAATCCTCGTGCACTGGGAAAAGCTCAATCTTACCTTCAATAAATGGCTTCCATGAATCTATGACCCATTTGTGAAGATCGGATAGAGAGGGCCATAATCCATTGAACCTGCATATCACACTTCTATTGCAGTAAAACTCTTCATTTTTTGTGACCTCAGGGCCACACGCCACCACTAGGGAAGAACGAGCACAAGGGATTGGTCGGAACCCCCGTGGGATGAATGACACTGAGCACCCGAACCAGTCACTGCCGTGAATGTCCATTGAGGCCCTCTAGGGGCACGTTGCCCAGAAACAAACGTACTAATCCCAACCTTAGCCTGCACTCTATTCGCACCATTATTCACGTCATTCTCCATGGGAACCCCTTCTTGTTCAGAGGGAACACCAAGCTCATAATCACGTGCACCCCCCTGAGAGCCTAAGAATGTGACTGCATCACTGTTATTCGCGGTAGCAACGCTTAGGTATGCGATCTTAGGGGCAACTGTCAGGCATGTTTTCGTGCTCACATCCATTTTATTCTTCATATGTTGGATGCATGGTGTGGTGAGATTATGATATCTATGTTGCTCTGTATAAGATATTAATAATTTGCTTCTTTGATTATTACATTATCATTAGAGTATCTTCTTTCTTATGTCAGAACTCGATACTATATATGGTGATTCAGTTATTACACCTTGATTATTATCATTTTTCCATTCATATGTTTGGAGGAAAAACTTATTTATTCCAATCATTCTGATTTAGTTTCTTGCCTGCAATACGTTAAGTATTGTGGTTTTGTTTTATTTTATAATTGTGGAAAAATTCTTTTTCCTCGCTTTTAGGTTAAAAGCGTGCCAACAAATATAAATTATCATTTTACGAAGGGAGCTCTATCTTCTAAAATATTCAAGGACAATTTATGAAGATTATCCAACTGTTAGTGGAGTTTGTTACTGCCAACTAGATGAGTCTTTGTTAAACAAGTGGCGACAAAATCTGTTGACTAAAACCTAGAAGAAAGTGCATGCTCATCTACCAGAATTATCAAAGATATGGCAAACGACTTTACAAACAAGATAATCAACATTATTTGAACAACAGCAACATGACCATGGGAATAAACACCATCATTAGATCTTTATGTTGTGTAAAACCAGTCCCTAGAAAATACGTTGATATTTTAAGATTCGTAGCCAGTCAGTATCATAAGCGCCGACAATCATAGTGTTTATAAAATGCATCCACTACCCAAAATATACAGCTCCAAATGAAGCTTTTAAGGCAAAGATATTTTGGAGGGCCTTGCCTAGAACCGACTATCAATTTTCATAAGGGACAGAGCGTGGTAATAGTGGAGGAATAGGCGTTGCTGGGAGCCTCACCCTTCCGCTGGCAAAGTATTAGTACTGTTTCCACTGGCAGCACGGAGAAAGGGGAGAAAAGCCTGGGAGCTGATCTGGTGGTGGATTATACCAAGCAAAGCTATGATCAAGTTCTTGAAATGTTCGATTTTGTTTTGGATGCCATAGGTTTGTGCTTTCGTCTTTCTCTTCACTGTTTTCTTTAAATTGGTTCAGCTTTTTCCCTGCTTTTTTATTACATATAATTCAAACCAAGAAACTGCAACGTAAGTATTCAAAGGGTCAATAGGTCCATATTAAAAAGGGTCAATTTAGTGCCTTGCCTATCGTATTCCTGAACAAATCCGGATTACAATTGACTATTAGCATTTTTGCAGATAGCAAGCCTTTGGCTGCAATTGGCCTCAATTGTATGTTTCCAAAATTTTGTCAACTTCTCAGTCTGTAACAGAAAACAAATTTGTGCCATAATGTGTCTATGTGTAAGAGGAGAGAGTGTAGGATACATTGGTCAAATGGTGCACTTAGGAGGGCTCATCAATGCAAAACGGCTGCATTAAGCTTTGACAATGTTTTGTGAAGACACCGAATTCCTCAACTGAAATAATGGTTGAGATCTGTTTCCTGATTCTGTCGTGGCTCCCTATTTTCCCCCTTTCTTTAGAGTAAAATCAATATCTGCAGTTTGATAATGAAATGTGTGGTAATTTGTAGCATTATGGAGAATTTCCCACAGTAACTTTGCTAAGAATGGCTGATATATCCTATTTTTGCTTTGTCTGTGATGGAAAGGCCAGTCCCATCCCATGCCATGAAGTCGGCCCTGCCTGGAGCACTTGCAAGTTCTGACACACATTCTTAATGGATTTCAAATTTTCACCATACTTTAAGTTCAAAAGAAACAAAACCCATCATAACAAGGAAGCTATATAACAAGCGATATTCATAAATGCACTTCCCTAATGGGGTCTTGCAGTCATGCTCCTCATATCAGAAATTGAAACACCAGAAAACTTCATAAAACAATATATACAGATAAGCATAATCGAGTATTGGCTAGAGAGAAAAAGGTATATACATGTCACCAAAACGGACTATTGGACAGAAATAGGGAGTTGAGGCAGGCTACAAGTTGCTAAGGTGCACATCAGTTAGCATGCACTAGCATAGATTTCTTCTTAATCTCTGGCACAGTATAAGGTTTGCTTTATACTCTATAGCCATGCAGTGTCCCTGTCTACTTTTGTCTTGTCACTTTGTGACCTGCATGCTATCTAATTAAAGTGTAAGTCATCCCTATAATATTGAAAATATGGTGAGTGGATTAATTGTTTCATTATCCACTTTATTGGACAGTTCCTCAACTTTCACTGAATACCACTACTTGCACTCTTTGACTACAATTTTCAACTTCTCTGTGATACAATAACTTGTTGCAGCTGACACTGCAAAGAACATTTTGCACATCTAGTAGATCAAGCTATAGGTACAAATTGATTACAATTTAGCTTCTTCGTCCCAAGATATTTACAACATGAGTTGGGTTACACCCATCAACAAACTAAAAGCAGAATTAGACCTTGACATCAACTCGCCATACATATGATTTGAAACAAGTAACACAACATATTGAATGCAATATGTATTATTTCACCATATGGATGTCCATGCCTCATCTTAGATGTAAATCACCCCACGAACGCTATTACACTGAACAAATATCACTTTCCCTGTAAATTAGTGATGTGAAATAGATTTAGTGATCCTACAATACTATGTTTCACTTTTTGGTCAAAATATGACATGGAAATCAACATTTTTAATCAAAATTTCACTTTCTGACACCTATAGCAACTAAACTGTTAAGAATTTTAAGATGATATGAACTAGTGATTTTTGAGATTATGTGTGTACATTCTAAATGTAGTTTTTAAAAAAAAAAAAAAAGAAATAATTTGTGAATTTTTTACATAACTTTTAATAACTTATTTTTATAGTTAACAATTTTTTTTAAAAGTGACATTTATATATACATCATAATTTTTTTTTAATAGAAATGATCAAATTATAAATTTTTAAACATAGATTTGTAACACCAATATGTAGTGCACATATATTTTTTCATAATTTTTGGTGCATATATATTTTTTATTAATTTTTGAAGTGAGACTAATTATAATTGAGACATAGGTTTATACCATACAATATAACTTTTTCTGTATTTATCCAAATTAAATTATTATTTTTTATTGAATTAAGGACATCAATACCTAGTGTGCAAATATTTTTCAGAATTTGTTTTTTTCTATTTTTTTTTTTAAATTTTCCCACGTGTGGAATAGAGATCTTGATGTTCGAGTGAAAAACTTATGTTCACTAAAAAATATAAAATAAATATAATAATCAAATGAAATATATTCGAAATCATACTTTTTGGAAAGCTTATACTAAGGGCTACATACATACAAAATAGAATTTCTAAATTACTTCATTTGATCCCTCAAAAGGTCAAGCAAAATTGGCTTTTTGTCAGCATTTTGATAAGTGCAAAGGAGACTCCATTGATGTTTTGATTTAATATTAGGAGGGTTCTTTCTAGGGGGGTTTATTTAACTCCCTTCAATTAAACCCTTTTAGATGGAACACCTCAAGGCTTAAATCATTAATTTTTTAAAAACATATGTGATTTCAAACAAAAATCAAGATGTCCCAAGTTTGGGACTCAGTATTGTAGGATCACCCTTCTAGATGAATGCAAAAACATGCATTCTACATTTGGCATATGAGAAATATTGATCTGGCCATGAGCATCTTGAACAAACATATATGAGGCCTCTTGACTTCTATTGCAGGTTAGTGAATATGTTGTTGGGTAAAGAGTAGAACTTCTGGTATATGTTTGTACATCTATAGGAATAGTTGCTTGTATTGGTACATATGATGTTTCAATCAAAGTGGTGATCTTGTTTGTACCTTGGGCAAAATATCGTACGAGTAGTGAGCCATTCATCCACACACAATGCATGGAAGTCTGCAGAGGTAAAAAAACAACCAATGGAATGGTTTAGAATAGTAAGTTCAAAATAATATGCTAATAAACAAACATGTACCTTACACATATACGAGTCTTACAAATCCTCAATATTTCTCTCTTCTTCTATGCAATATTAAAATAACAACTTGTTTGGAAAAGAAGGTGAAAAGAAATAGTTGTGTAAACATAGCTGTGTCAAAACATAAAGAGATTTGAGAAATAAACAACATAAACCGAGCAACATATATGAGTCTTACAAATCCTTAGTATTTCTCTTTCTTCTTTTATGCAAAAAAAAAATAGTAACTTATTTGAAAAGGAAGGGGAAAAGAAATAATTGTGTACCACATAGCTATGTCAAAACATAAAGAGATTTGAGAAATTAGAACTGTTAAAAAGAAAATTTAATAGATTAGAACATTTCAAAGCTAAAATAAAAGATAAATGCAATAAGCAAATTATCAATGTAGTGGAGGATATCATCAAATGTCGTCATTTTCTTTTGGAAAGGCTATTCGAATAATTAGAATCACTGCTATCTTCTATGCCATCCATTATAAAATTTTCATATTATCCACTTCATTAATCGATGGAAGGTTTTAGTTAGTAAATTTTTGCATAAGGCTGTAGTTGAATCATATGACATTGATATTGTTTTATATATACAACATAGTCTTTGTATTCCCATACAACTTTCCCCAAACTACCTTAGGGGAAACTAACTCCCAACTAACACAAAATTAACTAGACATTTTGATGCAGGAGCATCCGAGTCCACGAGCAATCAACATCAACAAAAAATATTTCAAGTTTTTAGTCTTAGTTTTTGTGGCATTTTATTTTTTCCTTATGTTGCTTTTGTGGTTTTTGTTTCAGGAGAGTTTTCAGATGCATTCTAGCCAAGTGAAGAATATCATCATGTAGGAGGTCTTAATGGTTATCTTCAGTTTGTGTTTGATGAAAATTAGCCAAGTTAGAAGAAATCGGCCAAGTGAATAGTTTGTGAACTCTTTTGTTCATTGATTCCACAGTTCGTCAATTTACTTGTTTGCTGGTGGGATAGTTGGCCGATTGATTGTTTGCCAATTTCACAGTTGGGCGATGGAAGAGTTAGTTGATTGAAGTGTTTGAAGATTCAAAATTTGAGCGATTTGGTAGTTCATCAATTGTACGGATTGTTGATGAAGCAAAATTTGTAAGTTTCAAGTTTTCCTTTGTCGCTGAGTTTGAGAAAAGTTAAAGTTGCCGATCAAGGGAAATTTCTCGGTATCGACCAGTTCGAAAGTTTTAAAACTTGTCGATCTGTTGATGGAGGTTTTGAGGAATGGAGTTTGGAGTTTCCTTGGTTCACTAATTGGCGATATGGCTAAAGGAGTTGAACATAGCTCATAAGGTATAATTGTCACCGATGAAGAGATGCTAAAGTTTGCATTTTGCAAAGTTCCCTGATCACTTACCTTGGCGATCAGAGCTTGGAAAGCAAGCGATGAAACATAAGTTCAAACTCTTGGAGACTTGCCAATGAGTGAATAAATAAAGCTCTAGTAAGTTTGTGGAAGTCAAAACTTGCCGATGGAGTATGTGAGCTAAGTTTTCTTGTGTTCAAAATGGTTAAGACTCACTGATAAGTGAAGTGTTGATCATGATGTTAGTCATAATCAAACATAGATAAAGAAATGCATATCAAACCTTTATCATCTTGAAAGATATGATTAATTCTGAGAGTTCATAATCCCAAGTCTTCATGGATTAGTTTATAATTGTCTGACGTTACTTAATGGTTTGATATGCGTTGTTGTTTTCCTTAAGGGGCCTCCTGTTTCTATTTTGAAGTTCCTTGAATCCGAATATGCTCTTTTTATCTTACTTTCTGTGAATTCTCAACAAACCAGGTTAAATCCTACTGTATTTAACCATATCATGCAGATATTCATATAAGTTTGATCAATTCTTCTACATATCATTTTTATCAACTTGATTTCACTTTTGCACTGTAAATTTATTCAAATGATGTCCCTTTAAGCTGGTATTTAAGTGTTCTTTGTCATTATTAGTGATTCTGTGCATGATATTTTTAAATTGACATACTATTTGCTCAAATATGCTAAAAATATTCAGTTATCTACGGGATGTCAACATGTTTCTCTGTATTTGCTTATTATTTTCTATGTATTTGCAATTATGATGATGATTGAATGAAATTAAACAAATTTGAACTAAACTTTGCTAATTTTATTGAAATTAATGAATCTTTAGTCATTGATCCACATATATTCTTGATATTGTCATGAAGAGAAGGAAATCAAACCATATGTTCGCCAGGTCATTCCATAGCTAGATATGGTTGATGCTAACTTTGAAGGAAAGGAATGAAGACAACATGTACATGCTGAAATGCACTCCAAGGGATGCAACAAATCAAAGTAACATGTCCAGAATTCATTCACATATTACTCAAAGTTTACGATTGTATGTAATCAACAGGACTTCATCTTCATTAAGTATGCAAAAGAGTATATATTTACAATTGACCTTGAGGATTGGTCCTGATATTTCAACAATCCAATCTCAATTAAGCTTCTGAATGATCTTACAAAGTGTAATCCACCTTCTTTTATAGAGTAAGGAAGGGATGCGGTTACAAAAGATCTTGTGGTTAGGATACATGTTCATTATAATCAACAGTCCATATTGCATTGACCAAGTCAACAAACCAGAACACGTGGCACAGGTTGCTAGTTGGAAACCATCTAGTGGAATACAACTGTCATTCTGAAATATTCTTCCAGGATCATGTCGCCCCGCATCTTCATTTATTCCTCTTCATCTGTGGATGAATCATCTTCTATATGCACATTAATAGTTCCCCTGATGGGTTCATATGCTTGGACTACTCTATCTATCTCCCCTCCATCTAGTACTTTAGCCTTATTAATTGCATGCCCTTGTGATTGGAATTGGGCTTGTAAAGTTGTCCACCTGTTCTTCCAACTATTCAATGTTTCATTGTACTTTTATACCTTAGCCCTCATCCTCATAGCTTTGTCAATTATATCCTCAAAGAAATGGTTAAGTGGATCATCTGATGAAAGCTTGAAATTATCTTGAAAAGCCTTGGTGATAAAGTCCACATCCTGATTCTCTACCTTCCCTTCAACCTTATCTCCAAGGGATTCTAAGATGTCTACTTCTTCAGACAAGAGCTCATGCAATTTGACACTGATATCCCTGACTTTGGTATTGCATTTCTTCAGGATATCTATCTCAAATTTCACATCCTCATACCAGTTATCCAGTAAATATGAAGTTTGTGTTGTCAGGATATTATTAGATATCAGAACATTCACATCTATTTGTTTCATCTCAGAAAGAGCAGTCAAATGTTTATCAACTTTCATTGACCTTTGTCCAACCTTCTTCTGCATCTTATTAACCTTTCCCTTCAAAGTTCTTAGCAAGTCCCAATTGGCAAGTGAGGTGTTTATTACTTGTTCTCCTTCATTTAGGAATTGGATGAACCACTTGTCCATCACCTGTGATTTATGCTTCATGGCATCTAGTCCTGTAATTTCATCTTGTGATTTTATTGCCAGTGGAGTGGATGTGGAGATGGGGATATTAGTGGGTGCCACTAATCCCTTTATAAATGTCTGCATCCGAGCAATGTGCTCCTTATGCTCTTTTTTCTTTGCCTTTTTTCTTTCTATTCTAGCCAATAAGGTGTCTATGATATCCTTAGCTTCTTGGCCTTCCTATTGTTCTGTAGCAAAGCCTAGATCTACAGTGGTTATTTGAAACTCACCTGCACTTATTTCACCTTTAGCTTTATTTACAGTAGGTACAACTATTTGAGCTATCCTTTTGCCTATTGCAAGATCTCTCTTTATTGCAGAGGTAGCCTAGGGTCTCCTCTTTGGCTTGATTGCTTCAGCCTAAAATAATGAAGAAATGTCAAAATTTGAAGAATAAAAAAATGTGGGTGGATTCACCTCATGTTGTAGCCAATGTGGCACATCTGATTGGGACCCTCCATGGCCTGTATGCTCAATGTGAGCATCATGCGATTCTATGTTTTACTTTCCTAGGGTATCCTCATCATCTCCCTTCTCTTGTTTTTCTTCCCCAATGTGGACCCTTTCATCTACCTTTTGTTGTCCATAATTTGTGGGGGTCTCTTTTGGTATTTTCTCATTCTGATCAGGTATTATTTGTTCATCATGTGGTGGTGGTGGATTCACATCAGGTCCCTAATGACCCTGATCCTGGATATCTTGATGACCTTTCTACCTATCTTCATCCATTCTTTCTTGTTCCTTATTGTCATCTTTCATTGGACCTTCTTGTCCAAATTCTGACATTTTTGCATCTTTATTATCCTGAGTTGTAGATATGACATTAGGACTTGACTGTCTGGATGTATCAATTGTCTTATCTCCTTCAACATGCTCTTGTTTAGCGTCTTGAGCCTCTTGTTGACCAAGTGTTTCCATATGCACGTCCGTAGCTGCATTGTCTGCTGCCTTATCATGCTCTGGGACTGCATCCTTATCTTTATCTGCATCATCACTACCCTAATATGCTAGATCAATAACTCTTGGGCTAGTGAATTTACCAATTAATCCCTCCAGGCCTATTTTATGTGCCAAGGTTTTTGGATTGTCTTCCTCTATATCCTCCTCCCTTTCTTGCTGTACCATGGGAGTGCTTTGAGGTGTCACCATTGTATTCTTCGCCAATGATTCCATGGGGCTAGTAGACACCTTGAATCTACTACCTCATCATCTGAAAGATCTATTGTTTTGTCTAGAGGCAGGGGTTGATTATCTTCTCTTTTCCTATTCTCCTCTGCTAATTCATTCTTGAATTTAACAATGTTGGGGATTGGAACATCATGCTATAAATTTCATTGAATCCCTTCACCTCCTCTACCTTTGAACACAATGTTTGGACGTTTATCTATTGATCATCTCATTGCTGGCACTTGAGCTTGGCCTTTCTTGGATGACTCTTCTTGAGTTCTCTTTCTCCTTTTTATTATCAGGGGCTACCCATCATCATCACATTCCTCCAAGTGCTCATGAGTGATGTCCTGGTCTACTGTTTGTTTAGGTTGCTTATCAGGCTTTTTGGAAGTTGTAGTAGCAGAGGTGGAAGCTTGCCCTTTCTAAGGTGAAGGCTTTGGGGTGATCTTGACACCAATATTCATTCCTACCCTCTTGGTGGCTTTAGATGGGCCTTCATGTATCCTCTTCTCTAGAGCTTGTCTCTTATCTTTAAGGAAGTCATCATATTCTTCTTTTGCTAATTCTTGTCTCTTCCTTTTGTTATCAATTGTCACAACCACCCCCTTGGCTTTGAGCGTAGCAACCTCCTTCTCTACCCAAGATTTGGTCAACTACATGACCCTCTGAGTTATTATCTCCAGTGAGGTTTCTTCTAGCTAGCTCCAGTCAGGTGGGGAGATTGTCTCATTGTATATCTTCTTGTCCTCATACTCCTGAGACATGATCACTTCATCATCCTCACGTAATTGTAGGCGAACTAAAATACAATCCAAGGTGCAGATTTGTTTGAGTGTGAGCCTTTGGTAGCTTATCCTTCTGACTTCAACATCATCAGAGCAATCAACCCAATAATCCTCTATGTGCACCTAGTGCACTGACTTCTTCAATAATGTTCCCATTGTATGATAATGATCATACTGTCTTGATAAAGGGAAAGGTTGCAAACACATCAGATGCAATCTTCCTATGGCCTCTTTGGCTGTTTTTGCATCAGGGCACATATACCAACCAATCATAAGTGGGAACATGACCTTGAGTATTTTATTTTTCTAGACAAATGCCTGATGTGAAGGCAATATTTGTCTGGCCATCTCCATCATTATGACCTTGTCTGTTGGGTATCTTGGCAACATCATAGGTTGCCCATCAAAGCCCTCCATTCTTATGCATGTGAATGCAGGGAATTGGATAAACCAAGATTTATTCCTGCTTACTATTGATTGAGCTTTCATGCTCATTCTTTTTGCTCTGTCCTCCTCCATTATTTGGACCAGATGCATGATGAAACAATCATTAACCCTCTTATAATGTTGGAGGGAAACCCTCTTGCCCAGTCGTGGATAGTGATCCCAGATATTTACATCTCCAGGATTTCGGCCAACCCTTCCAACTCTTTACAAATCATTAAATGTGCCTTTGGTTGCACATGAATACACTACATAGGAGGTCATATGGAACAAGTTTGTTTTCCCTCCTAGCTTCTTGAAACTTTCATCAATATTATCACTGATTAGTTTTGCCCGCTATGGTTTTTGATTAGTGGACTCTATCATCCTCATGAGGCCATGCATCTAGTCCTCAAAATAACCTGCATTTGGTCTGCCCTTCATCTGACTGAGCATAACCATCATGTATTGGTACTTAGGTGCGAGGTCAAATTTATATAGGTGCATAGGCAATTTGGCTAATGCCTTGTATGTGCTGTTGTTGGCTCTCCAATAGAACATGAACTTTCTGCACTCCTTGAAAACTACCCTGATGTTGTTTCTCTAGGGCTCCCATATTGATCTTATACAGATTGGATGCTGGTAAATTGAATGTGGCAGTGATGCCTGCCACTAAGAAATCTGCGTATATGCAACCATGTTTTCCAACCCTTCTGGTGTGAACAGTGTAATTATTGGCACATTCAACCACTAGCTCAACGACCTTTGTTGTTTATGGGAACCCACTGACATGCCACATGCCGGAGCTGTATATGCTCATGAGTAATGGATCCCCACTATCTCTCTCTGACTTGGTTATCCATTCATCTAGATCAGTGTTCCCCTAGTGTGTATCATCTATTTGCCCATATTTAAATGTTGACCCTCTAGGTTTTATACACATAGGCGTCAGGAACTTAGAATCTGACCTGTTCCTGCGAATATCCATTGTATCCTGCAATGACAAGTGTACATGTCTTAACCTAACATGCATTTTAGGATCTTAGATCTGTCCATTTTCATGTATATCATGGTGTTTACTTTCACAAAGTATATTTAAATGTCTTCATATGAATTTACCATAGTAGAAACCATTTACTTGTTCACCTATTCATAAATGACAAAATGAGGGTTTCATCGTTAAATACCTAATTTTTGTGCCTTTTAATCTACTTAATCAAGATCAGGATATGTGTGTTCACTGTTTTAATCACCCTCCTCTATTCACCGTTCAAGGTGCACTTCGTTCTGTTGAGGTTGCAGGTTATTGTAATGGCAATCTTAATCATAGGAGAGCTTTGTAATTTCTTGCTAAATGCTTGGTAAATGTAAAATGAGCATAAATCATCCTATTATAATCGTTAACATTGGTGAATTAGGGCGTAATTAATGTTATAGTATTCGTGTCCATGGATATACATGTAGTGTTCTTAAGATCACAATAGGTGGTGCCATGTGATTTGAAAATTTGAATATCCACCTACCATTAAACGACATTTATTACCGGGTCTGCATATTTCAAAAGGTCCAGGTGATTCAACAATGCACCCACTCTTTTAGAATGTGCACATGATGTCATCATGACGTAGGTCAACATTGACCAAATGTAAGAAGCGGGTCATGAAAAATACAAGGTATTTCCCTTTGTTCAGATATCGGGTATTATGATGTGTCCATATGGACTGATCAACGTGTCATGTGGCATCTTCTTATTGGTTCTTAGAAGTCTACGTGTTATGGATTCTGAGGGTAGATATTTGGATATTAAGAAATATCTGGGTGCTTAGTTGTGCGAAATGTCCCCCCTCTGCTAAAGATCAGGATGATGTCACCTCTTTGGATGATGTTTTTGGATTAGTTACAATGTGACATCATCATCATATTAACAAATGTCAGGGTGCTAAGTTAATTTCCAGATATTGAAATTTATCATTGTATTGCATTGGATCAAGATATTAACTAATATCTGGGATCTTAAGGAATGTGATAACCCAACGATGTCGAATGTCCTGGTGACGTCATCATATTATTGGGGTTTCTTTGAATAGCTCAGGATGATGTCACCATCACATTAGTGAATACCCACACATTAAGTTAATGTGTGGGCATTCCATGTTTATAGTTATGTTTGGTCTCAGGGTGCTTGGGTGACGTCATCGTCAGACTATTACTTCCTTACGATGATATTGAATGACGTCACCAGGATGTTAACTAATGTGCAAGATATTAAGAAATATCCGGGCTCTTAGGATTTCCATTGTATTTGGGTAAGTCCGCATATTAGTGAATATCAAGGTTATTAAGTAATGTGATGACCCCCTCCTTTTATGACTGTTTGACCAAACTTTGACCAGACATAACTTCTTACTTGTAGGGAATTTTGGGATGATCCAAAAGGAAAACCTGCTTAAAATTTTGCATTCTTTCACTTGACGAGGTTTGTGATAACAAAATCTGACTTTGAAAATTAACCTTCTCTTTGAGCTCTTGATATGCATAGGATATCACCTAGACATGCACCTGATACCAACTCTTTTTACCATAGCGCCCAAAACAAGGGAACATACAAGCATGCAAAAAGTTGGGTCCATGTTTTGTTGGGGAAAAATGGGGCGTGTTGTGTAACCACACAACATGAAGATCGGGGCATTTGTAAGTTTGTGAATAGTCTTTTGTGTCAATAAGTGAAGTTCATTATTTATTTTGTGGGCCGATAGAAGAAGTTCCATACTTCTTGAGTTTGCCAATGAGTATCATGTGGATAGCGAATGAGAGTTCAAGTTTGGGGAAAGCCATTTCCGCCGATACAATGAATTTATCACCAATAGAATATTGTGATGGATTTGACATTTGGTGAAGTGCATGTCTCTGTGTTTAAGCCCAATTATATGTGTAATCAAAATTGTACTGAACTTTCTTATGGGAACTATATAAATTTGGCAGGATTGTTGGATTATCTATTATGGCTATTGGAGATATGATGACTATTCAATTTTCTAATAGATGAAGTGGTTGTACTTCTCTTGAACTATTTAACTTACAAGGGTGATGTATTTTAAAAGGCTCATTGTGGTATTTTGGGGCTATTGGGCTACTAGCGGCTAAAGAGGTATCACCCTTGGAAAGGGAACTACTATTGATGGGCTTGTGCCACCCAAAATAATGGAAGAAGATTGTATGGAAAGAGATTAGTAATGGAGATGGCTAGAAACAAATAGATCAAAGTTTGTGTAGAAGAGTAGATTGATTTTGTACTCTTGTAGAAGCTACATGATTAAATAAATTTGGTATTTTTTGTAAGTGTAGATATTGTTATGGCATTGAGATGTAAGTTTAAGATTTGAATAAATTCAAATGAAAGTTGTGTTGTTTCTAAGCTTATGCTTCCATTTTGTTGCAGATATTGTTGTGTTGGCTGCATGATTTGGTAGTTTGGTAAGACCCTTTGGTCATGATTGCATCAAGTGGTATTAGAGAAAGGTTTGCTTATTGGGATGTGTTGAAGATGAGACCATGAAGAAATTTGTTTGCCTGGAAGGAGTTCAAAATCTATAAAGAGGCTCATTGATAAAAGAAGAATCTACGAGAAAAGAGAAGTAGAAAGGGAAAAGCTCGCTGAGGAAGATAAAAATAGGTGTTTATACTGTTGTTGGGTGAAAGATGCAGTTGAAAAGAAGTTGAAAAGATGTTATAGCCTTGAAAGATGGGAGGTGTCTTGAGAAAACCCTAAATGATTTGTTGCAGAAGAGGAGAGTTATGGAGTAAAAAGTAGCCACGTGTCTTTTTACCTCCTTGTTTAGCTCCTAAGTCCCTGTGATTACATTATAAATTCTAATTATTCATCTTGATGCAAAATTGTCCAAAACCAATGTAAATTGGGAACAAGGGGCCCATATTTTATCTTACCCTAGACTAAAAAGGTGCCCTAAAACTTGGGTGTGACCGCCCCAGTCTCTCCTGATTGGTTAGGGCAAATTCAAACGTATGTCATCTTAGGACCTTTAAAAAGAGTTCTCTTTGTTGGCTCTTTTGGTTTAATTTGACAAATGTTAGTAGGAAATCATATATAAGTGTGTTTTTGAATTCATTATGAACCTAGATAGAGATAGCCAACTTGAAGCATTGAAGCAAAGAGCATTCAAAGCATTCATTGTGATTCTAGAGAAGATTGGTGTTGTCATTGTTTGTGTTATTGCAGGTTTAAAGTTATCATCTATCTCTCCTCATGAGTTGAAGAGCATTCATCCTCCTAAGGGTTTCATCACATAGGTGATATCATTGTTGTTTATCATCATTTGAGTTATCATATTATATTGTATTTATCCTCTGCCCTACAAGGGCACACTCTCTTTATCTATCAACGGTGTTGGGAATCTTGAATGCTATCCCAAGATTTGACTGAGGCAAGTCCCTAAACACCATAACCCCCAAACCCCTTCTCTTCTTCTTGTGTGTAGGTTACAAGACTGAGATCCAGGAAATATGAAGATACAAGAAGATTGAGCAAGGATTAGGGTTTCGGGATCCGACAACAGTTATAGAATATTCCTCTGTGCAAGATTTGGGTGGCGACAATCTAGTCTTTTTGCCCTTGCTGACTTTATATTTGACATCAGGGCAATCTCTACAACATTTCTCTAGTTTATATTTTCTGAAGATTCAACCTTTCAGGGCTTGGGCAGTCCTGAAATAGTCCTTCAATGTCTCTGCTTTTGAGACATGTTCTATCATCTTCTTGACCCTCTATGTGCAATTAGTTTCTAGAGATTTGTTGTACATCTGTTATCTACCAAGGGATATGATATTATAATGTATTTGGGTGGATGGAGATGCCAACATGTGGCACACATCCCTTAAGTTAGTTATATTGGGTCTTATGGGTAACTTGTGTAATTAATTATATTAGGTGTTGAGTAGGCCTTCATTAGGATTACCCTCCCATTATGTAATTAGGAGGTGGTATATATATAGGAGGTGAATATTATTGTAAGGTATGTGTAGAGTATGATATTGTATTGGAGATCTCTTGGAGATATAGCGTGGAGTGACTTCTTCCATAAGGAATGTTGCATGGTGCTACCCTACCTCAAGGGTTTATTCTATTTTCACATATATTGGATATTATGGCATATTGGCCCACAAACATCCAAGAGATAGATCTCACACAACACAACACCTAATATAATTAATTACACAAGTTACCCATAAGACCCAATATAACTAACTTAAGGGATGTGTGCCGCATGTTGGCATCTCCATCCACCCAAATACATTATAATATCATATCCCTTGGTACATAACAACATCTTCTTTTATAATCAGATCTTCATAGAACTAGGGTTTAAGTACATTATTGACCTAGGTTTTGATAAAAAGGACTTGAATAAATATTATCTTTCTATAGCACTCTCGAGCACAAGATCTATAGCTAAGTTCACTTCCATTTGGTAGTGATTTGGTTCGGTCTTGTCCTTGAATGTTATTGTGAAAGAGGGTTTGATCTAGTGTGCATGCTAGTTGTCATCATTCATCTTTTTCACACCTAACATTTTGGTGAACCTCTAGCTTTGAGCATTTGCATCTTTCTGATTGTTCAAATCAGATCTTGCATTAATTTGTATCAAATTTTCATTGTTCACTTGAAAAATTTGCATCATTTCATATACTTGGTTTAAAAATTCATATGTTTGTAATTACACATTGTGTATTTCAACATAAGAAATTTGACATCTCTTTCGCATTTCTTTGCAAGAAATCTTAAAGTTGTCTATATTGCCTTTTGTGCAACACTTTTAACATTTTGATCACTTTGTTTTTAATGACACTAGTGTGTTTTTGATCTTTGCAAAAAGCTTCAAAAACCTGGTTTCCTCAAACTAGTGTCTTGGTGTACAAAGGTCTCTCATTTTGGTGATACTTTATTAATGAATAGATTTGATTGTACATTGCTATCCCAAGACATTTCATGATGACATCTTCATGTTATTCCTCTTTTAAATCTTTGCATGAGTATATCCTAGATTTTAAAAATTTCTCTAAATTCACTAACGTGAACCCTCATGTTTTAGAACACATAGCATCCATAAATGATATTGATGTTTCTAAATGTTCCACATATGAACTCAAATTACTTTGTTATATACATGATTTTTATAGCTTCACAATACTCATGGGTGCATATCATTTGATAGTAAAAGATTTAACCGAATTCATCTCCATGAATACTCATGAGAAAGATGATGTGTAAGTTCTTCTTCTATTACTACTATAAATCATGATAATGCCTCAGATCTACTATCTAAAGTATATGATGATGATGCTGATTCCATGAGTCATCTTATTCCTCCTTTAGTTAAATTTTCAAGCACCTTGGCTATCACTAAGGAAGTGAAGACCCTCAATCTTCCTCCTTTGGCAGAATGTTCAAGTACTTTGGACATCACTAAGGATGTGAAAACCATGAATAATTCTCCTTTGGTTGCATGTTCAAATCCCTTAGACATCATTAAAGATACAATCATCAACAATTTTCTTAACAAAACTTTACCTTCCCTTCGTTCCAATGCTCTCGCTTTAAGAGATGAAGCATTGGTGGATGAAGAAAGGTCTCTCACATTAAATCTTTTTGGGATGGATGTTGAACCTAATCAATGTAAAAACAATGTTAATTCAATCATCAATAATAGACTTATTCCACCTACTAAGGGGATAGTGAATAAGTGTACTAATGTTCCTAAAATCATTATGTATATGGCACCTAATGTTTCTCCTCGCTTCAAACTGGTGATTACGGTCAACCCCCAGGTTACATTCTCAATTTTGCAAAACAAATTACTTAAGGAAATCAAGTGTATCGAAATGTGTCGCAACAACCCAAGTACAATGTGGTTTCTCACACATACAATATGCAAAATAATAAACAATCTGACCACTTTACCAACCTCTCAACCTATGCTTCCTCAACCACCTCATCTTACTCATAAAGTTAGTCAAGATTATGATCTTGTTGAGCAGCTTTATGCTACTCCTGCTAAGATCTCTCTTTGGGAACTCATACAAACATCACCTACATACCACAAAATGCTCCAAGAAGCTTTACAAAAGGTGATTGTACCACCTGCTATTAAGCCAAATGATGTAGCAGCTCTATTAGATTATATGAATGTGACAAAAATGGATATTATGTTTCAACAACATGGATTATTGTCAATTGAAGTTCAAAACCAATATGATCCTCTTGTAATCCCTATCACAATAAATAAAAAGTTGATAAAGCAAGTTATGATTAACAATGGATCAGGTCTTAATGTTTGTGGCATTGATTTGCTACATAAAATTAAGGTTGATACATCTTTAATCAAACCAGATAAACTTCACATTCATGGCTTTGATAATGTTGGTAGAAAATCCCTGGGTACCATAACTTTACTCGTAAAGGTTGGACCCATGACAGTATATACCCTTAACCATGTCATGCCTGGTGCACTTTCATATAATATGATTCTCGATAGACCGTGGATTCATGCCATGGGGGCAGTTTCGTCTACCCTTCATTGATCAGTAAAGTTAATTTATGCAAATAAACTTCACACCATTGAAGCTGAATCAAATCCGAAAAGTTGTTTACAGGTTGAGGTGGAAAAACAAGTTGTTAATCACAAGCTTCTCAATAAATTAAAAGTTGATCCATCAATACCTCTTATCGTAGATAATGTTGTGCAAGATTCCAAATCACCATCGAATGCACTTCTTGGTGACTGTTGGTTTTTCTTCTGAATCAGCATTAGGGTTTGCTAGTTCTAATGCACAGGCAGATTTAGCCAACTAAATACAAGAGGTTGCGTGAGCTCCTCCCCTTCACTTCTGGTTCTGCTGCACCAAGGGGAGTGTCCCTATTTGATAAAGATATGACCTTGACTAGCTCAATGACATAAGGATTTAACTTGACAGCAACAGGCAAAATACTCTCATGTATGGACCAAGATTTGTGTAACAAATCACAAGGTTGGCAACATTCTTGGACACATACGTCTGGTTAGGTATGAGAGCATGCAGGCGTTTCCTACTCCTACTCCCACAACTAACAGGTGGAAGGATGAAATGGTTTGATTTGATGTTTGGATGCAAACCTAGACCTGGTGTATAACCTCAACATAGAGCTAGATTGGTGCCTATCCAGGGCTTGGAGTCGGTAGACATACACTTGTGAATGATCAGCATGAACACAATAAAACTAGATTTCAAGGGGATTTGTGTGATATCTGCCTTACAGATACCTCCAATACAGAGTGTTAAGTTATCTCTACTTATGGCATCCCTATTGCAGTATACCCTTCCCAATACTCAATCTGAAAACACTTTAATCTACCCCTTGAGCAGAAGTTGAAAGATCAAGCATTCAATACAGGAATTCTATATTCTAGAATACCAGACACCCCTTAGATATCTAGATTCAGAAGAAGAACAGATGCAATACTGGAGACAGAATTAACAAAACACATGCAAATATAGCATTACTCATATAAAACCAATCATGAAATCAGTAGATTCATGCATGAGACATACAACAAGAGATACATAAACTCACAAGACCTTCTGCACAGAGCAACCAAAACCAGTTGTATTTTATTACAGAGCTAGATATGTCCAGTTTTCAACAATTGAGAAAAGAGTAACACAATCTGCTTAAGACAGCAAGAAAGTGTACCTAGCAATTAATTACATGGCCCATCCAAAATTCGCCAGATACATTCATTTGAAAGAATGGCGCTCAAAGATTAAATGCGGCAGGGGACAAAACATGGAGAAGCAAAAGAAGGATGAGAAGCAGATGAACTCGAGCCTTGTGCCACTGTTGGAAAATTTTCCTGCCATAAATCAGGTACATGGTTGTCAATCGCCAGCCCATGCCTCTGTACAATCTTACCATTAATGGCTCAACCACCCACATCTTCTCATGGAGACTGTCGCAGTACCCAAATGGAAATTTCCCTCTCAAAACACACTGAAGGCACAAGAGAAACCCACACTCAACTTTAAAACATGGCCGTCGATCCTTCCATCGCTTGAAAATTGATGGCACCAAATTCATGTTGAAAAGTCACCGTCCAGCAAAAATGTGCCACGTAGGCACCTTGCACATACATGTTCTGCATTGCATATCACGCCATCGGCGAACCAAGACTATCGGGAAGACCCACATATCTGTAAGATTTAAAATTCCACATTTGTCTTGCAGAGACCATTCCAATACTTTATAAGCATGGCCACGAGCATAATAAGTGTCGAGCATTTTGCCCCGCTCAACCCACGAACCTTCCACCAATAGCTTATCGGCCTGACATACACCATCGGAGCAACCAAAAACCCTCTAGCCGACATGCTGATTACACTGATGCTTACTTCACATCCCCATCGTCGGCCAGAGTTTGATCATCGGTGAAACCCTCGCCGGCTCGCTCGATAGTCTATGTCACCCCGATGGACATCAGCCTACCCTCGTGGGCGAGACCACTACCATCGGCCCACGACAAAACTCCCTCGCCGATGACCACACATACGCTGATGAACAACATCGGCTAGACCAAATGCATCGGTGAACCACAAAATACTTCCTCTGACAGCACTCGTCACACCGATGACCACCAAAACACATCCTATCGGTCAAACTACTACCATCAGGATGACCCAAAATTCCCTCGTCGACCACACACATTGCCGATACATTGTCCAACCTTCATCGCCCAGAGTAACCCCGTCGGCCAACCCTGAAAATCTTCAACTGATGCACCAGGTCACCCCGATGAACATCCAAATTGCCTTCGTCGGCAAGACAAAGACCGTCGGCAAACCCTTCACTTGCTTGGCCGATACACAATGCTACTCCGATAGCCACCTCCATCGGTCAGACCAACCACATCGGCGGAGCTCAAAAATTCTTCTGCCGATAACAAAATTCATGCCGATGAACACTTGATGAAAGCTTCAAACCACAATCCATCGGCTGGACACCAATCATCAGCGGACCTCTCGCCAGCTCACCCGATAAGCAAAGTCACACCGATGGCACATCATGGTGACCCCCTCCTAAAGAAACATGATGCTGATGCTGAAAAACACTGAGGGGCCCCAAAACTTAGAAATTTTTTGGATTTTTTGGGAAGGTTCCTGCATGAAAAATTGCTTGAAAACTGACAGTCAATTTAGGCACCAATAGTGGCTCTGTCTGGGCATGCATGCCTCTTGCAGGCATGGCAAGAACCACAGAACTCTGGGATGCAGACCAGTCCCTTATTTGTTGGGCACAGAGTCATAAAGCTACAAATCTGCATCACCAAACACACTTGATGGCCTGAGGCCACCAAGAAAAGGAAAACCAATATTTCCCCTTATCAAACACCTTGTTCTCATCTGCATACACTGGGTCAAGCCTGAGAATGCTGCCATGATCTGACCATAAGCAACCTTGGTCATTTGCATATTCAACCTTCTGATTTAGTTTGTCACTGTCAACACTATGCAAACAACCCTCAGCATCAGACAACAAGTGGATGCAAAATTTATCAAGCAATGCATATTCAAATGGCACAGAACACAGGTTATCATCACTATGCATTGCAAAGTGATCCTCTAGCTAGACTGAAAACAGGAAACACTGAAAGTCCATCATGCAACTAGGAACATCAGGGCTCATCTTACCACAAGCTGGCATATCAAAGAAAAAGCTTTCAAATTCATAATTGTGCACATCATGTACACAACCAACAACAACACCAAACTGGAAAAGATTAGGCTCTGGCACCTCTTTCAAATCAGGCACATTTTTACAGTCACTTACCTGATGTATGTTGGTTCCTCTTTCATCAGGATGAGAAACAGAATCCAAGTCAAAAATAATGCTCAAACCTTCACCATACTCAGATAGATCCTCATCACCATATGTGTCAAAAATGGGTGATCCAGGTGTATAGCTTGATCATAATATGCCATTTGTTCATGGGCAGCAGAGCATGCATTTTCATCACCAATGGGTTCCCTTTGTGGAGGAGTATCAGCCTGTGTGTCATAAGCAAAACAATCACCAAATAAAAAACAATCATGCTCTGCACTAGCACTTGTTTCAATCTCTAACTACTCTTCATGATCTCCATGTGTTTGAAAAGAAGGCAGTGGTTCACACATGGAACTGTTTCTCTGTTTGCTTATATCTTCTCTGTCTTGAGTACAATACTCACAATCATCTCCATAAATCCATTCAAAAAAATGCTCATTGCTGTCCACAACCTCATTATTGCTTTCATGGCTAGTTGCCTCAACATTGCAATGGGAGTCCTCATTAGTCCTTTCACTGGCATCTTCACATGATGCCTTAATCTCTTGGTCATTTGTAGCTTCACAACCATTTCTCACACCAAGGCCTGGAAACAGGGATTTCTGCAGGTGCTCACTTCTCATTTCTTCTACATTTTCTAAAAAATTGTACGCCACCTGCATGCTTGTCACCTTGAATTCCCTTAGTATTGCACTAGAGCCTTCCTCAAAAGCTTCAAAATATATGCCAACACAGGCTGAAATATCAGGTCTGAAGACTTCTGGGATCTGTGAAAGGGCTAGTGCAAACCTATGACTGAAAATAATACATGGCTCTTCATCTTGTTTTCTAATTTTCATTAATTCTGCAACAAGATCAGCAGGTTCTCTTGTAAATTCCTTTTTGAAACAGTCAGCAAGCTCATCCCAATAGGCAAAAGATCTCTTTGGAAAGCTCAAATACCAATCTTTAGCTTTTGCATCAAAGGACCTAACAAAAAACCTCATCCACATTTCCTCATCTCTAAATGAATGTTTTCCCATAAACTCATGAAAATTTTGAATATGTGCATCCCCATCACATACACTGTGACCACTAAATCTAGGCATCTGACAGTATATCCTAGCAGGCATACTTTCTACTTGATAATCAACCCATGACAAATCTAATTGGTCATACAAAGGATCAAAAGGGCTGACAAGAGGTTTAGCTTTCTGACTGACAGACACAATAGGGTTATCATTATTCAACTGAGCCTGCCTAGCTTCTAAGAATATCAACCTATTTTTTATCTCTTCCATTCTTTTACTCAACATATTATCCCCCTTTTGACTGAGTATGGGTGAATACATGTTTGGATTCATATAAGTCCTATTTTTAGACATCTTATATATACCTAAGACCTAAGGTTTCCCCCCTGCATCTAACTTATGCAGCAAAACAACAAATATAAGTGGGAAGAAACAAGGTACCTTTTCTCATCCAGATGCTGAAGTCTGAACATCACATTTTTTTTTACAACACACACATCACTTTCATGTGCACTTGAATCTTTCTTTGCAGAGTTGCCACCTCTCCAGAAAGGAAAAAATTTTCAATAGCTGAAAGCTATTTTTCCAGGTTCATTCCACCAGCAGAGATAGGCAAAACTTCACCAGAGGCTGTAAGATATCACTTTTTCTGTTAAGTCCCCAGCAGGGTCGCCACTTTGTTGCGACTCAGATGGGCCACAAATATATTCTATTTTTATCAATTCTCCCCAGCAGAGTCACCATTTTCTGTTGGTGACTTAGATGGACAATAATATATCACCAGGGATGACTAGATAGTACTTTTGATAAATCACATCCCCAATGGAGTCGCCATTTTCTGTTGGTGACTCGGATGGGCAATAATATATCACCAGGGATGACTAGATAGTACTTTTGATAAATCACATCACCAGTGGAGTCGCCATTTTGTTGGTTTTTCTTCTAAATCAGCATTAGGGTTTGCCAGTTCTAATGCACAGGTAGATTCAGCCAACTAAATACATGAGGTTGCGTGAGCTCCTCCCCTTCACTTTTGGTTCTGCCACACCAAGGGGGGTGTCCCTATTTGATAAAGATATGACCTTGACTAGCTCAATGACATAAGGATTTAACTTGACAGCAACATGCAGAATACTCTCATGTATAGACCAAGATTTCTATAACAAATCACAAGGTTGACAACATTCTTGGACACATATGTATGGTTAGGTATGAGAGCATGCAGGCGTTTCCTACTCCTACTCCTACAACTAATAGGTGGAAGGATGAAATGGTTTGATTTGATGTTTGGATGCAAACCTAGACCTGGTGTATAACCTCAACACAGAGCTAGATTGGTGCCTATCCAGGGCTTGGAGTTGGTAGACATACACTTGTGAATGATCAACATGAACACAATAAAACTGGATTTCAAGGGGATTTGTGTGATATCTACCTTACAGATACCTCCCAATATAGAGTGTTAAGTTATCTCTACTTATGGCATCCCTATTGCAGTATACCCTTCCCAATACTCAATCTGAAAACACTTTAATCTACCCCTTAAGCAGAAGTTGAAAGATCAAGCATTCAATACAAGAATTCTATATTCTAGAATACCAGACACCCCTTAGATATCTAGATTCAGAAGAAGAACACATGCAATACTGGAGACAGAATTAACAAAACACATGCAAATATAGCATTACTCATATAAAATGAATCATGAAATCGGTAGATTCATGCATGAGACATACAACAAGAGATACATAAACTCACAAGACCTCCTGCACAGAGCAACCAAAACCAGTTGTATTTTATTACAGAGCCAGATATGTCCAGTTTTCAACAACCGAGAAAAGAGTAACACAATCTGCTTAAGACAACAAGAAAGTGTACCTAGCAATTAATTACATGGCCTATCCAAAATTAACCAAATACATTCATTTGAAAGAATGGCGCTCAAAGATTAAATGTGGCAGGGGACAAAACAGGGAGAAGCAAAAGAAGGATGAGAAGCAGATGAACTCGAGCCTTATGCCACCGTTGGAGAATTTTCCTGCCATAAATCAGGTACATGGCTGTCAATCGCCAGCCCATGCCTCTACACAATCTTGCCATTAATGGCTCAACCACCCACATCTTCTCATGGAGACTATCGCAGTGCCCAAATGGAAATTTCCTGCTCAAAACACACCTGAAGGCACAAGAGAAACCCACACTCAACTTTAAAACATGGCCGTCGATCCTTCTATCGCTTGAAAATCGATGGCACCAAATTCATGTTGAAAAGTCACCATCCAGCAAAAATGTGCCACGTAGGCACCTTGCACATACATGTTCTGCATTGCATATCACACCATCGGCGTGACCAAGACTATCGGGAAGACCCACATATCTGTAAGATTTAAAATCCCACATTGGTCCTATAGAGACCATTCCAACACTTTATAAGCATGGCCACGAGCATAATAAGTGTTGAGCGTTTTACCTCGCTCAACCCATGAACCTTCCACCAATAGCTTATTAGCCTGACATACACCATCGGAGCAACCAAAAACCCTCTGGCTGACATGCCGATCACACTGATGCTTACTTCACATCCCCATCGTCGGCCAGAGTCTGATCATCGGTGAAACCCTCGCCGGCTCACCCGATAGTCTATGTCACCCCGATGGACATCAGCCTACCCTCGTCGGCGAGACCACTACCATCAGCCCACGATAAAACTCCCTCGTCGATGACCACACATATGCCGATGAACAACATCGGGCAGACCAAAAGCATCAGCGAACCACAAAATACTTCCTCCGACAGCACTCATCACACCGATGACCACCAAAACACATCCTGTCGGTCAAACTACTACCATCGGGATGACCCAAAATTCCCTCGCCGACCACACACATTGCCGATACATTGTCCAACCTTCATCAGCCAGAGTAACCCCGTCGGCCAACCCTGAAAATCTTCAACCAATGCACCAGGTCACCCCGATGAACATCCAAATTGCCTTTGTTTCCAAGACCACGACCGTCGACAAACCCTTCACCTGCCTGGCTGATACACAATGCTACTCCGACAGCCACCTCCATCGGTCAGACCAACCACATCGGCGGAGCTCAAAAATTCTTCCGCCGATAACAAAATTCATGCCGATGAACACTTGATGAAAGCTTCAAACCACAATCCATCGGCTGGACACCAACTATCGGCGGACCTCTCGCCAGCTCGCCCGATAAGCAAAGTCACACCGATGGCACATCATGATGACCCCCTCCTAAAGAAATATGATGCTGATGCTGAAAAACACTGAGGGGCCCCAAGACTTAGAATTTTTTTGGATTTTTTGGGAAGGTGCCTGCATGAAAAATTGCTCAAAAACTGACAGTCAATTCAGGCACCAACAGTGATGATTGGGGTTCGTTAGATTTTACTCCTTCCTTTATGGGAGAATATTAAATTAATAACCCTAATCCTGAAGCATCAAAAGTTGCCTTGATCTCATCCAAGAAATCTTAGGAAATACCTAAGAAACCTAAAGTTTCTTTAGTAGCAAAAAAAGATAATACTACATAATATGAGACTTATAAGGCCCCACCTTCTAAAGAGATGGAGTCTCTCTATGGTCGTGGATTTCAAATCCTTTACAAAAATTACGACTACATAGACAATGGTTCTGGTGTAAACCAAAAAGGAATCAAAATACCATTAGAAGCTGTTACACATAGCTCTTCAGCTAGTATTGGATACCATCCTTTGAAGCCCACCTAAGCTTACCATCGATCTACTCTTAATGTTAACACAATATCAATAAGTCCAACACTCAATTTGATATATCCTGAGATGATAGACATAAATTGTCTGCCAGGAAATATCCTAATAGGTACTTTTTCAACAGATGAAGCATTAGAAGAATCAAGCATTGCGTGACTGCATATAAGTATTTCTACCTCATTTAGCCACACTCAATGTAACACCTATTCTAGTTTCTCTCAAGGGTGGCCTTCTCCTAGATATATATGTTAAGTGTTGTGTTGTGTTCCCCTATGTAGTGTTAAATGTTTGTTTAGGTCTCCTTGGATGACCCTTTATACACTTGTAAGGTCAAGGATACAAGGAGACGACCTCTATCGTGACATTCCTTCTATTTATTTCTCTATTATTTTATTCTCCTCTCTTATTGCAATTGTTGTGTGTGGTGCCTTGGGGGTATAATGTTATGGGTGGTGTCTTGGGGGCATCTTCCCGCGTTGTGAACCTAAGTCACTTTTGTCTCCTTTCTCATTTTTCATGATTTCATTCTTCCGTGGCTCTACTAGTCGGTAGATGATGATAACAAGTAAACACTAATAAGGACCGTGCATCCCTACAACAAGAAAACAAAAATGGACCTAGTCCATATATGAAGATGAGGTTAATATGTTACTGACACTTGACTAGTAAATCACTTTTGTGTTGTGATTTGATCATGTGTTGTGTTGTGAAATTCTTGTAACAAACCTTTGCAATACTCTAAATCTGATTCTAGGCACTTTAGAATGTTTTTGTATCTCACCTTGTAGATACACTCAGTTTTGAGATACCTGAAGTATAACCTCACGGCTATACTCAGTTCCAAATCCGTAAGTATAACCTTGGTTTATTAAGTGGTATGTTGCCTTATTTCTGTATCAGTTTCATGAGATGATTTGGTTGTTATCTTAGCTAAGACTTTTCTAACCAAAGCTTGTTTTGATCTTAGTAATCTTTCATATACATGAAGTTTGTTCATTGTTAGCATATAATACTAATGTGTTTCTATTGTGATTGTTGGAAACAATTTGGTGATTGCAAGCACATGTCACTTTGGGTATGGGCTTTGTGAAAGCTCTTGTTCCCTCGTGTGTTTTTTAACCTTACCTTAAACGTGATTGCTACCAACAAGTAGGATCAACCACTTTAAGGCGGGGACAAATATTGTGGTAAATGCTTGGATATCTTCGACATTGTGTTAAAATGTGTGGCGTATGCTTCCTTTTCACCATAAGGCATCTTTGTGATGCAAGTGGGGTTGTATACTTTGTTTTGTGTGTTGCGTATGCTTCCTTTTCATTGTAAGGCATCTCCATGATGCATGTAGGGTTGTATACTTTTTGCACATGCTTTCTTGTCACCATAAGGCATCTCTGTGATGCAGGTGGGGTTGTATGTTTTTGAAATCCCTTCTGTGGAAGGAGGGATTGTGTATTCCCTTGAGTGGTTGCACATACTTTTATAAAGTCCTCTACGAAGGCGGGGTTGGATCTTGAGTTATTCACCCTTAAGTGTGTCTTTGGCGATTGTGGTAGTGTAGCTCAATCGTTAGGTGTGTTTGGCGTGTCTTAGATGGTGGCGCGTAGTGATGAGCTCCCCCCATCGTCTGTGTTTTTTGTGTATAAGACGTATAGTGTGTTGACGACATACTCTACGGTGCTCATGTATTCTGTGTGTTTTTCATGTGTTTTCTGTGCATGTTTTAGTGGCGGTGTGTAGTGATGAGCTCCCCCCATGTCATGTGTCTTGGATGTTTTGTGGTGGTGCATAGCAATGAGCTCCCCCACGTTGTGTGTTTTGTGTGCTTTTGATGACGCCGCGTAGTGATGAGCTCCCCCCATTGGCTAGTATTAGGAACTCGTGTTTAACCCTTCTCTTTACTTTGTTAGTATATTGCTGTTGGACACATATGCTTTGTAAGTCATCCCGTGAGTATATTGTATTATCCCACATTCATGGGGAGTAATAGTTGTTTAGATTAGACTTAGTATATAAGTACGTGTTGAGGCCAATGAAGGCATCCACGAGTTTATTGTATTGAGCTTGCTCAAAGGAGGTTGCCCCCTCGAAGTGGCCTGTGATCAATAAATTCCTTCTGTGTTTTTCTATTTCTGTTATTTCGTGCATTTTTCATTATATTGTTGCAGGAGGTTCCTCCCATCTGGTATCAGAGCGCTTTCTTGGGCTCGCTGGGTGGAATTTTTGCTAAATTGTTTTTTCCTAGTGGCCTCCAGGCGCTATGATTATTGTAGTAGTTCTTTTTTTCTTTGCATCTATATTATTCATTTCAATTGCAGGTTTGGATCAGGGAATAATCCCTATCCGCTTAACTGTGGGAAGTGCCTAGGCATAGCCCTAAAACTCATTGTGAGGAGTACCACAGGAACCCCGAAGTAGCTGGCCCATTGAGAGGACCTGCGAGTGAAAAGGGCAACGCCCCCTACCCGATTGACTAGTTCCCATCCGTGAGGTAAACCAAGAGCTATCGTTTGTGGCAAAGCGGTTATCAGTTTTACCTAAGCCGTGGAGTGAGGGTTACTGCCCCAATACGCAAGCCGTTAGACAACATTGGTAGCCAAGTGAATCCCCTGAACCTTTAGGAAGATGAACATACCTGGGGTCCATATTTATTGCCAGCTGATAAATCACAGATTGCATCTGTCCAGAGCCATTGCAGATCATTTCCAGAAAACAAAATTCCATTTTTTTGCCATATTTTCCTTACTTTAGCTCCGTTTCCTCTGAAAATTCACTGGAACCCTTGAAATTCCATTCTGCATATTTCCTTCCTTGAGGACCCTATCCCAAATTCCACTTATCGAAGCCAGAAATCCCACATTTGTCTATTTTTAGAGTTTGCCATAACTTCTTCGATTCTCACCCAATCACCTTCAAATTTTGCCACAGTGTTCATTTCCTATTTCTGCTCCTTTGTCCCTCTTGGACAAATTTTCCCATTCTTTCACCCTACTTCTGAAATCCCCATTTTCTACTTCCCTGTCCCTCAAAAGGTGTCCAAAACCTAGTCAAACCCCAATTACCCATCAAAGTTTTTCCCAAATCCAAATTTTCCTTTACTAAAAAAGTTTCTATTTTTGTTTTTCTACCCATTCCAAAAAAAAAAAATCTTGATTATGGTTGTCACCCGCGCAGGAGCAAAAAACATGGAGGATGAACTTGCAGCCCTCAAGACCAAACTCCAAGATCTGGATGAAAGAATTCTCAGCCTCAATCTTCAGCATTCATCCATGAACAATAGACGACAACCAGAGTCTTCTAGAGACACTGGGTTCTCTTCTTCCAACAATTTTTGTGAGCCGAAGCTTGATTTTCCTCGCTTCAATGGTGATGATCTGACTAGATGGATATATCGGGCATAACAATATTTCAATCTGCATAATACTTTTGATGTCAACAAAGTCCCACTTGCATCCTTTCATTTGGAACATGAAGCCCTTCAATGGTTCCGTTGGTACATCAAGGCTCATGAAGAGCCAAAATGGATAGATTTTTACAAACTCATTTTGCAACGATTTGGCCCTAGTGCTTTTGATGACTTCACAGGAGCACTCACTAAACTTTGCCAAACTGGCACTGTGAGAGAATATCAGACATAATTTGAGAAACTGGCCAATCACACAGAGGGATTGTCTGATGAATTCTTCAGGAGTTGTTTTGTCAGTGGTCTGAAGGATGCAATCTGATTTGAGGTTAAAATATTCCATTCTAGCACAAGGATGGAAGCCCTAGGGTTGGCTAAGTTGGCAGAGGACAAGATCATAGCTCAACAACGCTCCAAATCCACTTTCGTTCCATTCAGAAATATGGTTTCCCAAAGACCTCCAATCATGCCAGCTCCTAGAACAACTCCTATCAAGCATTTGTCTGAAGTAGAGATGAGGGCACGTAGAGAAAAAGGGCTTTGTTATAATTGTGATGAGAAATTCACTTGGGGACATAGATGTGTTGAGCAAAAGCTCTATCTCTTGGATGTTGATTCTCCACCTGTAACTGAAGTTTATGAAGATGCTCAGGATACAGTAGATGATCAGGTCGACATTCAGCAGCCGCCTGTTGACCCTCCTTCTTCGGAAGACCACCCAGAGATCTCTCTCTATGCTTTAGCAGGAGTCACCACCCCACAAACCATGCGGGTCAAGGGTTACTTCAAGAAGCTCCTTCTTACAATACTCATTGATTCTGGTAGCACTCATAACTTCATTGACCCTTGGATCGCCAAGCAGGTTGATTGTTTTGTCCATCCTTGCTCCAGCTTTGAAGTCATGATTGCCAATGGGGGCACATTACCTTGTAAAGGGAAGTGTCACAATGTGTGTATCTCTATTGGAGATTATAACCTACACTCTAACATGTTTTCCTTGCCCTTAGGTGAATGTGATGTGGTTTTGGGCACTCAATGGTTACGCACACTTGGACCCATCTTATGGGATTTTGCTGAACTTTGGATGCAGTTTTCAGACAATGGGCAAAAACACACATTGAAGGGCTTACAACCAGGGTCTCTCAACATCAACAGTTCACATTGCATGGAAAATCTCCTTAAGAAGAATTCACATGGTGTCATTGCTCAGCTCCATTCCATTCAGATGCAACCATTAGCGGTCTCCACTACTCCTTCGAACCTACAACAAATTTTGGATAGATATGCATGTGTCTTTGCTGAACCAGTGGGATTACCACCTTCACAACTAGAGGACCATCATATTCAGCTCCTTCTTGGAAGTGTTCCTCCCAACATCAGGCCTACCGCTACCCATTTCACCAAAAGATAGAGATTGAGATGCTCGTTTGGGACTTACTGAAGCAAGGTATTATTCGCCCTAGTACTAGTTCCTTTTCTTCACTAGTTCTTCTTGTCTAGAAAAAAGATGGGTCATGGCACCTCTACATTGATTTCCGAGCACTTAATAACATCACAATCAAGGATAAGTTTATGATTCCTGTTGTTGATGAGCTTCATGGCACTCATTTTTTCTCCAAGTTGGATCTTCGTTCTGGGTATCACCAAATTTGGGTTCATGAGGATGATATCCCTAAAATGGATTTCCGCACGCATGATGGCCACTATGAGTTTTTGGTCATGCCCTTTGGCCTCACTAATGCTCCTTCCACATTCTAGGCATTGATGAATAAAATATTCTAGCTCTACTTGCGGAAATTCATTCTGGTCTTCTTTGATGATATCCTCATCTATAGTAAAACATGGGCTGAGCATCTCTAGCATTTGGATCTTGTACTGCAACTTCTCTCTGATCGTCATCTCTGTATAAAATAGTCTAAATGTGTTTTTGGGTAGGAGGAAGTGGAGTATCTCGAGCATATTATTTCAGCCCAAGGGGTTTGAGTGGATCCTGCCAAAATAGATGCCATGAAAAATTGACCGCATCCTCATACACTTAAGAGCCTTCATGGTTTTTTGGGAGTAACTGGATACTACCACAAGTTTGTCAAGGATTACGGGAAGATTGCAGCTCCATTAATAGCTCTGTTGAAAAATGATGCTTTTACATGGACACATGTTGCTCAGTGTGCATTTGAAAAATTGAAACAAGCTATGTGTACTACACTTGTTCTAGCTATGCCAGATTTTTCCAAGACCTTCACTATTGAGAGTGATGCTTGCGGCAATGGACTTGGTGCTGTTCTCCTTCAAAATGAACATCCCGTTGCGTTCACCAGCAAGGCCCTTTCAGGTAAGAATTTAGTACTCTCTACATATGAGAAGGAAATGATGGCTATTTTGCATGTAGTACAGAAGTGGTGGCCATACCTATTAGGGAATCATTTCTGCATCAAGACTGATCACCAGAGTCTGAAATATTTCCTGGAACAACGGGTCTCCTCCCCAGTACAATAGAGATGGGTTAGCAAACTCATGGGTTATGACTATGAGATCACTTACAAGAAGGGTAAGGACAATATTGTGGCGGATGCTTTTTCTCGCACATTTGATGACCAAGCTTCTCTTTCAGCTATTTCTATGCCTGTTCCAAATTGGTTGGAATCTGTCCAACAGAGCTATGTTAATGACTCTTCATTATCTCAAATCATCCAACAGTTGGCCAATAACCCTTCTACTATACCACATTACTCTTGGGATGGTGCTTCTTTGAGATACAAGGGTCGTCTGGTGCTCCCCTAGAGCACAGATCTTCAACAGGCTATCTTCTATGAACTCCATGCTTCTCCATTGGCAGGGCACTCTAGGTTCCTCAAAACTTATGAGCAGGCATGATGTAACTTCTTTTGGAAGGGAATGAAAAGGGCAATTCAACAAATGGTGGCTAAATGTGATACCTGCCAGCACAACAAGGGTGAAACGACACGCCCTGGATTGCTCGAACCCTTGCCCATCCCTACATGGATTTGGATAGATATTTCTATGGATTTCATTGAGGAGCTCCCAAAATTGGGAGGGAAGACAATGATCTTGGTTGTGGTTGATCATCTCTCCAAATATAGTCATTTTTGTGCCCTCAACCATCCCTATACCGCATCCTTAGTCGCAAAGATTTTCATGGATTAGATCTTTCGTCTTCATGGAATCCCTTCTTCCATTGTCTCAGATTGTGATGCAACTTTCACCAGTCATTTTTGGATAGAACTATTTCACCACACTGGCACCAAACTGAAGATGAGTTCAGGGTATCAACCATAAACAAATGGTTAGACTGAAGTTATCAACAAATGTTTAGAAACTTATCTTTGTTGTTTCACCTCTGAACAACAACATCAGTGGGCAAAGTGGCTCCCTCTTGCTGAATGGTGGTACAATACCTCCTACCACACTACATCTAAAATGACTCCATATGAAGCAGTCTATGGTCAGGCACCACCAGTGCTCCTTCCATACACCCCTAGTAGTTCTCTAGTTTAGGCAGTTGACACGGTTCTCCGAACTCGAGATCAGATTCTTTGCATTTTGTAGGACAATCTTCATATGGCAAGATATCGAATGAAACAAGCCGATCAACACCGTTCTAAGAGCACTTTTCAAGTAGGTGATATGGTTTTCTTCGTCTACATCCATACAAGAAATCCTCCCTGAAACTCAAAGGGTGTCATAAGCTGGCTCCAAAGTTCTATGGGCCATATAAGGTTCTTCAGAAGATTGGGTCAGTTGCTTATAAATTGGAGCTTCCTCCTTCCCGCATTCATCCAGTATTTCATGTCTCTTGTCTAAAGAAAGTTCTTGGCACCAACATTAGAGCACAGACTGTTTTACCAGAACTGGATAATGAAGGATCCATCATTTTGGAGCCAAAGGCAATCCTCGACAGGCACACTCGTCATCTTTGCTCTCGTTCCATCACAAAGGTATTAATTCAGTGGCACAGAATGCAACCAGAGGATGCTACATGGGAACCACTCCTTCAGATTCAACAATAATTTCCACATCTTAAGCTTTGAGGACAAAGCTTTTCTAAGAGGGAGGGGATGTTAGGAACCCGTGTTTAACCCTTCTCTTTACTTTGTTAGTATATTGCTATTGGACGCATATGCTTTGTAAGTCATCCTGTGAGTATATTGTATTATCCCACATTCATGGGGAGTAATAGTTGTTTAGATTAGACTTAGTATATAAGTACGTGTTGAGGCCAATGAAGGCATCCATGAGTTTATTGTATTGAGCTTGCTCAAAGGAGGTTGCCCCCTCGAAGTGGCCTACGATCAATAAATTCCTTCTATGTTCTGCTATTTCTGTTATTTCGGGCATTTTTCGTGTGTCTTCTGTGCGTGTTTTAGTAGCGGTGTGTAGTGATGAGCTCCCCCCATGTCATGTGTCTTGCATGTTTTGTGATGGTGCGTAGCGATGAGCTCCCCCACATTGTGTGTTTTGTGTGCTTTTGATGACAACGCGTAGTGATGAGTTCCCCCCATTGCCTAGTTAGGGTTATATAATTATTTAATCATGTCTTTTCTTCATGTATACCTTGTGTATTGTGTGACTGTGTTCATGCCTTCTCCGTGTATTACGTGCCTCTTTACTATCTTCTTTGTGTATTGCGTGCTTCCTTATTGTATTCCTTGTGTTTTGCGTGATTGTCAAGTGTTTTCTTATGTTTGCCTAAGCTTGGAGGCTAGAAATGGTTCTCCAAACTTAGGGTGTGTCTTCGATCTAGTGTTTGATGTGCTTTGATCATACTTTAATGCATGTACTGATTGAAATATCTTACACACATTAAAGTGGGGGCTAAATGTTATGGAGTAAAAAGTAGCCACATGTCTTTTTACCTCGTTTATCTCCTAGGTCCCCGTGATTACATTATACATTCTAATTATTCATCCCGACGCAAAATTGCCTGAAACCAATGTAAATTGGGAATAAGGGGCCCATATTTTATCTTACCCCAGACTAAAAAGGAGCCCTAAGACTTGGGCATCACCGCCCAAGTCATTTAGGATTGGTCGAGGCAAATTTAAAATAATGTCGACTTAGGACCTTTAAAAAGGTTTCTCTTTGTCAACTCTTTTGGTTTAATTTGATGAATGTTAGCGAGAAAGCATATATAAGTGTGTTTTTGAATTCATTATGAACCTAGATAGAGATAGCCAACTTGAGGCATTGGAGCAAAGAGCATTCAATGCATTCATTGTGATTCTAGAGTAGATCAGTGTTGTCATTGTTTGTGCTATTGCAGGTTTGAAGTTATCATCTATCTCTCCTCATGAGTTGAAAAGCAATCATCCTCCTATGGGTTTCATCACATAGGTGATATCATTGTTGTTTATCATCATTTGATTCATCATATTGATATTCTATTTAGCCTCTGCTCTGCAAGGGCACACTCTCTTTATCTATCAACAGTTTTGGGAAGCTTGAATGCTATCCTAGGATTTGACTGAGGCAAGTCCCTAAACACCATAACCCCCAAACCCCTTCTCTTCTTCTTGTGTACAAGTTATAGGAGCGAGATCTTGGAAATTTGAAGATACAGGAAGACTTAGCAAGGATTAGGGTTTTGGGATCTGACAACAGTTACATAATATTCCTCTGTGCAAGACTTGGGCGGTGGCACCCTAGTCTTTCTACCCTTGCTGACTTCAGATATGGCATTAGGGCAGTATCTACAACATTTCTCTAGTTTACAATTTTTGAAGATTCAACCTTTCAGGACTTGGGCAGTCCCGAAATAGTCCTCCGACATCTCTGCTTCTGGGACACAAGTTCTATCATCTTCCTAATCCTCTCTGTGTAATTAGTTTCTAGAGATTTATTGTACATCTTCTGTTATAATTAGATCTTCATAGATTTGTTGTACATTATTAACCTAGGGTTTGATAAAAAGGACTTGAATAAATTTGATATTTCTATAACACTCTTGAGCACAAGATCTGTGCTAAGTCCACCTCCATTTGGTAGTGATTTAGCTTGGTCTTGTCCTTGAATGTTATTGTGAAAGAGGGTTTGATCTAGTGTACATGCTAGTTGTCATCATTTATCTTTTTCACACCTAACAAGGATATTTTGTAACTGCAGAGAGCTAGGTGCTTTGAGAAATTTGTTATAGGTGAGAAGAGGCCTATAATTGCAGAGGACTTGAGTCTTAGAGATTTTTTTGTAGGTGTGAGAAGGAGCATGTAACTACAAAGGGTAGAGAAGGAGACATGAGAAACCAAAAAAAGTATCTCTTATTGAGGATTGAGAGGGACTTTATTGCAGGTAGAGCCCTATAGTCGCAGAGGGTTAATACCATAGAGATTGGAGAACTTGTTGCAAGTGGGATCTTGTAACTGAAGAAGTGGAGAAGATGTCTTTGAAAAGGAGGACTAGAAGGGTCATAAAGAGACCTGTGAGAATTTTGTCTGTGGAAGAGTAGGCAGAGAGAGGGTTTGCAGACTTTATGTCTGAAGAATTAAGAAAAATCTAGGATAGAGTGATTGCATTAGAAATTGAACAAAGGAGAGGAAACATGGTAGATGAGAGAAGATATGAGGAAGAATGTCATGAAATTGACATAGTAGAAAAGGATAAAGAATATAATAATGCTCAATGGCAAGAAGAAATGATAGACTATCTATGTAATCTCCATGTATTGAGCCTCGTCTGAAGGGCCCTCATCATTTCAACAATGTTCACGAAGCACAATCCTCTAGCTACTCTATTGTTTCTACCTTCTCTTCCCAGTTTGTGGACTATTTCTCTCTAGACCACCCATAATGCAACAATAGCACAATACTTATTGTTATGAACTTCATATGACTCTCACTCCTATTACTTAGAACACGTTCTTTGATATCATTTGATGCAATACTGTAAGTGGGTCAAACAAATAACAAACATCAAGAACACATAGTCACAACAAAAAAAATAGAAGAGAATGATGGAGATCAAGACACAAGACATTTTATTTAATTACAAAAAAATTACATACTTGGGTCCTTTATAGAAGGAGGTAACCCATCAACATAAAATACCTAGCCTCTATAGAGATTATCCAAATGCCACAATCTAACCCCCAAAACCAATCACTAGACAATCCCCTCTAAAAATGTTATCCCCTTCTCCTAGAAGTATGCACTTAAGTAGATGTTCATTGTGAATCTTGGCTTTCATCAATGAGAAATAAGCTTTTGAGATAGCTCACCAAGTGTCAACAAACATAGGAAACCACCACTTCAAGAAGTTGAATTGTCACAAGAACTAGCTTGAATCGTGCTAATTTGAATTCTAGATGAAGTGGAACAATTACTCACAAGTAAGCTCTTAACCACTTCTTGACCATTCACATAAGAGAAAATAGACATGTGTCAAAGTCAACTATTAGTTGACTTTTAAATTGGAACTTGCAAAGATGCAACATGTGGAAGTAGGTGCAAAGTTGTGTGTGTGAATAACAAACAAAGGGTTGCATAAGAACTTGCACATTGATCTAGTACTAATCTACCAACTTGCAAAATAATGTTGAAGATTAACTAAGGTCTCACAAAGGATGTGTAATAGTGTGACATAGTTGCACTCATAAAAGTAACTCAAAAGAGTTGTGCAAAGAATACTTCTACACACGCATAATAATTGTATGGGTTTGTTATAAAACAAATCATCCACAACATAGAACACCAACAAAGAAAACATTAGAGGAAATAAGGTACACAAGTACAAGACTTGTGCACTACAAATTATCAATAACAAAAATATTTTTGGGTGATGCAAGATTATGCAACTCCTAAGATGTTCTTACATTAGAAGCAAATAATGCGATGTTTCTCCTTCCATATCCACTTTTGGGACTTCATACCATATGAGGAGTATGTCCTTACATTTATTTATAGACAAGAGGGGTTTGATTTGTATCGTGGGAGGTAGATTTAAGTGTTACCAAACATTGAGAAGTATAATTTCAATTGTATTTCATGCCATGTACATTTAATAGTGTTGGTAAGAGACATTGTGTGGCTTCATAAGTGTTGTCATTGATGCAAACAAAGTCTATCCCACACATCCATAGTACATATTATGCCTATACCGAAAGTCAGATTGAAGATTGTTTTGGTCCGGTGAATAAGAACAGAGTATGTAACAAGGTTCGACAATTAGGTCTGGATCTCTCAGATGGTGCAACTCAGTAAGTTGCAAATTTGGACAAGTCAAGAGGGGTATCATGACTATTGTATTCCAAAGATTTAGCCTCCGGTGATAAAACATGCAAAAGATATGAGCATCTGAGTGTTGGGTTCTAGTCAGGCAGAGTAGATAGAAAAAGAACTAACCGGCAGAGTATCAGGCTTCAATCCAGATGTGCAAAAGGTGTTGATTAAGCAATTTGTGGCATTATACATTGTTGGCCAACATGATTAATGACTTTTATGCCTAAGTTTTTGATGCACATCACTAATCAAGCATGGATTCATCTGACAGATCAATAACTTGCAAATATCTCAGGTGTACTTGTTGTCGACTAGAAAGTTATGGGAAATCCTTGATGTGGATATATATACCTGATGGATTCAAGCTAGTAAGGGTGCAAAGTGATGGCATGAATGATTAAGTGCAAAGAAAAATAGAGACAAGTACAAAGACAGTAATTCAAGCCTGGAATGTGACAGGAAAGTAATATTAAGAAGAGGAAGAATGAAATGTGCCAGATCAGTATATTGTTCCTAACCAGAATTGAATTCTTGCATGAATAGATTCTATTCATCAACTCAAGTGCCTCAGTATCATCTGTAAGCATTTGTAGACAGTGAGTCTCTTGTAGGTAGTGAGCCTCTTGTGAGCAGTGTGCTCGGGCAGTGAGCCCTAATTGGCAAGTGCCATTTGTACTTCTTATTCTTTTAACAGAGAATACAATCTTGGGTTAGTCACCCCGTGGTTTTTCCCTTAACAGGGTTTCCACGCAAAAATCCTCATGTTATGTGTGTTAATTTCATTTATGTTCTTATGGTTGCATATGGTTTCATGTTTTGACTATTGAGATAACAAAAGAAAAGAAAATCAAAGAAATTTTGAGATAATTGATTCACCCCCCTCTCAGTTATTTGGCTTGTTTCCAACAATTGGTATCAGAGCTAAGTCTCTCAGAAAAAGCCTAACAGCTTGAGAAGGATCTGGGAATCTCAATGGATGCATATGGCATGAAAGGGCAACTTCAGTCTACCCTAGATGATCTTGAACAATCTCACATTGAAGTCAATAATTTGAGAGAGCGACTCAAGGAAGCTAATGATTTCATCAATGAGCTAAAAGAGAAACTCAGTATTTCTGTGAAAAAGAGAAGAATTACTTCAAAAACTAGCAAATCAGAATGAAGCCAATAATGTTGATGAGGATCTGAATGAAAAAACTAAGCTATGTGGAAAAATTTCAAAAGAAGTCATTATGGTGAGACATGAAATGGAATCAGGAGTTATGAAATTCACCCAAGAAATTGAAGAGAAAAGAAAGACTAAAGATAATTTGAAACAATCTCTCAAGGAGAAAACTAAGGACTGCCTCAAAATGGACAGAATAATCAGACATCTTGAATTTGATCTTGAGGAAGCCAGATACAATGAAGAACAACTTGAGAACCAGATTGATTCTCTCAAACAAGATCTTCAATTTGCAAATGAATACAAAGAAAAAAATTCAAGATAAGCTCAACACAACTTGAAGTTCTTCTTGAAAGTCAAAATAAGTTAGATGATAAGTATGGCTTGCGATATGAGAAAGGCGAAAGTTCTAGATCCAGTCAAAATAACTTTGGATTAGGAAATCAAAGAAACATGCCTAGAAGACCTCCGGTAAGGCAACCAAATGCCCAAAGCTATCCATCTTTCAATGGATACTGCTTCAATTGCAACAACTTCGGTCATAAAGCAACTCAGTGCAGAAGGAGAATGAATCAGAATAATCCACCCTTCTTTAGACAATGTTTTAATTGCAAAAGGTATGGTTACAAATCTCATGAATGTAGAAATATGCAAATAAATAATTCATTCAATGGTAGATGCTTTACATGCAATAGAATGGGACATATGGCTAATCAGTGTAGATCAAGAGGATATCAATCAAATAAGCAAGGAAATATTGTATGTTTCAATTGCAATAAATCTGATCATATAGGCAGATTCTGTAGAAGAAGAAATCAAAATAGAAAAGGTCCAGTGGAACATGATCAAAAACTAGATAAATGAAAAAGAAAAGTGAATGCGGATGAAGTTCAAAAGGAGATGAGAAAGATTTGGGTAAAGAAGAGTACTATGAATATTGGAGATGGATCTGCACCAGAATCGGTGCTGATAATCCTTCCGGTAACTAAAAGGTGAGCTCTTGCTTAGGGGGAGCTGTAGAGAAAATCATTCTCCCCCAGCTAGTTAGTAAGTGCCAAAATTCGACACATTAAGGAAACATATGGTGTTGCAGATTAAAGGGCTCCTATAAAATTTCACAAAGAACTATCAGTCAGAATATGAGAGGTCCGCATGAAGCTTCACAAGGTCTATGACCATTTGAGTAGATCCGATTCCGAAAACCAACCGGTATTAACAAAACAATACAAATTGATCCGGTATGATCTACAAATACATTACTCTGATCTACGAATTTAGAGGAAAGTCTTCAAGGCACCTAGGTGCTACCAACTCACTAAGGTATCAGTTTGAAGATCCACAAGACGATTCATGAAAAGCTCATTTGAGAAGCAGGGTAACTGGATGACTTAAAAGCTTGTGCATTTATTACAAAAGGAAATTAGGGTTTTTGCAAAGACAAAAGGGGCTCTTTCACTCATTATCTACACACTTGCACTCACGAAGAAGAAAAGAAGAGCTCTAAGAAGAAGATCCTTCATCTTACTCAAGTTCAAGATGAAGATCGAATTTAACCAGAAAATCACTCTAACATCTGCTTCAAACCCTAAGGCATGAAAAGGTACTTCCCTTCTGAAAAATTTCTCTGGATCTCTTACAAAATGGCTACTCCAATGGTTGTTAATATCTCTGATAGACCAAGACCAAAATTCAAGAAACACCCTTACAAATCTCTAGAAGTTGATCCCTTGGGTACGTTTTCTAGTGTTCCGCATGATGTCTTGCATGTAGAAGATATTAGGGTTTATATCCATGCAAACATTGAAGATTTTGGAAACTCAAAGTTAATTAACATTTATCACAAACAATTAATAGATGAGAATTTTGAGTTCAGACTTGAATTCAAGATCCTCCAGGACAAACACTTCAAAAATTGTGTACATTTTCCATCTTTTGCAGAAGACGATTGGGTCCGATATGTTCTAAGCAAGATGCATGATAATTTTATGTGGCTAATGAGGCCATTCAAGATAACTAAAGATGCCATCAAGGCAGTGACCAGACTGCATTCATCTGGTGGGTTACCCGCACTCAAATCTGTGAAGAACCAAATGGTAACTGAAGCCACTGGATCAAAATTTGACAAAAGAGCAATGACTATAGATGACATCACGGATCCGGATGTCAAGTTTGCCTCAATGATAATTGGCTACAAAATCTACCACTCAAGCAAGGAGAATTTTGTGTCTGGTACAACAATCTATGCTGCATATCAGATGTTGAAGGAAGATGCAGATTATGATCTGTATGATCTTCTACTGAATCAGCTGATCGAGAACTTGCAGAAGATCAAAAGGGATAAGAAAAACTCCTTCAAATATGGTAGTCTAATATTGTGTCTGTTTTTCTACTATATGAATGAGCTACCTAGATGAAATGGTTGGGTCTGGCAAAATGACAAACCTGTTGCAATTCAGATCAGAGATTACATGTATGGACTTGGTGATGCTCAAGCCCAAAACTCAGCCCTTTGGGGTTACTTAAAGAATTTCCAAAGCATGATGCATGCCAGAGAAATAATACCACAAACAATAGTTGAGAAATACAAAGACACAATCTGTTTCATGGTTGACACTGATCAATGCCTAATGGAGGCAGTTGAGCCAAGAACTGTGTAGATAATGCCCATGGGATATGAGTTCAATGAAAACATATTACAGCTACATATTCAACACCTGTTGAGCCAACCTAAGGGCACTGAAGCAGAAAGGTTTGGCACCTTTGAAGAGCTAAACATAAAAATACATGTTGAGTTAAGGCAGTCTGAGATGAAGAGAAAAGTAAGAAAGGAAGTTGAAGAATTTGCCAAAAGATTTGGCATATCAAAGGAAGCAGTAGATGCCAATAGAGAGAAAATGGAGAAGGCAGAGAAAGAAAGACAAGAAGCAAAGAAAGAAAGTATTCTGGTGCAGGCCTCCTGTCAGACTAGATCCTCCAAGAGCTCTACCCCTGTCGCTTCTAAAAGCTCAAAGTCTACCAAACTGGAAGTCAAGTCATCCGGAAAAGGCAAAAAGAGGATAAAGACCAAAGCCACAAGGACATATATGAGCCACAAGGATGATGAAGAGACATAATCAGATGAGGAAATCAGAAAAATGAAGAAGAAAAGAACATCCGAAAAGTTCTCTGCTAGCAGAAATGAGGAAGAGATGACACAGGAATTTGTTGAAAAGCCCACTCTTTCTATTGATGACATCATCAAGGCAGTTACCATGGATGGGAACTTGCAGCCAATGACATAATTCTATGATGAATACAATGATACTGACAAGAGAATTATGGAGGAAGCTATTGTAAGGTATTTGAATATCTATAATAAAGCATTCATTGAAATAATTTCACTAATTCCAAAAGGCCTAGAAGATATTTTGGAGTAAAGAAAAAAGAATGCAAAGGCAAAAGACCTGGAGATCCGAGAGCAGATAGTGATACAACTATGTCCCTCCATCACTCCAAAATAAATGAACATGGTTTTTAAGGATTGTAAAGATGATTTCTGAAGCAAGTCCCAGATGACTAAACTCATGGTTGGAGAAACTGACCAGATAGCAAATGAAACAAAAGAAATTCTCTAGAATGCCTTAAAGAGACTTAATCTTCTCATTGTAGAGGAAACAGATGAAGAGCCTTCTAACATAGATGTTGAAGGATTAAACAAAAATGATGAAGAGTCATCTAAGGCATTAGATTCCTCTATTCCGGAAGAGGAAGGACAGAAAGAAGAAACTCTCCTTGACAAGGATGTTGAAGGATTAAAGAAAATAGATGAAGAGAAGTCTGAGGACTTAGACTCCTTTGTTCCAGAAGAAGAAGTTCCCAAAGCAATAAACTTTGGTAATGCCACTTCTCCAGATCCCATAGTTGTCAAGACAAATCTTCCAGGCACTGAAGAAGAAGGGGGAGGAAGAAGAGAAGAGAAGGAGAATCAAGAGAAAGAGGTTAAGCCACAAGAAGAAGAACAAGCAGAAAGGGTTGGTAATGACTCTTTCAAACCAGTCAGTCCTGATACCTCTAAAAGAAAGAAGTCTAAATCACCAGCAAGAGACACTGCAAAAATAGTACAAAATTTCTTGAACAAAGAAATGATGGAGTTGGATGAACCTGAGTTGATTCAAGGGCCACTAAACTTCAACTCTCTCTCTCTCCGGTGCAGATAATGAAAGTAGCATCTTTTGCTCAGGCCAAGGTAAAAGAGAAGCTTCTAAAATCACACATAGAGGATTATGAGCTGTTGGAGACTGCATCTGGGATACTTGAGAAGATTATGCCAACCTATCAAAAGGATCCTTCTGCCTCTCCATCTGGTAATCTAAAAAACCTAGTCAATTTTGTTAACATTCATTTTGAATATTTAGAGAAATCGACAGAAACTAAGGTCCGTAAGGAATTCTTGGAAAAGAGATTTAGTGAAGTACAAGGACTAATTACTAATGATAGAAGAACCTTAGGCATTGGCATAAAGAGCCTTGAAAATGCTCTTAAGGATGGTGGGGACATATACAAATTTTGCTTAACTTGGCCCAAAGTGACAGAGGACATTGAGAAGAAAGTGAAAGAACAAGAAAGAAAACTGTCAAGTTTATCTCAGAATTTTGATCCCCTTACTTCTCTGGTAAATCATGAATGTCAAGCTATTGCTATAATAAATGAAATTAAAGAGAAAAATAACATAATGGACAAAATGGGTGAGCTCAAAGGGATAATCATCCCTAAGTTAGAAGCAATGTATGATGCCTTAATAGAAGCACAAAGTACAGTCTGAACCGGTGATCCAACTGACTTAAAGAGGGTAGAAGCATATGCATTCTTGTTAAGTGGACACAACTCCATTTTGGACAGAATGAAGAGGAGTTGGGCCACAGAAATCATATAGCTGAAGACAACCTTTGCAGATATACTTAAGTATATGTAAGTATAACATATGATTTGTATATACTTATGTAGCCATGTATATAATAATTTTTGCAAGTTTTGGTATGCGGATTCCACGTCAAAGGGGGAGTGAAGAGTAGTGAAAAATGAGGAATCCAGCAAAGGGGGAGCTCCGGTAAAATAATGCAAGAGACAGAGCACAAGAAAAGGGGGAGTTACTGCAACACTTAGCCATTTTTCATTAAGTGTTGCCATCAATGCCAAAGGGGGAGATTGTTGGCAAGAGACACTGTGTGGCTTCATAAGTGTTGTCATTGATGGCAACAAAGTTTATCCCACACATCCGCAATACATATAATGCCTATATTAGAAGTCAGATTGAAGATTGTTTGGTTTGGTGAATAAGAACAGAGTATGTAACAAGGTCCAACAATCAGGTTCGGATCTCTCAGATGGTGTAACTCAGTAAGTTGCGAACTTGGACAAGTCAAGAGGGGTATCATGACTATTGTATTCTAGAGATTTAGCCTTCGGTGATAAAGCATGTAAAAGATATGAGCATTTGAGTGTTGGGTTCCAGTCAGGCAGAGTAGACAAAAAAAGAACTAATCAGCAGAGTATCAGGCTTTAATCCAGATGTGCAAAAGGTGTTGATTAAGCAATTTGTGGCATTATACATTGTTGGCCGACATGATTAATGACTTCTATGCCTAAGTTTTTGATGCGCATCACTAATCAAGCATGGATTCAGCCGACAAATCAATAACTTGTAAATATCTCAGGTGTACTTGTTGCCGACTAGAAAGTTGTGGGAAATCCTTGATGCGGATATATATACCCAATGGATTCAAGCTAGTAAGGGCGCGAAGTGATGGCATGAATGATTAAGTGTGAAGAAAAGTAGAGACAAGTACAAAGACATTAATTCAAGCCTGAAATGTGACAGAAAAGTAATATTAAGAAGAGGAAGAATGAAATGTGCCAGATCAGTATATTGTGCCTAACCGGAACTGAATTCTTGCATGAATAGATGATGTTCATCAGTTCAAGTACCTCAGTATCATCTGTAAGCATTTGTAGACAGTGAGTCTCTTGTAGGTAGTGAGCCTCTTGTGAGCAGTGTGCTCGGGTAGTGAGCCCTAATTGGCAAGTGCCATTTGTACTTCTTATTCTTTTAACAGAGAATACAATCTTGGGTTAGTCACCTCGTGGTTTTTCCCTTAACAGGGTTTCCATGTAAAAATCCTTTGTTATGTGTGTTAATTTCATTTATGTTCTTATGGTTGCATATGCTTTCATGTTTTAAATATTGAGATAACAAAAGAAAAGAAAATCAAAGAAATTTTGAGATAATTGATTCACCCCCCCTCTCAGTTATTTGGCTTGTTTCCAACAAATAGTGTATATGTAACCAAGTGAAGCAAGGGGCATATTTCATTCCACACTATTTAACAATTTATTATATTTGTCTATCTTCTAATAATAATTTGATAACAATGAAATTGCCATTACCAAGCTAATTTCACCCTTTTGGAAAGTTTTAAAGATAAAAGTTTGTGTGTTTCATAGCAATCTTTCCTTCCTAATTATCATTTGATTTAAATATAAATTACACACTCCATAATAGTGTTGACTCTCAATTTCTACAATGGATCTAATAACTCCATGAAACTTTCCTCTTAAATAGTCACCCTCTAATATTACATGTTTCTAGAAACATGTTTTGTCATCTTAACTATATACATGATTTGCCATCTTAATCATGTTATGGAATGTATAAGACGACTATAATCTTTAAGGGAAGAGCTTAAAGAATTAGTTAACATGCCAACTTTTTACACTGAGCTGTTTTAGAGCATACCAATCATAAAACATAGCCCCATAAAAGTCTTTAGATTTTAAGATGGTGATTTGACCAACATTTACATACTAACTAAATATTCATCATTGTGCCATAACAACAATGAAATAGAATAATAGCTCAATATAAACGAGCTAAGTCTACTTTGCATGGCCTTAAGCTTGACCTTTTCAAGTCATAGAGTGGCAATAAACCTGAAAGATATCATGTGAACTTAGGTGTTTAGGTGGCATTGGAGGATACATATCACATGTGTGCAAACCATCAACATACATAGATAATTTCTCTTCATCCTCTTCCATGTGATCAACCTAAATGTTGACTCAATATAACTCTTTTGTGTACTATCTCCCTTTGGTACAAGTTTTGGAGTTTCTTAAACAAATGCAACACATAGTTGGTTGGCATGAATTTCCCGTCAGATTTGCAATCATGTAATACTATTGTGAGTTTTTTCTCTTGTTCCTTTGAACATGGTCCTTTTGTACGTAGTCCCACTATAAGGCATCATGCCCTTTGCATACTTCACCTTCTTAGGGTCTTTGATTGAATCTAAATCAAACTACTTTAGTAGGGTAATCTAATCCAATAGTCCTTCCAAATTCAAGCATCTCGAATAGCTCGGCAAACCAAACCTTGATAAATGTTGAGTGTTCTGATCAAAGCTCGTGCAAACCTATCTTCTATAATAACTTCCCTGCCAAAATCAACATATGTGTTTGCTCATGTGGCTTCATCTTCTCTCTCATCCCCACTAATATCTTTTATTGATCCTATCTTCTTCTCTATGTAATCTCCATGTACCAAGCCTCATCTAAAGGGCCCTCATCATTTTAGCAATGTTTGCTAGGCATAATCCTCTAGCTGCTCTATTGTTTCTACCTTCTCTTCCTAATTTGCATGCTATTGCTCTCTAGAACACCTGCAATGCAACAATAGCACAATACTTATTGTAATGGAGTTCATACAACTCTCACTCCTATTACTTAGAACACATGCTTTGATATCATTTGATGCATTATTGTATATTGGTCAAATGAACAACCAATGACAAGAACACATAGTAACAACAAAAGCATATAGAAGACATGGATGTAAATCAAGAAACAAGACATTTTATTTAATTACAAACAAATCACACACTTGGGTCCTTTATAGAAGGATGTAACCATCAACATGAAATACCCAACCTATGCAAAGATTCTCTACACGTCACAATCTGATCCCCAAAACCAATTAGTAGCCAATCCCCTCTAAAAATGCTAGCCCCTTTTGCTTAGAAGTGTGTGCTTAAGAAGATGTTCGAGTTGTGAATCTTGGCCTTCATCAATGAATAAGAAACTTTTGAGATAGTTAACCTAGTGTCAACAAACATAGGAATTGCTACTTTAAAAAGAAATTGAATTGTCACAAGAACTAGCTTGAATCATGCTAATTTAGATTCTAGATGAAGTGGAACAATTACTCACAAGTAAGCTCTTAACCACTTCTTGACCACTCACATAAGAGAAAATTGACATGTGTCAAAATCAACCATCAATTGTCTTTTAAATTGGAACTTGCAAAGATGCAACATGTGGAAGTAGGTGCAAAGGTGTGTGTGTGTGAATAACAAACAAAGGGTTGCATAAGAACTTGCACACCGGTCTAGTACTAATCTACCAACTTTCACAATAATGTTGAAGATTAACTAAGGTCTCACAAAGGCTATGCAATAGTGTGACAAAGTTGCACTCACAAAAGTAACTCAAAAGAGTTGTGTAAAGAACAATTCTACACAAGCATAATAATTGTATGGGTTCTTATAAAACAAATTGTCCACAATATAGAACACCAACAAAGAAAACATTAGAAGAAGCAAGGTGCACAAGCACAAGACTTGTGCACTACAAATCAACAACAAAACTATTTTTGGGTGATGCAAGATTATGCAACCCCTAAGATGTTCTTACATTAGAAGCAAATAATGCGATGTTTCTCCTTCCATATCCACTTTTGGGACTTCATACCTGTATGAGGACATCCTTACATTTATTTATAGACAACATGGATTTAATTGTATCAATGAAGGTAGATTCGAGTGTCGTAGAGTAGTGAGAAGTAGAATTTCAATTGTATTTCATGCCATACACTTAACATTGTATATGCAACCAAGTGAAACAAGGGGCATATATTGCATTCCACAATATTTTACAAATTATTATATTTAACAATCTTCTAATAATAATTCAATAACAATGCAATTGCCATTACCAAGCTAATTTCACCTCTTTTGAAAAGTTTTGAAGATAAAAGTTTGTGTGTTCACTTCTCCTTCATAGCAATCTTTCCTTCCTAACTATCATTTGATTTAAATATAAATTATATATATAGTGTTGATTCTTAATTTCTACAATGAATCTAAATAACTCCATGAAAGTTTCCTCTTAAATAGTCACCCTCTTATATTACATGTTTCTAGACATGTTTTGTCATCTTAACTATAGACACGGTTTGCCATCTTAATCATGTTATTAAACTTATAAGATGACTATAATCTTAGAGGGAATAGCTTAAAGAATCAGTCAACATACAGGCTTTTTACATTGAGCCATCCTAGAGCATTACCAATCATAAAATATAGCCCCATAAAAGTCCTTAGATTTTAAGATGGTGATTTGACCAACATTTACATACTAACTAAATGATCACCGTTTTGCCATAACAACAATGAAATAGAATAATAGCTCAAGATAAATGAGCTAAGTCTACTTTGCATGGCCTTATGCTTGACCTTCTGAAATGATAGAATGGCAATAAACCTGAAAGATATCGTGTGAACTAAAGTGTTTAGGTGGCATTGGAGGTTATGCAGTACACGTATCAAGAGTAAAAAGACAGAGTGGAGCTTGAGCATGTTGAACATGCTTGGGTGCTCATGCATTTCTTGCCAAATTTAAAGCACAGGCGTGAATCTTCTACATCTGCATCTGCATCTGCATGCATGCGTATATAATAACAGTCTGCCAAAGCATCTCTCCTTACTCATGCTCCTGTTACCTCAACTTTCTCCATTTACACATAAAATACATATTTGTGTTTTAATCAAGGGAGCATTCTTACAGATCATCCTGCCCTATTTTGGTGGTTGATTCTGTTTCAGTTGGTCCTTGAAGCACTAAGTTAATTAGATTGTGGAGTTTTTAAAAATTGTGCATATGATTTTTAGTTTAGATGTATAATCCTTCATAATCGGTATATAAAAAAGAAATGCCCATATCTATAGAATTCAATTGTTTCTATATAAAAAACATATATTGATTTCTCAATTAACATTTCTAATCAGATTCCATAATTCATCATGAAAATAATGACTAATCCATATCCCTGTAACATATTTCTGTTTCTATTTCTGTAAATGGGATCTGTGCAATTATATTCTTCCATTCCATTTTTGATTAATCCAAAAATTGTGCTTTAGTTAGATTTGGAGTTTTTTAGTTAGCAGTTATATGACCTAAGCCCAAAATTTTCTAGTTTAAGATGCAAGAAGTAGTTTTTCTTTCTATAGATTCAAAATATATTCAAGTATACTTTTTTTTTCCATGTGAATTAGAGGTGTTTTTCTCTTTAGTTCATGTGAAGAGGTTGGTAAGTGCTGTTTTCCTTCTGTTTATTGCCTATTCTAGTTATAATACTGTTGTTGGAGACATGTCCATGCTACACTTATATCAAAATTGCAAGTTGTTCTATCTAAAATTGTTTTTAAGTTCTTTATCTAAAATAGTCCTTAGAAGAACAGGGATCTCTGCATCTTTTCATTGCAGTGATGAGTTTTATCACCTCATTCTACCCATATTCACTCACTCAGTTACAACCACATGTCCATTACATACAGATACCTTGCAAATGAAGATAACTCATTCTTTTTTCATCATCTTTGGAGATAGCAATGGCAACTGTTAACGAACCAAGCAATGCAACTTCATCTTTGGAGATAGCAATGGCAGCTGTTAATAAATCAAGCAATCCAACTTGAAACATTCAAATACTAAGATGGTTTTTGGAGAAGTTAGTAACAAAATCAAACTCATCTGATTACACAGAGAGAACTCTTTCCATCTATAACAGTTATTCTAACTTGAAAATTTCCCAAGCTTGATAATACCTTCCCCTGTTTCACTAGGTTTTGAACAGATGACTTCTAAATGACAAATCATTTAATGCAGGTCAACCAGACATTCATCTATTGAAAAATTCAGATTGTCAAAAGAAAACAAACAAAGAAAAAAATACCCACCTGACATCTGGTAAACATTAAAAACTGAGAAAGTCAGACATTCCCGTAGTCATTAGAGGAGAATGCAGATCTGTAATACTGCCATCTTCTTTAAAAAATACTATAATAGAAGGTTGGATCTGTGTGAAAACACAGATATGCATTCCCCCCGAATGACTCTCACAAGATGTCAGATTGAGTTCCAGAAATTAGCCCCAAATGATTGAAGGCTTTCATCCATGTTGATGTACAGAGAAAAAAATACAAATCTAGAGCTTTCATTCTTTAATGAGTTGTAGGAATGAATAGGTAGGTATAGGTAAAGTGTGAGGGTATTTAAGGTGTGAAAGCATGGAGTTTCCCGTGCACTTTCTTCTCACGCATCCCACCAACTCTGATCACCCTGTGTTGCACGCTACGCCAAACGAAAAGCAAAGCATTAAAATTCTTACTGTTTTTATGTTTTGGCAAGATCTAGGTAGGCCCTGTTCTCCATCATTTTAAAGCTAATTCTACAAGTTTTTTCTTCCATCTGTTCTCCTCCACGCTCCCAAGGGCCCCATTGTTGTATTTTATTTGCTTCACTGTACCAGAGGAATTATTGAGCTGGATTTGAACAGTTGGTAAGTTGTTTGGTTTGGGGAATTTGAATTTTTAATGTGTTCTTCACAGTACGCACTGGAAAAGTCTGGTGGTTTTTGTTGGAAATTGCAATGTCTATTTTAGACATATAAAATTTAAAATAAGAAACAATGTATGGGTTGTTTATGTTCTTAAATAATATTTTAGAATAATAAAAATAATTGCTTATTTGTTTGAGTTTTGAATGTATTTTTATAAAAAATGTTTGTATTTTAAATAAATTTAAGTTTATAGGACATAAAAAGAATTTTTTGAATAATTTAGGTTAAAGTAAGAAATTCAATATAAGTAAATAATTAACTTTAAATTAAGGAGTTAAATTGATAATTGATATACAAATACATTTTTTAAAATGAAGAGGGATTAAGACTTAGTTTTGTTTGTAGTTTGAAGATTTTTTGTTGCATATTGTGTTTTGTGATTTAGAATTGTGTTATGAAATTAGATTTAAAGTTGGTAAACTTTGACAAATGGTTGATTGAAACATTTGTTGGGATAAGTTGTCATTAACTTTGCAATCCTAACTAAATTCACGTGTCTCCAAAATTCTTGGAAAGTGTTCTCCAATACATAGGAACTTGAGAGACAAAATAATATTTAATTATATCACTATGACATATTGTTGATAACTCCTATGAGGTAGGAACAAATTTGGGTGCCCACTTTGGAAGTGGAGTCTATGGAGACTTGTAGTTGACTCTTTGATGTCTATCTTGACTTGGTATACTTCCTAGGAAGTGGGAGCTAATTCAAGGGCGCTCACTTTGAAGGTGTTTACAATGAGCACTAGGAGTTTGCTTTTTTTGTGTGCATGAGTGGATAATATTGATACACTTTGCATGAACAGGATGTGACAATTAACAGTGGAGTCAGAGATGCATGCTATTTGCATGAATATGATGTGGCGGTTAGCAGTGAAGTTAGAGATGCATGATATTTGCATATTGCTTGCATGAACTCATAAAAGTTTGCATAGACTTGCATGTTGTTGCATGTCACTTGTATGAGTTTGCATGTGCTTGCATGTTGTTGCATGTCATTTATATGAACTTGCATGCTGTTGCATGTCACTTGCATGTGCTTGTATATTGTTGCATGTGCTTGCATGTTGTTGCATGTTAGTTATATGGACTTCCATGTTGTTGCATGTTAGTTATATGGACTTGCATGTTATTCCATCTCATTTATATGGGTTTGCATGTATCTTGCATGACACTCTAACTCAAGATCAATTTTGGATAACTCTTGCATGGTGCTATAGGTGGTTACATGACTCTTGCATGTTTTTGATAATAATAAGCTACAAATGAGGGTGTAGATCCCTATAACAATAGCCCCACATGCAACAAAACTGATCACCTGCCATAAACAACACAAAAATAGCTAACTAATAGCTGATAAACATAATAGTATAGAAATAGAACCAAAAGCAAGAACTAATTAAACAACACATTCCAATCATCTTTCAGGAACTCCATCAGCTCCTCCTTGTTCGCAGCCTTCGCATCTTTGGCAACCTGGTCCTGGTGGTCATCCCGTAACATGGTAAAAGTAGTCGCCGCCCTGTGAATCACCTTCAGGCACATGAACGCTAGCACCTTGACTTTGTTCTCCACAACAAATAGCTTAGTTTTAACTTGACTTAATTCCTGCTTAAGCTGATAATTGGTATCTCCTTCCCTGGCACTGTCAACCTCTTTCTCTGGGGTTTCAAGAATTTCCACATCCTCCTGGTCAGTATCATAGTAGGAGTTGTTCATCGAGTCTAAATGACTCGTACCTTCATGCTCAGGGGTCAACTTCACAACCTTAATCTCAATTTCCTCCTCAGGATCCTCAGGGTCATAATTAGAGGAATAGTCCATGATTTTTAAAACAGGGGTCTTCCCCCTAGCAAGTCTACTGGACTTGTGAATACTTGGTCTCCTGGCAATATTACCTTTGCCCTCAGCAACCTCCTTAACCTTGGCCATAATAGCTTCTCCCTGTTCATGAGATTTATCCATCCCCTCTTCCACAACCTGCTCAACATTCTTCACCACCCCGTCACCTTTCTTGCCCTTCTTTTTGCTTCCCTTCCCGGTGGAGGGCTGATCAACCTGGCTGCCTTAATGTTTTTTACCTCCCACCGGAGAAGGGACATTTTTCAAACCATAGAGGCCCTCAGCCGCAACCTTCTAGGCTTGTCCATGGGACCCAACGACGCCACCAGAAGTTGAATCAGTCAGGCCCCGCCTAGAGAGGGTGGACTTGAGGGTTTTATTTATGGAGGGACTAGGATCAGGGGTCTCAATAGGAATTCGGGAGGGACCAGGGGAAAAAAGAGGGTCTTTGTCAATAGGGCTGGAAGCTTTGATTTTGCTAGGGCTGCCGAATTTACCACTAAGCATGATGTGGTCCTCAGGGTCCTCCTCCTTACTGTCCTCTATAAGGCAAGCTCTAATCAGCTTACCAGGGCACAAAGGAAGGTGAAAGTGATAAAGCCTTAGGATTAATCCTTGATGCAAAGGAACCGCCACCACCTCAGGGTTATTTTCACGGGCTTTCTTGGTAAGCATGACAGAAGAATCCAAAGAAGAGAGCAAATAGAAAGGGAAGTTCACTAAAACCTTATGACAAAAATGATTAAGGAGGACAAAGTGGTAATGGTAAAAGTACTTGTAGCGACCTTCAAGAGTGATGAACTTCATTAAGAGATAACATACATGATCCCAAGGGGTGACCAAGCTTTCACGTTCGAATCCTCCTTGCATTTTGACTGGTTTCTCCCCTTCACAGAAGAACTTCTTCCAACCCTCCGGATCCTACACCTTAGTCTATTTTTTCAGACGCTTGCCCTTGCATCTCAGACCCGTGGCTTTAGCTATGGAATCTTTCAAGACTTCAAATTGAACCCCACCCACGCACACCTTGCGGTCTTCATCCCATGACATGGCGAACTGTATTGAGAGCTTCTCATCGAAACCATTCAAACATTCTAGAAATGGCGTTATTCCACCTTCGTAGCAGGTGCTCCACACCATATAATCAACTTTGAACTCAACATAGGACGTCAGCTTCATTCTAACTTTATCACCTCCCATGGCTCTGCACTTCTCAAATTGGCAATGAAAAATGTAGGTAAAAGACAACTTGTAGGAATGAGTATCCTCTCCGAACTGTCTAGAATTAATTATCTGTCTATAATTATTGTTACTACATTCAAAGTTGCTCAAAATCCCAGGCTTGTCCTTCAAATCCCCATCCACATTCAAAACATAATTGCCAGCGTCATACAGCTCGTGCGGGCTTTCAAAAATCGGGCGAGCGAGCCATCGATATGTGATATGACTCATTGTGCCAACTAGGCAACTACGCACAGGCCTTGCTTAGCTATAACTTGCTTGTGTGGCACTCCCATATCCAAGCAGAGTGGGAATACATCATCTTCACCATGATTACAAGGACCTTTTCATGCCACCCCATAATTCAAAGGTATAACATGAAAACATAAGAAAGGCTTAGGTGATTGTAAGTCTTAGCCATGAATTAAATACAAGGATGGGCCTCCTTTTGGATATTTATTCTAATGTTGCTAGGAATATTTAAAATACTCCTCCAACATCTAATAGGATAAAGATTATTCCCTATATTGGCTAAGGCATCCGCAATTTGATTGCCCTCTCTATAGACATGATTGGTCTCCCATCCTTCAAAGCTGAGAAGAAGAGAATTGACGTCCTGGATAATATCCTCAACCTTTCATCCAACCCTGGCTCTGCCTTTGACAACATCCACAATAAGCTTGGAATCCTCTTCAATAACCAGATTTTTGACACCAATGGCTAGGGCCACTTTGAGACCCCATAAGAGTGCCATAGCTTCGGCAACATTATTAGTGTTTTCACCAAGACCACCAGCATAAGCCGCAACAAAATCTCCCTTAGCCGATCTGAGAATTCCCCCTCCACAAGCCAAACCAGGGTTCCCTTTAGCAGCTCCATCAAAGTTGAGCTTGGTCCAACCAGGAGCAGGAGGGGCCCACTTAGTGTTGGCCCTAGTTCTTTTTTTAGAATCATCCAATCTATAGATGTTATCCATAATACTCCATCGGCTTATAATATTAACTTCAACATTAGTGGGAGGAAGTTCAACAACTTTCAAAGTGCTGTTGGAGATGTTCTCTTGTAGAAGTTTAACAATCATACAAAAAACCTCCTGGGGAGATTTGTACTTGTCCCTGAACAACCTATTATTTCGTTCTTTCCAAAGACCCTAAGCCAAGATTGGGGAAACCTGGTCCCAAATTTATTTGCAAATAGGGTGAATGAAGGGAGATCTCCAACATTTTATAAAAGTAGGGAGGTCACCATTCATGCACCAAGAAACACCCAGGTTTGGCATGGCAAGATTCCAGACCTTCCTAGAGTAGTCACAATGTAACAACAGGTGGGACACAGTTTCCACATTCTTCATGCAAAGAGCACATCAATTGGGGATTTGAAATTTGCTAAATCAGATGTTATCCATAGTTAATATTTTGTTTTGAATAGCAAGCCACCAGAAATGATTAACTTTAGGAATGAGATTGTGGTTCCAAACTTTCCTCCACAAGTCCCTGTCGCCATTTTGATCCATAAGAAGTTTATAGGCAGATCTGACTAAAAAGATCCCAGTCTTATCCATAGCCCACAACAATTTATTTTTCTGGGGGAAGATAGGGATTCTATAATCTCTAAGGGAGAGTTGCACTTCATCAGCAATCTATCTGAGTTCGTTCTGGTCTTGACAGCTGTTTCCATCCGCTTCTGCCGGGAAGGAGATAGTCGGTGGCGAGTTTCCCAGAGAAAGTGACAACCTTGTTAACCAATCCTTGAATATTCTTGATCTTTCTTAATGGGGTCCCACGAAGCCAATTGTCCTCCAAGAATCTGATAGTTCTTCCATCTCCCAATCTCCATTTTATGCCCTTCAGCAACAAGGCCCTGCATTTTAACACACTGTTCCAAATAACAGAACCCCGGGGTAATCCTGTGGAATTTAGAAAGTTGTTACAAAATAAGTTGTTACATAATAATATTGGGGACATCAATGATGCATGTTGTTTGCATGACAATGGTGTGTGTTGGTACTTCAGTGATACTTTAGTTGACTATGTCAAATTGGGAGTTACTAGGCACTCATGAAGAAGCTTTCAGTTCAACATTATTATTGTCACATAACACTTCAGTTGACTGAGTTTGAGTTTGACTTCTTGGGTGCCCATGTTGAGACTTTTAGTTGTACCTTGTTGTTGTCACATAACACTTTAGTTGACTAAGTTTGATTGGGACTTCTTGAGTGCCCATTTTTGAGACTTGTAGTTAACAATTGATTTCTACCATGGGGGTTTGGAGTTCACTATATTGGGCACTTGGATTTGCATGAGGTTTCTTCTCATGCTATGATTATAGTAATGATAGAAATTGCATTTACTTTATATTTATTTATATGCAAAGAATAATTGTTTATGACGTTATTATTGATTAGGTGGTTAAATGATGAAATGGACTAACTACCATCATGTAACTAAGGTGGATGCAGGAACAATGTTTTTTCCCCTCCGATATGAGGAGAGAGAGTATCACCATGGAGAGGATGCTTGATTGCGTGAATGCATAACAATCCTTATGCCATCTAGAAACATACACACACACACATACTTAGTAGAGAGATCATGTTTATTCTTGCCAAATTATGTCGTCATTAAAAGGAAGGTTAAAATCCTTTTCGTCATCAGATGGAAACATGGTGTATGCCTTTGGATGACAAGTTGACATGTGTAAATCGACTAAACATGTTTAATTTTGTTATCAAGATCTTAGTCGACTTTGCAAGAATTATCCGTCGATAATTGCGCTTACAAATAAGCACAGTTAGCATTCGAGAGTATGCAATAGCGACATCTATTAGATAAGTGTATTATTGTCTATTTTCAAATTATTATTATTATTAATATTATTGGATATCTTAGTTAAAGATCATGTTTGGTGGAGGTAAAATGTTTCTCTTTATTTCTCCTAAGCACACTCCCTAGATGCTTGGGGAGTGGGGGAAGGAGTGGTAGCTCCATACTCCCCACTTTTTCCTGCATGTGAAGGGTCATGGGGAGTGGAGAGAAATTTTGGGGCAATGAATTTACTATCTGCCCATAACCAAGAGTGAGTGGGATAAATAGAGGAGGAGATAGGAATTGAATAGGCAGGGAGAAGGTTTCGTGATTGAGGAGAGCAGAGGAGCTATAGGAATGCAAGCCTGGTAAATGGCAACAAGAAGACAATGGTGAATATTCAGCCTATTTAACTATACAGGTAAGTCCACTATATTCAGTAGAATAGGATAGAATATATCTACCTTTCGTTCGATTAAATTTGCAAGCACATAAATGAAAAGAGTTTTTGTTTAGAGGTCGATTGACAAGCAGGCTTCTACGAAGCACGATGAATGTAAAATTGTTGTTTATCCTCTACAAAGGATTATTTTCTGTGTTATTATACCATAATCTAGAAGAAGATGAGTTATATTAACTCTATATACATATATCTATTTCTTGTCTTATAGTAAATGCTATATGAAATGTTATACTTTTCAATACCTCTAAGTTAGAGAATCACTTGGCTGCGTCGTAAACACATATCTTTTGCATTGTTAGTGAAGCACAATAAGCTTTGCAGGTGTAATAGTCAAAAGACTTTGCCAAAGCCTCTTGATATTCAACATAGATATTTCGTATTGCAACCTCAATTCGGCAATGAAAATGCACGTTATATTGCAAAGGCCAACTGTGTTATATTGTGAAGGCCGACTGTGTTAAAATGTAAAGGCCAACTATGTTATATTGTGAAGGCCAACTGTGTTATAATGTAAAGGCCGACTATGTTATATTGTGAAGGCCGACTATGTTATAATGTAAAGGCTGACTGTGTTATATTGTGAAGGCCGACTGTGTTATATTGTGAAGGCTAACTGTGCATAGATGTAGAGATCGACTGTGTTATATTGTGAAGGCCAACTGTGCATAGATGTAGAGACCAACTGTTCCTAATGTGTAGACCGACTATGCCAAGAAATATAGAGCCTGACTATGAAAAGAATAAGTCAACATTGTAGTGATCGAATGCTAAATAAAAACCATGCTTTGGTTGTAGAAATTTAGTATGGGCCGATAGTAGACTTAAGAGAGACCTGAGAGAAGGTCGTTGTCTTAATCAGAGTATTGTTATCACAATGGTAGCTAATCGAGAAGGATTAGAGTGTGTTTTAAAGCTTAAAAATCTAGTTAACGAGTCAAAGTCAATGTGTAGGAGCACTTGACATTAGACCACCATTTACAAGTATATAAAGAAGAATGAGTTGTTTTTAGATGCTATTCTAGAGTTATTCTAAATTATCTATATCCTAGTTTTGTAGAGGAATAATCTTTAACCCAATCTTAGGCTAAGAATAGCCACAGGATTGTCAAGAGATATACTCACTATTTAATTTTATTATTTTGTTATTTCTTTGATATACATGAGGAAGTGTATTCAATTTGTAGGTTTATGAAATTATAGTTTATCTTCGACAAATTATGAGTCAAATGATTATATTCATAGATTAAGACAAATAGAGTCTTTAATCATAAAACCCTATGGCTTAAATGTCAAAATCTTGCATGTGTAGAACACAAATGAGCATGGTAATAGGTAGACAGGTCATTGAGTAGATGACAGGACGTCAGAGACCCGTGATTGCAAGGATGAAAATAAGGACTCAATGTATGTTACATAGTCACTTAAGCTCTCACCTTAGACTTGTCAAAATGACTAGTAGATAAGGGATTATGATGTCTTTAAGACCAATATGGTATAGGCAAGTTGAAAAGAATTATTTTATATATATGACATAAATTGAGAAATAAGAATGTTGTCTCCAAGTTGAGAAAAGAGTGAGTGAACATACGACTATATATTTATTTGAAACTTTGGCCAAAGTAATGCAAAAGTCATTGCTTGCATTGTTGGTTCACAGTGTACCAGATAGTTGAACAATCAGAATGGGTCATACATAGCTAGAGTTAGAATAGAGTTGTAAACCTAATTGTCATTAGATAGGACACATCACTAGTTCTCAAATGGCATAAAGAATTAGTTGATTCTCATTATCTATTACCCTCGCGAAGGGAAGGGCGACTTCTAGTAGGAAGGTGTGCTGGGGACCACCGGTCTCTGGTTGGAGGAAAAGCTCTAGGGTGATGCTCTCTCTCTCTCTCTCTCTCTCTCCTGTAGTTGACTATCGAAGACTTGTGAACAATATTACATTACTTATTTTGTAAAAGATATTGGTAAAATTGCAAGTCATAAGAAATATGACCATTTGTTATATGTGGAATTTTGTTAGTCGCATGTGAAGCAACCATCTTCTGAATATATATGTATTGTACTTGAATTACAAATGTAGTATCTTTGATTATAGATAATAATAAAAAAAAGTGAGATGTTTTCTTTAATTGTGTTTAAGGATTTCTAATATTCTGGTTGGGATGTTACACATCTAGTATCAGAGCTACTGAGTTCAACACTTGGACCTTGGAGCTCATTGTGAGGTTTCACAAGATTGGCCAAATATGCTAATGATAAAATATTTGTTCTTGTGCCAGAATGGTAGGAAACAGAAGGACAAGAAAGTGAGCCAAGAAAACAAAAACTTAGCGAAATGCCTAAGATCACTATTAAGAAAGAGCCCTCTCCTAAACCAAAGATTAAATAAACAATGAGTTATGCAAAGGAAGCTTGGCTCACTAATTTTGAAACATTAGCTGATGCACTCAAACATATTCGATTGGAAAAGAGGAAACACATTAAAGATGCAAAAAGATTGCCAACCCCTACTATTGTTAAGATTAGTAAACCATCCGCTCATCATGACATGCCTTTTGGGTGTGGTAAGGATGCACCTGTTATGGTTCAAGAGGTGTTGAAGGAGTACTCACAAGTACATCCACCTACTAATTTTGTGTTACTCAATTCTGATGGAAAGGAGGAACCAGAGGAATTTCCTTTGTCATAAAGTGATATGTAGATATTTCCTTTTCACAGAAAAGTTTTGTATTTGAATAAGGATGTAAAAAAAATCCAAAAAGTGAATAAAGTAAAGTTTTGGATTTTTGAGTAAGCAAATGTTTATGTGATGAATCTCTGAGTTTCTGTATTTATGAACTTGTACTTTTATGATAGTGTCTCAAAAATTTACACGTTTTGATAAATTTCTATGCAAATAATTAGGTGTGGTAATGTTATGGAACACTCTAGAAACCAATCAGGAGGGAACCCGGATGGCCTAGATCCTGAGAATAACCCCATGGCAAAATTAGATCAAATTTTGTTAGTTCTTAATGAAACAAAAAGGAAGATTAGAAACCCTGGAACAAGAAGTTAGAGGGGGAGAAACCAATCAAGAACATTACTCTGAAGGAAGATAATAATCCTATTTCCATGGTGAACCAAGAGTAAATAATCAAGACTCACAAATTCATAATTGTTGCAAATATGTGCCTGATATGTTGTCATTGATGTCAACATATCCTTCTGTCAGAAATAGTGAAGACAGTGCAGAGGAGTGATTAGTATTTCTAGTAAGGTGAAGATCAGAGTTTGCAGATTAAAGGGTTTGTAGAGGGTTGTCTATTATTGCTCCAGTTGATATTTGAGAGATCCAAATGAAGATTTGGCAAAGTTATGGCCCTTTGAATAGAACAGGTTTCTGCAGTTGTTCTATGATGATAGAGTGGCAAGAAGTTGGTCCAATATGAGAATATTGTGATCTGCAGAGCTAGAGGCATGTCTGGGATGTTGGTGTGTTCCCTCAACTCAAGTGGTTGATGGTTTAGAGATATGGAAGCAATCTTTCTAGTATGACAGTCATGGCAGTGTGTGTTCTTGAGGTTCAGTGTGAATATGTGAGTGATTCTGGTGATGCGAAGTGGTGTGGTTATTCCTATTGACTTAATTGTGCTTGTGGTGGTCTCTAGATCATGTGGATGTTGTGTTGGTGGTCTGCATTGACAAAGGAGCTTGTGATTGAAGGTTTCCTCTTGGTTGTTGTTGTTCTTCCTAGTCTTGGCCGACCAGATGTTCCTAGCATGTTGTAGATGATCTAAAGATCATTTTATGAAGCATGGCGTGTTAAGAGAGGAAGATTCAAGTCTCATCTATGATTGGCCGATAGTGTAAAGATCCGCGTTAAGTTTGGCTGATCTTGTTGATCATTCCAAGAAGTGTATAAATACTTGTTGAAGAGTTGTCAAAAATCATCCTTGAGCAAAACAGATTAAATCTGAATAAAGGATTAGAAGTAGAGCAGAGAAAAAAAGGAGCGAGAGCAGTATAGAGTGTGAAGTTAGTAAAGAATAATTTGGGGCAAAACAAAAGTTTTTAAGCATTCATTGAAACTAAACCAGGCATGAAGTAGATGCTATTTTTTAGTTAATTCATTCTATTCTAAATTAATTTTGTAGGCAGTGAGCTTTGGGCAGTGCGCCCGAAGGCATGTGCCTTCTATTTTTCTAAAGTACTTTTAATAGGGTACAAATCTTTGTGGGTTAACCACCACTGTGGTTTTTCCCTTAACCAGGTTTCCACATCAAAATGTTGGTGTCAGTTGTGTTGATTATGTTTCTGCTCTTATGTTGTTGATCTATGCTTTAATGTTTACATCACTAATCTGGTAGTAAGATAATAAAGAAGGTTAAAAGCAAAAAAAGTTTCAATTGTGTGACAACTGATTCACCCCCCCTCTCAGTTGTCACGTCTAATTCCAACAATTGGTAACAGAGCCAGATCCTCTTATAAAAGCCTGACTGCTTGAGGAGATCTAGGATGTTGACCTACAAGAAGGATAGTTCAAGATTTGATGGAACAAATTATTGTATTCAGAAGAATCGCATGGAGTGCCATTTGCAATGCATGGGCGATGCCTATTGGGCAATAACCAGTGTTGAGTATAAACCTCCGAAGAAAGGTCCTTCAACTCCAGATCAAGTCAAAGATGCTGAAAATAACCTTCGAGCTAAAGAAGCCTTGTTGAGTGCCCTGACTGATTTTGAAATGATAAATGTCTTTGGTCTAAAAACTGCTTATGAAATCGGGAAAAAGTTGGAATATCTATATGAAGGTGATCAATATGTCAAATGTGCCAAGCTACAAAGTCTAAGAGGAAAATTTGAAACTATGAGGATGAGAGAAGATGAAAACATCACAATCTACATGCAAAAGATAAATGAACTTGTGTGTGGTAGCAGGTGTGTTGGTGGAACTTTGGAAGAATCAGAGATTGTATCAAAAGTACTCAGATCTTTACTTGATTCATATAAACATAAGGTTGCTGCTATAGAGGAGATCAGGACTGTCTCAGATGTTACAAGAGATCATCTGGTTGGCAAAATTTCAGCTTTTGAATTAAGTGAGTTTGGTGATTCTCTTCCCAAATCTAAATATGCATTTAAGGCCAGTGTATATGGGAAACAAATATATGATCTAGGTGAAAGCTCTTCTATAAGATCAAATAGATTAGTGAAGACAAGGAAGGATCTTGAAGATATTGAACTTGAAACTGCTGATCTTGAACCTCTTCTCGCCAAAAGATTACCAAGAGGATCCGGTAAGTATGAAGGAAAATTGCCACTCAAATGTTTTGCTTGTAATAAGATTGGTCATTTTGCCTCAATATGTCCGAAGAGGTTTTCAAAACCAAACCCTAATAGATATCAAAATCAGAACAAATGTTACTATGTCCAAGAAACTGGTGAAGGAGTCACAGATGATGAATCTGATCATGGAGGTTCCCCTGAAAATGATTGGGTGTTCATTGCCATTAAAGAAGAAGATTCGGTGTCTACTGAATCTGCTAGCTATGCAAATATGGAAAGTACCTTGGCTGCTCAGGTTGTTGAGAAAGATGAATGGGTGATTGATAGTGGATGTTCTCATCATATGACTGGAGACAAGAGTAAGTTTGTGAGTTTTGAAAATTATGAAGGTGGGCTTGTGAAATTTGGAGATAACTCAGCTAGTAGAATCTGTGGCAGAGGATCCATCTCTTTTGATGGTAAGAATAGCACAAATGATGTTTTGTATGTGGAAGGACTAAAACATAATCTTCTCAGTGTTGGACAATTGGTTGATAAAGGTTATGATCTTCGATTCAAAGATGGAAAGTGCAGAATCTTGGAAAGTTCTGGAACTGAAATTACATCTGGTACTTAAACCAGAGGTAACATTTTTCATTTAAGTAGCTTTGGCAAAAGCTGTTTGATTGCTTAGATAGATCAAAGTTGGTTATGGCATAGGAGGATGTGTCATGTGAATTTTAATAATATTGTCAAAATAAGTACCACTCAGGCTATGAGAGATCTTCCAAAACTTGTGAAACCTAATAGCATGTGTAGAGAATGTCAATTGGGGAAATGGAGCAAGATTTCATTCAAAAGTAAGGAACAAGTCTCAAATGGATGATTGGAACTGGTACATACTGATCTTTGTGGTCCTGCTAGAATTAGGAGTGTGCAAGGAGATAGATATTTCATGTTGCTAATAGATGACTACTCCAAGATGATGTGGGTAACCTTCCTAAAAGAAAAATTAGAAGCTCTTGAAAAATTCAAGGTGCTCAAAGTGATGGTGGAAAATGAAATTGGTGAAAAATTGAAATGTCTGAGATCTGACAGAGGTGGAGAATTTACTTCCCATGAGTTTGATGCTTTCTGTGAAAAACATGGCATAAAAAGATAGTTATCTGTTCCTAGGACTCCCCAACAAAATGGAGTTGTGGAAAGAAAGAATCGGACCATTCAAGAAGCTGCCAGGACCATGGTGATGGAAACAAATGTTCCTCAAGTTTATTAGAGAGAAGCTGTAAGTACTGTTGTCTACACTCTTAACTGGGTGCAGATCAGAGGCAATTCTAGTAAGACCCCTTATGAACTATGGTTTGGTCATCCTCCTACTATGAGATATTTTAGAGTTTTTGGTAGTAAATGCTACATCAAAAGAGATGAGGATTTAGGCAAATTTGATACAAGAAGTGATGAGGGAATATTTTTGGGATACTTTAGTCAAAGTAAGGCTTACTGGTGCTTTAACAAGAGGTTGAAAAAGATTGTTGAAAGTGCTAATGTTAGAGTTGATGAGAGCAAGGAAGGACATTCTAGGTTCTGCAGATATGATTCAGATGATCAAAATGAAAGTCTTGATTGATTTAGAAACTCTAGAGACTCAAGGAATTAGTACAGATGTTGAGGAACAAGCTCAAGAAATAGAAGCCAAAGCAATTCCCAAAACCCCCAGGTATGTAAGAATGAATCATCCTAAATATCAAATCATAGGGGATAGAAATAAAGGTGTTTGTACTAGGAAAAGAGTTGCTGAAGATCAAGAAGAAATTTGTTTGATTTCAAAGATTGAACCTAAATCAGTTGGTGAAGCCTGCACGGATGAAAATTGGGTAAAAGTAATGGAAGAAGAATTAATGCAAATTGAAAAGAACCGTACTTGGGATCTTGTTCCTAGGCCAGAGGAAAAAAATGTAATTGGAACCAAATGGGTCTTCCGGAATAAACTAAATGAAGATGGTGAAGTTGTAAGAAACAAAGCAAGGTTGGTATGCAAAGGCTATTCTCAAGTAGAAGGATTTGATTTTGAAGAAACTTTTGTTTCGATGGCTAGAATAGAGGCAGTCAGATTGTTTCTTGCATTTGTTGCTTTCAAAGATTTTAAAGTGTATCAGATGGATGTCAAATTAGTATTTTTGAATGGAGATTTGGAGGAAGAAGTCTACATTGAGCAACCAAAAGGATTTCAGTTGTCTGATCAGGGTGACATGGTTTGTAAACTGAGAAAAGCCTTGTATGGACTCAAGCAAGCTCCAAGAGCCTGGTATGCAAGATTGGATAAATATTTGCTTAAGATAGGTTTTAGCAAAGGTACTGCTAATAGTAATCTTTACTTCAAGATTAATCATGAGGACATCCTGATTGTTGAGGTCTTTGTTGATGATATCATTTTTGGTGGAAATGAATGTATGTGCAAAGCATTTGCTGACCAAATGAAAAGTGAATTTGAAATGTCTATGTTTGGAGAGATGAATTTCTTCCTAGGTCTGCAAATTGTTCAGTCAGACAAAGGTATCTTTATATCACAATCCAAGTATGTGAAAGAATTGATAAAGAAGTTTAGAATGGAAGATTCAAAGCCAGTAGGTACACCTATGGTAACTAGATGCAAGTTAAGTAAAGATGATGATTCACCCAAGGCAAATAAAAAAAGGTATAGATCAATTATTAGAGGATTGCTCTATCTAACCTAGACCAGACCTGACATCATGAACGCCGTTGGACTTGTTGCTAGGTTTCAATCTGATCCAAAAGAATCCCATGTTGTAGCAGTCAAAATAATTTTCAGATATCTCAAGGGGACAATTGATTATGGATTGTGGTATCCAAAAGACAATGACTTTACTCTTCATGCATACATAGATGCTGATTGGGCAGGAGATGTGGATGACATAAAAAGTACTAGTGGTGGTGCCTTTTCTTGGGAAAGAGATTAGTCTCTTGGATGAGCAAAAATGAGCAAAAAGCAAGAGGCAATATCTCTGTCTACTGTAGAAGCAAAATATATAGCAGCAGCAAATAATTATACTCAGGTTCTGTGGATGAAGAAAATGTTGAAGGACATCAGAGTTGTGTTTGAGGAGCCAGTCACAATCTTTTGTGATAATTCTAGTGCAATAAGTATCTCAAAGAATCCAATGTTACATTCAAAGACAAAGCATATATCTATCAAATTTCATTTCTTGAGAGAGAAGGTAAATGAGAATGAAGTCAAGTTGGAGTTTGTGTCATCCAAAGATCGAATTGCAGATATCTTCACTAAGCCTCTTCCCAAGGACACCTTTGAATATCTCAGAGAGAAGTTAGGGATTATTACCTCTCTAAATCAAAACTATGATGCACTAAGGTGCATCAGTCCCGTGGAATTCTCAGTCATATCTTGAGAATCAGATTGATGTTGAGAAAATACTACTCTAAGGAGTAGTTAGTATGTAAACGTTAGAGATCAGTCTAAAATAAAAAGGGGAAGAGATGATTGCAAATATGTGCCCTTTGCCATTGATGTCAAAGGGGGAGAGAGTCATGTGAAAAACTTGGAAGTAAGTAGTTGCTGGTGAAAGGGGGAGTAGTGAAGAAAGTGGTTGCAGGTGTGACAAAAGAAAGGAGGAGAAGATCTTGTCTTGATGGCTAAATCAATTTTTCACATCATATGTTGCCATCAATGACAAAGGGGGAGATTGTTGCAAATATGTGCATGATGTGTTGTCATTGATATCAACATATCCTTCTGTCAGAAACAGTGCAGACAGTGCAGAGGAGTGATCAGTATCTCCAGTAAGGTGAAGATCAGAGTTTGTGGATTAAAGGGTTTGTAGAGGGTTGTCTATTGTTGCTCCAGTTGAGATTTGAGAGATCCACATAAAGATTTGGCAAAGTTATGGCCTTATGAATAGAATAGGTTTCTGCAGTTATTCTATGATGATAGAGTGGCAAGAAGTTGGTCCGGTATGAGAATATTGTGATCTGTGGATCTAGAGGCATGTCTGGGATGTTGGTGTGTTCCCTCAACTCGAGTGGTTCATGGTTTGGAGATTTGGAAGCAATCTTTCTAGTATGACAATCATGGTAGTGTGTGTTCTTGAGGTTCAGTGTGAAGATGCGAGCGATTCTAGTGATGCAAATTGGTGTGGTTATTCTTGTTGACTTAATTGTGCTTGTGGTGGTCTCTGGATTGTGTGGCTGTTGTGTTAGTGGTCTGCATTGACAAAGGAGCTCGTGATTGAAGGTTTCCTCTTGGTTGTTGTTGTTCTTCCCAGTCTTGGCCGACTGGATGTTCCTAGCATGTTATAGATGATCTAAAGATCATTTTATGAAGCATGGCATGTTAATAGAGGAAGATTCAAGTCTCAGCTATGATTGGCCGACAGTGTAAAGATCTGCATTAAGTTTGGCCGATCTTGTTGATCATTCCAAGAAGTGTATAAATACTTGTTGAAGAGTTGTCAAACATCATCCTTGAGCAAAATAGATTAAATCCGAATAAAGGATCAGAAGCAAAGCAGAGAAGAAAAGGAGCGAGAGCAGTATAGAGTGTGAAGTTAGTAAAGAAGAATCTGGGGCAAAATAGAAGTTTTTGAGCATTCATTGAAACTGAACAAGGCATGAAGTAGATGCTATTTTTTAGTTAATTCATTCTATTCTAAATTAATTTTGTAGGCAATGAGCCTCCTCTTTTGAGCAATGAGCTCTGGGCAATGCACCCGAAGGCATGTGCCTTCTATTTTTCTAAAGTACTTTTAATAGGGTACAAATCTTTGTGGGTTAACCCCCACCGTGGTTTTTCCCTTAACCAGGTTTCCACATCAAAATGTTGGTGTCAAGTGTGTTGATTATGTTTTTGCTCTTATGTTGTTGATCTATGCTTTAATGTTTACATCACTAATCTGGTAGTAAGCTAATAAAGAAGGTTAAAGGCAGAAAAAGTTTAAATTGTTTGACAACTGATTCACCGCCCCTCTCAGTTGTCCGGTCTAATTCCAACAATAATGATGCAAAAACTCATCTTACCAACGAGCTAGCTTGAGATATGAAGAATGTTATACCTCCTAAGTTCAATGGAACAGTGAGTGGAGATGCAACCAAGGCTTGGTTGACAGAGATGGAAAAATATTTTGAGATAAGAAATTATTCTGAGATCACCAAGGCTATATGGGGAGCATACCAGTTAGCTGGAGAAGCATTCATGTGGTGGATGAACAAGAAAATGGAATTATGATTGAGTTCCTTGAGTCTAACTTGGGATCAATTTGTGGTCATATTTAGGAAAAGGTGGTTGCCCCAACTTTAATTTGAGCAAAAATTAACAAATTTTCAAAATTTGCATCAAGGAGATATGACTATTACTAAATACTGGAAAAAATTTACCAGATTATTGAAGTATGTGCCACAATATAAAAAGGATGAGAGATTTAGAATAAGGAAGTTTATCATGGGCTTGAATGCTCAAATTGGCATAGAAGTGGATGTCCATGGACCCACAACCATGGATCAAGTCTTTGAGAAAGCCATCAAGCAAGAGCAAAAGATAAAATCTATCTCTGTGTATCGAGAAAGATCTCGAAGGAAATTCATCCTTCAACATCCTTCAAAAAGAGAAACACGAATCAAGAATCTAGAGAGAGGAACTGTGGTAAAAGTTTTAGATTTAACAGAAATGAATCCAGGGATAGAAACATGGATTTCAATCCTAAAAAGAATGATGATAATTCCAACTGATCTTCAGGAAAGAGAGGTCCTCCTGGAGGGTGTTTCACATGTGGAGGAGATCATTATGCTAACCAGTGCCCCATGAAGAGTCAAGGGAGTTCTTTTGGAGGCAAACTTTTACCTTCACAACAAATAGCTTTTCAGCAAAGGATTCATGTTGCCCTTGATAGTCGTCAAGCTGAGTATCAGGTTACTCCTATTGAAACCACATGTACTCTTTTTGAAACCCCAATTTCTATTCTTATAGATAGAGGACCAACTAAAAATTTTGTGAAGCCTAGGATATATGGTAAAATGTCTAGGAAAGCTGGTTTCATGGCTAATTCATGGAAAATAGAGTTTGCAAACCATTCAAGACTCGGGTAGAGCAATGCTTGTTTGAAGCCAGATTAATCCTACCTACTTTTTCCATGGAGGTCAACCTATATGTAGCACCTCTAGGATCATATGATGTCATTTAGGGATGAAATGGTTATCTTAGAATAAGGAAAAAGTTTATTGTCTTTCCAAAAGAGTAGAATGCCTAGATGGTGATAGAAATGTTGTCCTTATCCAAGGTTTTTAGTGAGAAATAAAAAATCAAGAAAATATCCATGATGCAATTGAAAAAAGCAAAATGGAAAGGATGCCAGATGTTTGTAGTTAAAATGGAGGAGGTGAAAGATAAAGAGGACAAGGAACTTAAGGAAAATTATTTTGAAGTGTACCATTTTCTTCATGATTTTTGGGATGTGTTTCCGGAAGACCTTCCAAGTTTGCCCCCAAAAAGAGTTTTTGATTTTGCAATAGATATTATTCCTAGTTCCAAACCGATGTCCAAAGCACCTTATTAGATGACTACTACTGAGTTGATGGAGCTAAAGGCTCAACTCCAAGAATTGTTGCAAAAAGGACTGATTAGACATAGTGTGTCGCCTTGGGGAGCGCCAGTGATCTTTGTTAAGAAGAAAGATGGCACTCTGCATCTTTGTATAGATTATTGTATGCTTAACAAAACAATGATTAAGAACAAGTATCTTCTACCATGCATAGATGATCTCTTTGATCAAATGTGTGATGCAACTGTATTTTCCAAAATTGACCTTAGGTCAGGTTATCATCAGTTGAGATTGAAGGAAGAAGACATTCACAAGACAACCTTTCGAACACGGTATGGGCATTATGAGTTCACAGTCTTACCTTTTGGTTTGACCAATGCTCCAACAACATTCATGAATTTGATGAATAGTGTTTTTAGAGACTGTCTAGACAAATTTGTTCCGGTGTTTTTATATGATATTTTAATCTACTCTCATAATGAGGAGGAACACCATCAACACTTGTGGATAGTTCTGCAACGACTCAGGGAACATAAACTTTATGGAAAGCTATCCAAATGTACCTTCTTTCAAAAAGAGATGTAGTACTTGGGCCATATCATATCAGCTAAAGGAATTGCTGTAGATCCATCAAAGATAAAGGCTATTTTGGAATGGCCTACACCTAAAAACGTGCATGAAGTGCGTAGTTTTATGGGATTAGCAGGGTATTATAGGAAGTTCATTTTGAACTTTTCTAGAATTGCCCATGCTATCGCTTCCTTGTAGAGTAAAGGAAAGAGATTTGAATGGTATGATAAGTGTGAAGAAGCTTTTAATATTCTTACAAGGAAATTGACTTCAGCACCAATTCTTAAAGTGTCAGACCCAGAGGGTCATTTTGTTGTTGTGATTGACTCTTCAGGAGAAGGGTTAGGAGCAGTGCTCATGCAAGAATACCAAGTTGTGGCCTATGAGTCAAGGAAGTTGCGACCTTATGAGCAGAATTATGCCCCTCATGATTTGGAATTAGTGGCAATTGTGCATGCTCTTCAATGATGGAGGCATTATTTGTTGGGAAAACAGTTTAAACTAAAATATGATAATCAAGGTTTGAAGTATATCTTCACGCAACCTAACCTTAATGCCTGGTAAAGAAGAAGGTTAGAGCTCATCTCTGAATATGATTTTGAGGTTAACTATATTAAGGGTAAGGAAAATTGAGTGGTTGATGCCTTGATTCGAAGAAGGCACATATCGGCAATAGTATCAGTGCACTTTGATTTTAGAGCTCAAGTATTGAAGAATTTGACTAGTGATGAATATTATGAGCAAAATTTGAAATCTCTAATAGAAAATCCTCAAGATACAAGGTATGATGGATTTATTTTGAACCTAATGGGTTATTGAGATTCAATAACTGAATATATGTTCCAAATCAGGGAGATTTAAGAAGAACTGTGTGGAAATTAGTGTATTATGCACCATATTCAGGTCATCCTGGAGTGCCAAAGTTGTTAGCTAATGTGAAACCCTTATATTTTTGGAAGAGAATGAAAAATGATGCTGCAAGATTTGTGGCAGGATGCCTAGAGTGTCAACAAGTTAAGGCTGAACACCAGCACCCGACAGGACTTTTGTATCTTCATGACACACCTGAATGGAAATAGCAAGTTATTAGTATGGATTTTGTCCAAGGATTGCCTATGTCCCACTATAAGCATGATGCTATTCTTGTAGTAGTGGACAAACTTTCTAAGGTAGCTCATTTTATACCTGGTAATCTTACAAATGGAGCGCCCATCTTAGCCAAGAAATTCATGCAAGAAGTTTTCAGATTGGATGGAATTCCAGAAAAGATAATTTCAGATAGAGATGCTCAGATAACTTCAAGGTTTTGGCAAACTTTGATCTCATCTTTGGGAACACAATTGAATATAAGATCAACTTATCATCCAAAAATAGATGGAAAAATAAAGAGAGTGAATCAAATACTGGAGGATTTGTTGAGGATGTATTGCATGGATCAACATTATAAGTGGGAAGAGTATCTTCTACTAGTTGAATTTGCATATAATAATTCTTATCATTCTACAATTAAGATGGCTCCATTCGAAGCATTGTATGATAGGAAGTGTTGAACTCCTATAAGCTGGGATAAGTTAGAGGATAGGATTTTCCTTGGGCTAGAAATGCTTTCGGAAATAGAAGAGCAAATAAAGCTGATTAGGAAAAGATTGGCAGAAGCAAATGATAGACACAAAATCTATGCTGATGCCAAGTGAATACCCCAACAATTTTTAGTAGGAGATAAAGTTATCTTGAGAGTCAAACCACATAAGAGCCCAATTAAGTTTGGAAAGTCTTCCAAACTAGCACCTAGATATGTTGGACCTTTTGAAGTTCTAGAAGTGGTTAATCCAGTTGCTTACAGGATAGATCTACCACCAGCCCTTGCTAGAATGCATGATGTTTTCCATGTGTTATACTTGAAGAAATATATATTAGGATCTAATCATATACTTGATTGGAATGCTCACTAGGTGTAGGACCCAGGGGTGGTCATGATTGAGCCTCTCAAAGTGCTCGAGGTACACAAGCTACTTGTGTAATAGAGAGATTACCCAGTGTAAGGTCCAGTGAGACCAGTATTCAGAGGAAAATGCTACCTGGGAGGATTACGATGACATCTATCAAAAATTTCCACATCTTTTCATATAACATGATGTATAAGAACATGTTTGAAGTATTTTTTTTTGGTTTGGACATAATCATCGAGGACGATGATCTCTAAGGGGGGAGATATGTTACACCTCATTTTTAAAACTAATGTATTTATTTTCATTATTTTTGAGAAGAAAGATAGTTAGTCAAAGAAAATATTATGATTATAATAATGATGGAAAATGCATTTGCTTTATATTTATTTATTTGCAAAGAATAATTGTTTATGATGTTATTATTGATCACGTGGTTAAATGGTGAAATGGACTAACTACCGTCATGTAACTAAGGTGGATGCAGGAACAATGTTGTTTTCCCTCAGGCTATATGAGGAGAGAGAGTATCACCATGGAGAGGATGCTAGATCGCGTGAATGCAACGATCCTTATGCCATCTGGAAACACACACACACACATACTTAGTAGAAAGATCATGTTTATTCTTGTCAAATTATGTCATCGTTAAGACGAAGGTTAAAATCCTTTTTGTCGTCAGATAGAAACATGGTGTATGCCTTTGGATGACAAATCAATGTGTGTAAATTGACTAAACATGTTTAATTTTGTTGTCAAGATCTTAGTCGACTTTGTCAAAATCCTCCATCGATAATTGGGCTTACAAATAAGCACAGTTAGCGTTTGAGAGTATGCAACAACGACATCTATTAGATAAGTGTATTATTTTCTATTTTCAAATTATTATTAGTATTATTATTATTGTCTTAGTTAAAGATCATGTTTGGTGGAGGTAAAAAGTTTCTCTTTATTTCTGCCAAGCGCAATCCCTAGATGCTTGGGGAGTGGGGGAAGGAACAGTAGCTCCATACTCCCCACTTTTTCCTGCATGTGAAGGGTCACGGAGAGTGGAGAGAATTTTGGGGCGATGAATTTACTATCTTCCCATAACCAAGGGTGAGTGGGATAAGTAGAGGAGGAGATAGGAATTGAATAGGCAGGGAGAAGGGCTTGTGATTGAGGAGAGAAGAGGAGCTATAGGAATGCAGACCTGGTAAATGGTAGCAATAAGACAACGGTGAAGATTCAGCCTGTTTCACTATATAGGTAAGTCCACTATATTTAGTAGAATAAGATAGAATATATCTGCCTTTCGTTCGATTAAATCTGCAAGCAAATAAATGAAAGAGTTTTTGTTTAGAGGTCGATTGAGAAGCAGGCTTCTATGAAGCACAGTGAATGTAAACTTGTTGTTTATCCTCTATAGAGGATTATTTTTTGTGTTATTATACCATAACCTAGAAGAAGAAGATTTATATTAACTCTGTATACATATCTATTTCTTGTCTTATAGTAAATGCTATAGGAAATGTTATACTTTTCAATACCTCTGAGTTAGACAATCACTTGGTTGTGTCTTAAACATATATATTTTGCATTGTTAGTGAAGCACAATAAGCTTCACGGGTGTAACAGTCAAAAGACTATGCCAAAGCCTCTTGATATTCAATGTAGATATTTCGTATTGCAACCTCAGTTCGGCAATGAAAATGTGTTATATTGTAAAGGTTGATTGTGTTATATTGTGAAGGCCAACTGTGTTATATTGTGAAGGCCGACTACGTTATAATGTAAAGGCCAACTGTGTTATATTGTGAAGGCCAACTATGTTATAATGTAAATGTTGATTGTGTTATATTGTGAAGACCAACTGTGTTATATTGTGAAGGTTGACTGTGCATAGATGTAGAGACCGAATGTACATAGATGTAGAGATCAACTGTGCCTAATGTTTAGACTAACTGTGCCAAGAAATATAGAGCTCGACTATGAAAAGAATAATTGTAGTGATCGACTACTAAATAAAAACTATGCTTTGGTTGTAGAAATTTAGTATGGGTCGATAATAGACTTAAGAGAGACCTAAGAGAAGGTTGTTGTCTTATTCAGAGTATTCTTCTCACAAGAGTAGCTAACTAAGAAGGCTTAGAGTGTGTTTGAAAGCTTAAAAAGCTAGTTAATGAGTCGAAGTCAATGAGTAGGAGAACTTGACATTAGACCACTATTTCCAAGTATATAAAGAAGAATGAGTTTTTTTAGATGCTATTCTAGAGTTATTCTAAATTATCTATATCTTATTTTTGTAGAGGAATAATCTTTAACCCAATCTTAGGCTAAGAATAGCCATAGGATTATCGAGAGACATACTCACCATGGCAATGCAAAGTCACAATATAGATTATTTTATTATTTTGTTATCTCTTTGATATACATGAGGAAGTGTATTCAATTCATAGGTTTATGAAATTATAGTTTATCTTCGACAAATTATGAGTCAACTGATTATATTCATAGATTAAGATAGATAGAGTCTTTAATCATAAAACCCTATGGCTTAAATATCAGAATCTTGCATGTGTAGAAGAACACAAATGAGCATGGTAATAGGTAGACAGGTCATTGACTAGATGAGAGGACATCATAGATTCATGATTGCAAGGATGCAAAGAGGGACTCAATGTATGTTACATAGTCACCTATGCTTTCACCTTAAACTTGTCAAAATGACTAGTAGATAAGAGATTATGATATGTCTTTAAGACCAATATGGTATAAGCAAGTCGAAAAGAATTATTTTATATATATGACATAAATTGAGAAAAAAAAATGTTGTCTCCAAGTCAAGAAAAGAGTGAGTGAACATACGACTATATATTTATATGAAACTTTGGCCAAAGTAATGCAAAAGCCACTGCTTGCATTATCGGTTCACAATGTACCAGATAGCTGAACAATCAGAATGGGTCATACATAGCTAGAGCTAGACTAGAGTTGTAAACTCGATTGTCATTAGCTAGGACACATCACTAGTTCTCAGATGGCATAACAAATTAGTTGATTATCATTATCTATTACTCTTGTGAAGGGAAGGGCCACTTCTAGTAGGAAGGTGCATAGGGACTGCTGGTCTCTAGTTGGAGGAAAAACACCAATCTGATGCTCTCTCTCTCTCTTATGTAGTTGACTACTGAAGACTTGTGAACAAGAATGCATTACTTATTTTGTAAAAGATATTGGTAAAATTGTAACTCATAAGAAATATGAGCATTTGTTATATGTCAAATTTTGTTAGTTACATGTGAAGTGACCATCTTCTGAATATATGTATTGTACTTGAATTACAAATGTAATATCTTTGATTACAGATAATAAAAAAAAAGTGAGATGTTTGCTTTAATTGTGTTTAAGGATTTCTAATATTCCGGTTGGGATGTTACATGGTAGAATCCAAAGAAGATTTTAGTATTATTGTGAACTCAATTACAGGAATTAATACAAGCATAATCTCTTTGGGTGTGGAGTTTTTTTCCCGCAAGAGTTTATCCACGTAAATTCTGTGTCTACTTCTATCATGCTTTTTTCTTCTCTACTACATTGATTAAATTAGAGAAATACTATTACATCTAAATTGAAAGTAATTTTCAGATTTACACATGCTTTTATTTCATATTTGAAAACATTTATAAGCTACATAACTGCAACTTTACCTTGTTCTCTCTCCATTTTTCCAACAACATTCTCTATCCTAGGTCAAATTCACACCTGTAGAACTGATCTCCACACTTGTGCTTGTAGAATTGAATCTTATGTGTGGAAATGATCTGCATAGTTCTAGATGCCTAAATCTACTCACCTCACTTTTTGGAATTTGTGTTTGTAAATCAAGGTGGTGTTGATGAACACCTTTGGGAATTTGCTTGGTAAAGATCATCTCCTTTGGTCAAACCTTTGCATTCTAATTTAATGGTTTTGGAGCAAGGATTGAAGACAACAAGCAACCATGCAAGATGCTCTTAGTGTAAATGTTGATGTAAGCTAATGATGCAACGAATGTTTGATGCTCTCTATGTGATTATTCAAGTTGAGTAAGAGCTCTCTTGGATGGACCTTAGATGGTGATTTAGGGTTTGTCCTTTTATAGAACACCCTAGCATGCAAATTAAAATGTTTCATGCTCAAATCGGTAGGAAATGACTAAATAGGAAGGGGTCAACTTGGGCTCAATTCAAAATTTGAATTTAAAAGTTTTGGGGTCATTTTAGAGCCACATATTTGACTTGAGTAAGTGAATGGATAAAATGGGGACTAGGACCAATCCCTGGGCATGTCTATAGGTGGAATAAATTTGGATTCAGGTAAGTTGCCAACTTTTGTTCAAAATTATGCCACTTGTATGGTAGTCATTGCATTAGTAAAAACTCAATCAAGGTAAATCCAAAATGAAGGGTAAAGTGTAAGGATGTAATTTTTACCCTTATCTTTTGCCCCCACTTTGACTTGCATGTGAACTACTATGAAGATGCTTGTTAAAGTAAAATAAGCAGTCAGCATGAAAGTAAATATACAAACACTCATAAAAATATACACATAAGAATAATTATTTGACACATTTCCTCGTAATACACACTCCATCTTGAAACCTACAAACATTAAAAGTTTCAATGAGTAGCATCTAATAGAAATTAAGATAGACACTAACATAATTGATTGATAATTTAATGATTAAAAAGTAAATACAAAAAGAAGTAAACATTGGTTAGGTTCAATAGGAGTCATAAAGAGAATTAAGCTATAATGTGGCATGAAGTTATGGTGGCATCAAGCCATGATAGGCATGGAGCCTGTAAAGAGCATGAAGTTGTCACTATAATCATAAACAACAAGGAATGCTAGTGATAATTGTATACGCCTAAAAATGACACAAATCATCCTAAATAAATATTCTAAATATTTATTCCCTTCTTCTATTAATTAAATAAATATTCTAAATCGATTTACTGTTCCATAATTAAATAAATTCTATTTATTTAATTAAAATCCTTCCATTCGTCCTTCACAATTAAATAATCATAAATTATTTAATTAATCCTATTTCCTCTATCCTAAAGTTCTAAATTCAAAAATCCACATCACCTTTACACCTCACCTTTTCCACCTCACCTTGTCCACCTCATCAGGTTGCACATGTAATTAAATATATTTAATATTTAATTATCTTATTTTCCCTCACCCACATGGCCTATTTCTTCTCCAATCAGAGGTCAGTTAACCAATCAATCAAGTCTGTTAACTAACCTGTCAGTTGAGTCAAATCTTCAATCAATCCAGTCAGTTCCACAATCCACTCTTCTAACTGATCAATCAATTCTGTTAACAGACCAGTCAATGGAGTTAACTCTCCAATCAGTTTTGTCACATCCCACCTTTCATGATGGAGCTGGGACACTTGTCACATTTCCACTGGTTGCACATTCCTCAACCATCCTCAACCGTTGATCTTCATATCTTCTCTCAACCGTTGATTCCTATTCCTCTGAGTCTATAAATGAAGCTTCATCCCTTCATTCTAATCATCCAGGCTTTTGACATCGTTACTCTGCAGAAATATCACCAGCGCGCCTTTGGCACCCATTTGTCATCCACAAGCTTGAGATCACCATTGTTGCATTGGAGCTCACCTTCATTGCATATCACACTACAGCCGTTCACCATCGACTTCCTCCAACAGCTTTTAAAAGATTGCACTCTCTGAGGGCTCATCTCATCTGCGAAAGGACGATTCGTGATAGGCGAACAACAGAAGTTTCGAAACGGAAGAGGTTTTGCTGTGTTTGTTCATTGCTTTGTTTACTTGAATCTTCTTTGTTTCTCTATTCTGTTGATGTTTGGGTCATCTGTTATTCATTTGATTGATGCACTATTTTACCCTCACATTTTTGGCGCCCACCGTGGGGCCGTTGCCCCTTTATTTTACCGTTTTTGAGCTTTTTTGAAAGCAGGTTCCGTACAGACCCCGCAGAGTCACGCACAGGTTCTTTCGGCGCATCTGTTCATTTTTACGGCGCTTTTGAAGACTGTTACGGCGCTTTTGTAAAACTGCGCATTTGTTGACTGTAACGGCGCTTTTATGTACTGTTGCTGCGCTTTTGTTTAAACTGCGCATTCGTTGATTTTTGCTGCGCTTTCATATAATATTGCTGCGCATGCGTTAAAACGGCGCATCCGTTGTCTGTTACGGCGCTTATGATAACTGTTGCTGCGCATACGTTAAAACTGCGCATCTGTTCATTTTAACGGCGCATATGTTCATTTTAACGGCGCATTCGTTAATGTTGCGCTTCTGTTGATCACTTCTGCGCATCTGATCACTGAAGCTGCGCATTTGTAACTGACATCAGGTTTTGGTTCTTTTCTAGGGTATTTTGCTAACGCTAACCCTTTTGCAGGTGTTTGCTGGAGCGGTTTTGCAGGTTAGGCTCGGGTTCAGTTACATGTAGTTGCATCTAACTAGCTCACCTTTCATTTTTTGGGAAAAAGTAAAATGGCTGTTCATTACAAATCTTCATCTAGTCTTAATTAGGGAGGAAGTAAACTTGTTTATTTCATGCTTGCATTGCAAACAAACTTCCAAGTTATTGTTATCTAAGACTTAAAATGGAACTCACAACTGCATTCTGGAGTTAAAATGAACCATTGCTATATCGTGAGACCTGAATTTCAAAGTTAACAATCTCGTGCAACGTGGACTTAAAATTGAACTCACAACTGCATTCTGGAGTTAAAATGAACCATTGCTATATCGTGAGACCTGAATTTCAAAGTTAACAATCTCGCGCAACGTGGATTTAAAATTGGACTCACAAATGCTTTCTGGGACTTAAAATTGAACCACTGCAATATTGTCAAAATCACTTCAAAGTTTTGTTTGACTAGCTTAGCCCATTTAGTTTTTATCTTTTTAACTAGGGTGGATTAAATCAGTGTATTCTGTGTTTGCGAATGACAATAGGCTTATGCTCTCCCCTCTTCTGGGTGATCAAAATGCCAGACTTGTCATTCTACTTGTCTAACCTTTAGGAGGGGCCTGCCCTTGGATGCACGCTTGTCCAAGCGGGAACGACCCTGAGTGGTAACAGGCTAACGCCAAGCCCTACCGAGCCACTTAAAATAAATTGTGCTTGAGGTGAAAACCTCCTGCAACGAGTGCTGTTATGTTACACCGACGGCCAACCTCCCCCAAAACCCTCTCAGGCGCAACCCTGTGAGGCTGGGAGACTCCATAACGGAGAGTAGCGCCGCCGCACGTGTAACCACTTGAACGGTTGCCCGAATTACAAACCTCTTGTTTTAGTGGCCCAAATCCCTTATAATCCATTTCTCGCCTAGGATTTTGTACTTGCTTTTGTCCAAAATAGAGTCGAAAAACTACAAAAACAATGAAAAACTACAAAACATTTTTTGTGCTTGCTGTGTTTTCTTGCTAAATTAATTCATAAAATCATATCAGGAAGACTTATTCCAGCCAAAAGTACCCAAAAACAGAGAAAAATCCAAAAAAAAAAAATTTGCCCCAAAATACCAGAACTGCGCATATATCTATTTCTGCGGCGCATTTACAGAGACTTGCTGCGCTTTTGTACCGACTTATGGCGCTTTTGTAATTTCTGCTGCGCATATACTCTGTTCTGCTGCGCTTTTACAATGACTTGCTGCGCATATACGCCGACCTGCTGCGCATATACTTTTCTGCTGCGCATTTGCGTACTGTTACCGCGCATACATACCTCACCAGAGCGGCGCTTATACTACGACTTACTGCGCATTTACGTATTCTTGCTGCGCATTTGTTTCTGCGCATGTGTGACAGTGAGCATCTGCTCTATTTTTGAGAAATTTTCGTCAGCTGTTCGGAGTACCCATTTCAGCCTAGTTCCATTTTCCGAAGTCAGAATCAACCTTGCAGTCAACTTTCACACATTTCACCCGTTTCTCTCTCTTTCGAAGGTCCTCCCCATCACCTTCTGTCCTGGTCACTCTTACCCCATCGTCATTCTGTCCCATACCGATTCGACATAGGTCCTTCTTTAGTGAGTTCACGTAAGCCTAGTAGGTCACAGTACCTTTTGCTAGTAGTCTTGTTGGACAACTCAGCCCTACACAGTGAGACTGGTATCGACTACCCTTGCTAGCGGCTGGAGTCTTGTGTCAACCGTCTTACCTGAAGTCATTGAGCGAGAGAACCCTTTGTCCAAGTCTTGTCCTAGATATCCCATTCATTACAGTCTTAGTCGGCATCTTGCCAAAATTTCTAATCCCTGTCCATTCCGTCCCACCCCACCTTGCATGGTTCTTACTCGATCCCAATACAACAAGCTAACTGAAATGGCCGACCCTTCCGATCACATCGCCCCACCACACGATGATGATGAAGAATTTTCTCGTGAAGAATTAGTGGCACACATGCAAGACAGCAAATTCCAACGCCTAGTGGAGCGAGTACTCCTTGAGGATCCCACCAAATATTTCCATCATCTTGCTAGTCTCGGACTCAAACTCCCCGCAGACTTTGACATTAGCTCCATCATGGAAAATGCAAACAATGAACATGAGAGGGACACAAATGACACAGTCCCAAAGGCACATGAGAAAGGCACAAATGACACGGTCCCACAGGCCAATGAAAGAGGAAAACAACACATAGATCAAAATGCTCCTATAGCGGATGTGAGACAACAAATTGAGAGTCTCCAACGAGAAATCTCCAACCTTAAGATCGGCACCAGTTCCAAGAACTACTCCTTGGAAGATATAGCACCGTACCCCTTTGACAGAAGTGTGGTCATGAAACCTTTCCCCTTTCAGTTCGGAATCCCGAAATTTGACAAATACAAAGGGAAGGGGGACCCTAGAGATCATATCAGGGAATTCACTGCAGCATGTTTAGAAGTAGCTCACAACGAGACCTACTTAATGAGACTATTCCCAAGATCTTTAGGGGGTCAAGCCATGGAGTGGTTCTCGCGTCTTCCACCTGGAATCAAAACTTTTGATGAACTTGTCAATAAATTCATAACGCACTTCTCTTACAACATAGAACACGAAGTATCTATGCTAGACCTATGCAACACCAAACAAAAAGGTGGTGAGTCTTTCGCCACCTTCTTACAACGATGGCGACAGCTAGCTAGCAAGTGTTCTTACGACATGCCTGAGAAACAACTATTGGAAATGTTTGTCCACAATTTGAATCCCGATCTTAGTTATCAGATTCAGATACAATGCCCTACCTCATTCACCAAAGTCATCGAAATGGGGCTATTCATTGAGAAAGCTATGATCGCTAAAGGAACTCTCAAGCTCTACAAGGACACACCTCCTTCCAATTACACAACTGACAAGTCAAAGTTTTGGACCAAGAACAAGAATGTGGTCAACGATGGAGTAGTGGATGCCAAGGCGGCAGCCCCTAAACAACAACCCATATTCACTCTTAAGGAAGAAGCAAATAACGGTGTACTCAACAAGCCACCCCCTCGGGAATCTAGACCTTGGTTCAATTCGAACCCAAGGCGAAAATTCATGCCGTTAGGAGAGTCTCAAGAGTCTGCTCTCCGGAAGTTGTTGGCTAACAATGAAATTTCTCTACCGCCAACAAGTGACTATGAGCCTATAGTCAAACCCCCCTATTGGAAGGACACAGACTATTGTGAATATCATCGAGGAAGGGGGCACACAACCAATAATTGCATCCGTCTTAAGAACGTCATACAAGATATACTGGAACAAAATCAGGGAGGAACACAACAGCATACCTCCAATGAATCTCATGTGGCCTACCGAGATCCTCTCCTAAACCACAACCGGCCATATCACAACAATCACAATGGCGGCCACCACAACAATGGTCACAATGGCAACAACTCCAATGGTCATAACAATAATGACAACAATCGTAACAGGCCAAACCAGAACAGTGGGTCGAGTAATGCTAACTATGCAAGCGTTCCCTTTGAGTACACCATTAACTGCATTTCTGAGCATGTTCCGCAAGTCAACGTCATATCCCCCAACCAACAACCAGGACCTAACGGAACTGGTTGTAGTATAATTACCCGCAGTGGTAGAGTCACGATCAACACCACTCCTCCAAGGTCGTCGCCGTCTCCGTCCAACCCCCGCCCATATAATGTCATCGACCAATTGCAAAAGACTCCGGCTCATATTTCTATATTGGAGCTCCTACGTCTATCTCCTTCTCATAAGGAGATTCTTGAAAAAGCCTTAGTAGAGACTACTGTCCCCACTAACCTAGCCCAAGAAAAGTTTCAAACCATGGTGGGTAACTTGACATCCTCCCCTTCCATATCATTCACAGAACAAGATGACCTTTCCATGTCTCAACCCCACAACACTCCTCTACACATTGTCGCATTCGTACACAGGCACCGCATCAAGAGGGTTCTCATTGATGGGGGTGCCGGTTTGAATATTTGCACTCTGAAGCTAGTCCTTGCATTGGGGTTCTCTGAACAGGCAGTGGACCCGCGGAGAAAGATTACCATAAAGGCCTATGACGAGGAGGAGCGCACCACGAAGGGCACGGTTGTCCTACCCATTCAAGTGGGACCGGTTATTAAAGATGTGGTGTGCCAAGTCCTTGATCGGGAGCTTGCTTACAATATTCTACTAGGGAGACCATGGATCCATGCCATGAAAGCTGTCCCCTCCACCTACCATCAGTGCATAAAATTCCCACACGATGGCAAGCAGGTCACCATACACGGCGACCCCGATCCCTACCAGCATTGCAACTCATTCCAAGCCAAATTGGAATGTGTCATTCCCAACAACCGAGCCCATATCTCCCCCACTCTGCCACAAGACCAAACTGCTGAAGCTTCCTCTTCCCAGCCCAAACCAATGAAAATCACCATAAAAGAAAATGGCGTGGGGGAATACCAGATTGAGCATAGCCTCAACCTTGCAAAAATGCCCTTGTCTCCTTGCTCCTTTGGCCAGCCCAAACATCAACCCAGGCATTTTCCAAAGCCCTCTGCTCCTCCTACAACTCCCGCAAACCCCTTTGTAAAATGGGGGACCTTATCCGATGAATCAGAGGAGCGAGATCTCTTACAATGGCTCTATGCCGAAGAAGAAAACACATCCCAAGATCCACCCAAACTCCCTACAGAGCTCTATGGGCGAGGTGAAACCATCTTGCATAGGATGGGATATGAAGGACAAGGCCCCATCGGCCTCAGAAAAGAGGGGATCATCGAACCTATACAACCCTCTTCCTCCTCTTCGGCTAGAAACACGACTGGCCTAGGCTACAAAGGTAAAGGTAAAGCCAAAGAAAATGCCTGCCTAGTGGAGACAATTCAAACACTACAAGGGGATAGTGATGCAGATTCAGATGATTCCAATCAGTATGAATGGGACGAGCTGACAGAACACTCCTACGATGATAAGGAGATTGATACCATCCAAACCCTTAGCCCATATCATGAGAGACAAATGCAACGGGACAGGCCACTGGAGTCTGATTTGCCCCTCCCTGAAGTTATGGCTTTCGAGGAAAGTATCGATTCTATTGCGATAAACAACCTGGAAGAAAGTACCACCCAGAACACTACCCCCACCTGTGCTCCTAGTATTTCCATCCACACTATCAACGAATCAGGTCTTTCATCCGACTCCCTTCCCCTTTTACACCCTGAGCTTATTGACTGGGACCTGAAAGGGACCCCTCAATTAGATGTGTTCCAGAACGATGATGCCTACATTGACTATATGGGACTTCGAGATCATTTACCAAAAGGAGATCATAAAGCCGGTTTCACTATCGAACTCAATACTGTAGCATACTTTGGGGAGGGTGCCAAGCCTTCTAGTCGCAAAAATGTAAAGGTCAAAAAGGGATCTGACGGTGAAAACCGCCATGCGGCAGTGTCAGATCATAAAACAGTAAAAAGAAAGGACGTATCTGAAGGTGAAAACCCAACTGTGGCACCTGACGATGGATTGCTTGACACCCTCCCAAGTGACATGTATCAAGAAAGGTCACAGATCGTGGTAGAGCCAACAGAACCAGTAAACATTGGAACCGAAGAGCAGCCTCAGATAATCCACTTTGCAAAATCTCTCACGCCGCCTGAGAAAACCAAGTTTGTGCCATTCTTTAAAAAGAAGAGAGGCAGTTTTGCTTGGTCATATGCCGACATGCCAGGTTTGGACCCAAACCTGATTCTACATCACTTGCCATTGGATCCAGGGGTGAAGCCCGTAAAGCAAAAACTGAGAAAAATGCATCCCCATATTGCCCTCCTGGTCAAGGAAGAACTCAAGAAATTGTTAGACGTGGGGTTCATCAGGGCCATTGATTACCCCGAATGGATATCAAACATCGTGCCAGTATCTAAACCAGATGGCAGGGTGCGACTATGCAACGATTTTAGAGACTTAAACAAAGCATGTCGCAAGGACGACTTTCCCTTGCCCAACATCGATATCATAGTCGACCTCACGGCGGGGCATACAATGTTGTCACTTATGGATGGATTCTCAGGGTACAACCAGATCAAAATAGCACCAGAGGATTAGCACAAAACCGCTTTCACTTGTCCATGGGGTACCTTTTGCTGGAATGTCATGCCGTTTGGGCTGAAAAATGCAGGTGCTACATACCAGCGGGCCATGACAACTATATTCCACGACATGATGCATGTGACCATGGAAGATTATGTTGACGACATCTTGGCAAAATCACTCACCAGGGACTCACACCTGGACACATTAGAGAAAGTCTTCCAACGGCTGGACCAATTCCAAGTAAAGTTGAACCCGAAGAAATGTGTATTTGGGGTCACATCAGGCAAACTGCTAGGCTTCATCGTGTCAGCAAACGGCATAGAGGTAGACCCTGCCAAGGTCAAGGCAATCATGGACATGCCTCCGCCCAAAACTCTAACACAGTTGAGATCCTTACAGGGCAAGCTACAGGCCATCCGCAGGTTCATCTCACAGTTGGCCGACAAGTGCCATCCTTTCAGCCACCTTCTACATAAGAACGTTCCATTTAAATGGGATGAGCAGTGCGAAGAGGCATTCCACAAGCTCAAGGAGTACCTCACGAATCCTCCTATACTCATGCCTCCGATCCAAGGAAAATCTTTGATCCTCTACATATCCGCTACACCTACTGCTCTTGGGGCTCTCCTAGCGCAGCAAGACTATGAGAACAAGGAAAGAGCTGTGTACTATATCAGTCGAACCCTAGTGGGCTACGAGTTGCAGTACTCACAGGTGGAACGTTCATGCCTTGCGGTGGTTTTTGCCTCACAAAAACTCCGACACTACATGTTGGCACATCCTGTCAAACTCATTGCCAAGATCGACCCACTAAAATATCTTCTCAGCAAAGCGGCTCTCACAGGTCGACTAGCCAAATGGGTTATGCTTCTTAGCGAATATGATATAGAGTATGTGGACAGAAAAGCCATCAAGGGGCAAATCATCGCGGACCAACTAGCTGAGGCACCATTACAGGACACTTCACCAATGCAGTTTGAGTTCCCCGATGAATCTCTATTCACTCTGTCCACATCTCCTTGGAAACTCTACTTTGACGGGTCTTACACCAACCATGGATCGGGGGCAGGTATCTTGTTCATCACTGCCCAAGGCGACACAATTCCAAAGTCCTACAGGTTGTTATTTCCATGCACTAACAATATAGCAGAGTATGAGGCTTTGGTAATTGGTCTCAAGATGGCCACGGAGTGGAAAATTCAAGCACTATGTGTCTATGGTGATTCGCAGCTTGTCATAAACCAGGTCAACGATGAGTATCAGACCAAAGATGAGAAGCTCATCCCATACAAGCGAATGGTCGACGATCTCAAAGAACCTTTTGGGACCATCTCGTTTGAGCAAATACCCAGGATCGAGAATAAAGCAGCCGACGCAATGGCGACCATAGCCTCTCTTCTTGAGATACCTGAACAAGAGTCACGGTAGGAGTTCTTAGTAGAAACAATTCGACAGCCGGCTTATGATCTACTTGGAACCCATTCCATCTGCCACCTAGTGGGATCTGATTCACCTTGGTACGGTAAGACCTACACTTACCTCAAGGACAATATCCTTCCTTTGGACCTCTCTTCCAACCAAAAACGAACCTTCATCCGACAAGCCTCCCGTTACACCATTATCGCCAATACCCTTTACCGACGTGGTCTGGATGGTACTTTACTCCGTTGTCTAGAACAGGAAGAATCTATTACTGCCTTGCGAGACGTGCACGAAGGGATCTGCGGAACACACTCCAGCAGTCCTTCCTTAGCTAAGAAACTCATGCGTTTGGGTTATTACTGGCCCAATATGGAAATGGATTCATATCAGTTCGTCAAAAAGTGCAGACAGTGCCAGATACATGGGAACCTGATTCATGCACCTGCTCAGGAGTTGAGACCTCTAATGACACCCTGGCCCTTTTGCCAGTGGGGACTAGACCTCGTAGGAAAGATTCATCCGCCTTCTTCCAACGGCCACAAATTCATCATAACCGCTACTGAATACTTCACAAAGTGGATTGAAGCCGTTCCCTTATCAACCGTCACAGGAAAGCAAATTTCCTCTTTCATTCTGAATTACATTATCTGCCGATATGGCATCCCTTCATCCATCATAACGGATAACGGGAGACCTTTCAAAAATCGAGATGTCCAGGAACTTTGTGAACGGTTCAAGATCCAACATCGCTTCTCCACCCCATATTACCCCCAAGGTAACGGCCAAGCTGAGGCATCCAACAAAACCATTCTGAAACTCCTAAAGAAGACTGTCAATGAAGCCGGTCGCGATTGGCACGTCCAGCTCAATCCCGCTCTGTGGGCCTATCGAACCAGCATACGCACTCCCACAGGTGCTACACCCTACGCCCTCGTCTATGGTTCCGAAGCCATTCTTCCTATTGAGGTCGAACTCCCCTCCCTTCGGGTGTCGTTGAAAGGTCTCATCTCAGACGAAGAGTACAGAGTCACCAGATTGCAAGAGCTAGAACTGCTAGAGGAACGACGCCAGAAAGCTTTTGACCATCTCAAAGCCTATCAACAGATGATGTCAAGAAGCTACAACCACAAGGTTAGACCGAGATGCTTCAAGGTTGGGGACCTCGTCCTAAAAGAGAACCCTCGCAATCAGCAGGACAGAGAAAAGAAAGGTAAGTTCGAGCCTAACTGGCTTGGACCCTATGTAATTGTAGCAGCTTACGGATCAGGGGCATATCAGTTGGCCACATCAGAAGGTGAGTTGTTTGATGATCCAATCAACAGCATGCACCTTCGCAGGTTCTATACCTAAGAGAACCCCAATGCAAGGGGGCACAATAAAAAAATAAAAAAAAAAAAAAAAAAAATAGAAATAATAGAAAGCATGCAAAAAAATCGTCCTTTGGTGAAAACCTGGCAAACAGGCGCCTTGGATAGGTCTCATGATGAAAACCTGGCAATCAGGCGTCATGTTACTTTCTAGCTTCTCATGCAAATAAAAACAAGTGATGAAAACCTGGTAAACAGGCGTTACTTGTGACAAACCGCATTCTCCATCTTTGGGAATCCAATCACCTCGAGCCCATTCTCTCTCTATTTTCCCCATTCGACCCATATCCATCCCACAATAAACACTTGACAGTTACCTATCATGGCTTGATACTCAGCTTGTGGCCTTGTCAACCAAGGTTTTGTCCCATATCGTCTCCTCGAAGTGAGCCTAGCGTAGTGTATCTCGTCGGTATCTGTGGTCCGAATCCGTGAACTACGTTGCCTCTGCGCCGTCACGTAGGCAAGGCCATTATTCTAATGCGCCCCCGAGGCTTCCATCTCTCCCAAAGTCCCATTTGTCTCCCCTCTTGTCTTCATTCTTGGCGTCTTTCTTCTAGTCCATCCATGGTCCATTAGGGTTTACCCCGAACTACGTTGCCTCTGCGTCGTCACGTAGGCAAGGCCATTTAGCAATGAGCCCCCGAGGCACTAGGTCAGTCCCTTAGGGTCCGTCTTCTCAATAAGGATTGTGCAATCTTCTCACCAAGCAAACAAATGCGAGCAAACACCCGCGCTTCAAGCAGAAACCTTGACTATGACCATCTTAACCTATCCAATGCAAAGCAAATACCCAAGGTCTTCTAAATGATTTTATGCCAATTAAGGCAAGAAATAAACACATATCAACGCAAATATGCTTTGTAGACCAGAAACAGGGTTAAATTACAGAGTCTTGATTTTTTGCTATCATACCTTCCTATGCAACTCAAGGATGCCAAAAGCTAGAGATGCTATGATGGGGGCATGATTACTTTCTTTGTTTGCTATTTGGGGATTAAACTTTAGTAATGTGAAGCCTTGTCTTAGGACGTGATCGGCAAAAGATCACCGAGGACATCAAAGGTCTAACATGAACGGGGACAATCCTTGCTTGTTGAAACGCAAGAGGTACTCAGGTCATCTAGATTCAATTTTGACTAGATGCTTGTCTTAAACTTGCTAAATCACAATCCATGTAAGCGATACTCAGGTCATCTCGGTTCAATTATACCTCGATGCTTGTATTCACTTACAACATTTCAAGAAAAAAACCAAAAACAAAACGCCCAATGATGAAATAAAGCAATCTAAAAGCAAAGCATCCGTCCTATATCCATACACCCATCCATACATCCGCATTATTCAAACTCTGCAGAGTAACGATATCAAGAAAAATTCCTAAGTCATTCTTTCGCAGCCATCCCTCTATCCATCATGTCATTCTTCTGTCGATAGCGTACATTTGGACATCACAAAAACAAGGCATCTAGGAGCATATCATATCATTCGTAGAAACTAGTCATGCACATGATTAGGTTAGTAGAATACATCATCCAATGCATTAGGTCACCAATACATTTGCATCACATCTTAATCTTAAAAGCCCAGAAAATCAAACAACATAGCTAAGTGCATCACATATATAGTTACGTCACCCCATAGTACTCATGTTACAAATGCATACATTCAAAACATTACATCATATAAATATCCAGTAGCATCTCGCATATCTATACAACATCATAACATAGAAATCATGTTCCATACACACATCTGCATTTACACATATCTATACAGCATCGTAACATAGAAATCATGTTTCATATACATACATTTGCATCATCACAAGAACATCATATTAACTTTGCATTCATTTGTCACATTAAATCATATAGACATCATATAGCAGCATATCAAAGTATTTCTCATATAGCATCATATAAACCATCTAACTATGCAATAGAACCACATCATGCAATAGAAGTAATCATCTCATAAACGCATGCAATAAATACACAAAGCTGCATCATCATCCATACTATCATATACAAGGATGTCCAAATGTACAATATCACCATCTCTCTCAAAATCAAAGTGTCGTATACAATATACGTCTAAATAGACGGTGATACATGTCCCAAAATATACAAAATCTGGTCTCTGACTACCCCTGCGGCTGTGAACCACCACTGCCGGCTCCTGACTGCTGAGGTCCCATGACAGATGCCCCTGACTGGGATGGACCTGCCCTGTGAGCCACCCCAGACTGAGTCCTGAAACTCCCTGCCCTCTGGCTCGCCGACACGGCACCATGGTACAAGCCTCGGTAGTACTGTACCTGCTGCTGTGCTCTGGCTAAGTCTGTCTGTGCCTGTGCCAACTGCGTCTGCAACTGGCCTACCTGTGCCTGTGCCTGCTGCACCTGCCCAACCAAAAATGTACTCGCTGCATCTGTGCCCATGGCAGCTACTGCTGTGTCCCTCTCTACTCGGATCAGACGTACCCGAGCATCTGCCATGTCTCGCTCGCGAGTCAAGCCAGCGATCACTGCTGCATCTGTATCTCGCATCCTCTCCACTCTCCTCAGCTGTGCCTGCAGCTCCCGCACCTGTCCTCTCAGGCTGGATATGGTCCTGTCGTGTGCCTCACCCTGCACTGGCCCCGGTGCTGCCTCTGCCTGTCCCAGCCCCTGCTGCTGGGGCACCTGCTGCTGTGGCACCTGCTGCTGTGGTACCTGCTGGGGTGGTGGCATCTGTGCCTGCTGCTGTCCCTCCCCCTGTCCTGGCACTGCCTGCCCAGCCCGGTCTATCCTCCTCCGCTGCCTCGGCCTCTCTGCAGCTCGACCACCACGTCCTCGTCCTCCTCTAGCGGCCCTCCGCCCTGGGCCAGCCTCTCCCTCCTCCTCTGAGTCCGCCTCGTCAATGCGAGGCACCAGCATACCAGGTCCTGAATATCTCGGAAATGGATGTGCAGTAATCCAGTCCTCATACTCCTGTGTAACCCCAGCATCTGCAATCTCTCGCCTCATATCCCAGGCCACATAAGGCAACTGCTGGAACTCTGCCAGAGCCTCCTCGTAAGAAGCCATCGGCCCCCATCGGACCCTCTCTGCATGTGTCCGTGCAAACATGGCCTGTCCCTGCGGCATGCCCTGTCTCCTGCCGAACTGTCTCAATACTCGGCCCACCGTCTGCCTCTCCAAGATGTGCCGTGTCTGGCTAATCAACCACCTGGTCTGGAAGCAGAAAGGCAGCTCATCTCCCTCATCGTCCCAGGGCTCGCAGTCCAGATATGGTCGCCAGACGACCACATCTATCCCATCCAGCGTGTGCCGCCAATACTCCAGCTTCCCCAGCCTGTGCTGGGAAATCACTCCTGCGTAGCCATAGCTGTACGGCTCTCCCCTCTGCCTAGCAAAGACACATATCGGCCTGGTCACCGCTATGTGCTCCCACAGCCAAAACTGTAACAGCAGCACCCCAGCCGATAGACTCGTGCTGCGGTGGTACACCACCTGATGCATGTCGTGGTATAAGTGAGCTAGCACGCAAGGTCCCCACGCGTATCGAGTGCCCTCAGTCACCATCCGCTCCATGATCCTCCCCCATCCAATGGGGAACCCGTGCGATCTCCTGTCAGGGCATACAACGCCCGCAATCAGTCCAGCCACGATCCCAGGGAAGTAGTCGTAGCAGTCATAGATATCCTGCCAAGGGATGACCTGTCCCGCCAGCTCGGGATCGTCGAATACTCGCTGACACTCGGCGAGTCCCGCATCCCGCTGTGCGTCGTACTCCACCAACTCGCCTACCACGGGCAAGTGCAGTATCCTATAGACGTCCTCCAACGTCACGGTCATCTCTCCAGTAGGGAAGTGGAAGGTCCCGTCCTCGCTGTGGAATCTCTCCACGGCCGCTGTCAGCAGTCCTCGGTTCGCCCGCACCTCGGGCATAAAGCAAACATAATCTAGGCCCATGGCACCAAGCGCCACCCTGTCAGCCTCCGTCAACATATGTCTCTGCAATAGAGGCATAGGGAACGTCTCCCTCGACTGCAATGTCTCTCGTATCTCCTCCTGCAAACACGCAAAGCAAGGCGTCAGTCTCAAACCGCATATACCATACTCAACATATCTATTGGACTATATCAACTAAACTTAGCATTTCAAATTGATCAAAACAACACACTACATCTCTTGACTAGATTCCTGTAATCTCGGAGATAGCTCATCGATTCCCGCGTCAAACAGGACGCTAATCGAGTCAGTTTAGCTAAGTAATTTGCCATCCCAAGCAAAAGCGCCACTACAGGTGGTAAATGCGCCATTTCTGGTATATGCGCCGCAACAATCAACGTAAGCGCCGCAAAAATGCATATGCGCCGCAACAGGGCACATATGCGCCGTTCTGACGCATGCGCCGCATAAAGCCACGTATGCGCCGCTAAATCATGTATGCGCCGCAGGAAGTCACATATGCGCAGTTTCAGCAAATGCGCTGCTACATTTCACGAATGCGCGGCGCAAATACAAAAGCGCCGCTTAATTACGAAAGCGCCGCCAGAGTGCACACATGTGCAGCTTTCACGCATGCGCCGCCGAAACAGGCATATGCGCCGCGAAATCACAAAAGCGCAGCTTCGCGGAGCATATGCGCCGTTCTGCGTTTCGGCGCATTCATTTCACCTATTTTCTATGAGCATTTATGACACCTAAACTCGACCCTAGGAGAATTTTTTCGAAGCACATACCGGGGGTCCTGCCTCTGCTGGCCGCCCGAATCGTCGGACTCGCTCGAATCGATGCTCCTCGCGTGGAATGTCTGCTGCTCTGGCCGCCATGCTGCTCTAGGTTCGCTCTGAGCTCTCCTTCTCCAATCCAGATCAACCAAGTGTGCAAATGACTATTCTTGTGGACCCAGCTCCTATTTATAGCCTCCAAAACCCTAATTCTGGCTAGGTGATGACTGTGACTACTTCCCGTGTCCGTTTTTCCTCCCGTTTTCTTCCCGCATCCCTGACCGCCTCCCTTTTCCTCCAACCTATCCTAACCCCTTCCTCGTCGTGAGATCGTCCGTCTCCAAAACTTTCGCCGTTTTTCCCGTCCAATCTCCCGAGGGGGCATCCTATCGTCATTTAACCTACACCAGGGGCAAACTGGGGCATGTATCATCATTCAGACTATCAATTTCTTTGAAGCAACGCTGTAAACTGCATTGCATCAAAGAGGGGCAAAATGTATACGCCTAAAAATGACACAAATCATCCTAAATAAATATTCTAAATATTTATTCCCTTCTTCTATTAATTAAATAAATATTCTAAATCGATTTACTGTTCCATAATTAAATAAATTCTATTTATTTAATTAAAATCCTTCCATTCGTCCTTCACAATTAAATAATCATAAATTATTTAATTAATCCTATTTCCTCTATCCTAAAGTTCTAAATTCAAAAATCCACATCACCTTTACACCTCACCTTTTCCACCTCACCTTGTCCACCTCATCAGGTTGCACATGTAATTAAATATATTTAATATTTAATTATCTTATTTTCCCTCACCCACATGGCCTATTTCTTCTCCAATCAGAGGTCAGTTAACCAATCAATCAAGTCTGTTAACTAACCTGTCAGTTGAGTCAAATCCTCAATCAATCCAGTCAGTTCCACAATCCACTCTTCTAACTGATCAATCAATTCTGTTAACAGACCAGTCAATGGAGTTAACTCTCCAATCAGTTTTGTCACATCCCACCTTTCATGATGGAGCTGGGACACTTGTCACATTTCCACTGGTTGCACATTCCTCAACCATCCTCAACCGTTGATCTTCATATCTTCTCTCAACCGTTGATTCCTATTCCTCTGAGTCTATAAATGAAGCTTCATCCCTTCATTCTAATCATCCAGGCTTTTGACATCGTTACTCTGCAGAAATATCACCAGCGCGCCTTTGGCACCCATTTGTCATCCACAAGCTTGAGATCACCATTGTTGCATTGGAGCTCACCTTCATTGCATATCACACTACAGCCGTTCACCATCGACTTCCTCCAACAGCTTTTAAAAGATTGCACTCTCTGAGGGCTCATCTCATCTGCGAAAGGACGATTCGTGATAGGCGAACAACAGAAGTTTCGAAACGGAAGAGGTTTTGCTGTGTTTGTTCATTGCTTTGTTTACTTGAATCTTCTTTGTTTCTCTATTCTGTTGATGTTTGGGTCATCTGTTATTCATTTGATTGATGCACTATTTTACCCTCACAATAATATATGCCTCCTCTCTAATTGGTTGCCTACAAAGGATCCAGGGAATTGGAGGTGAAGAGAAAAATATATGATTATTGAGAACTAAATAAGTAAATGTTGTAGACACTTGAAAATAGTCACAACCACGTTCTATTATCATCCACACAATAAATCAATCCAAATCACATAAATTTCACTATTCCACCCAACGCACATATTAATTAAATAATTCATAATTATTTAATTAATATTTTCTCATCCCTTCCTATCACAAGAAATTATTTTCTCCTACTATAGTCCAAAAAATCAAATATCCATTTAAAAGACTATAGTTCACATTCACCTCACAAAAATTAGATAAATATACATATTTATTTAATTACCTATTTGTCCATTTTTTTACTTTTGTAATCAACCATTAATTCCTCCTAAGTGTGTGCACATGAGTTAATTAACTTAAACCTAGGTTACCCCTTTCTCACATGCTTCTAGATGGACACTTGTCATCTCATGTACATGCATGTACATGATAAGTGGTGCCTTGGAAGTATGTGAAAATCTTTCTTTTGTCATACTTGTTCTTCTTTCCACTATTCATCTAATTTTAAATTCCATGTAGCACTATTGTATGGAATTTAAAATTACACTTGTCCTCTCTTCCAAATTTTAAATTCTTCACAAAATCCAAACCATACCTTTTCATAAATAAGTCCTTACATGTCATAAACCTACCCAATCCTAGCCATTCATCCATTCAACCTTGCAATCTCATCCCTTGATCTCCTCTTGAATCTTGGAGGATCTTCCTCATGCAATCTCTTTGTGTCATTTGTCCAACTCTCCTTGCTTGAGGATCCTCAAGCAATGAGAGCCCTTGATCTTCAAAATTGATCCTAGCCCTCCATCCTCACCTCCAAATATCGATAAATTGAGCCCTTCCCCTCCATTTCCAACAAGCAATTTGAATGTAATGAAATTCTGCTTCATTGAGCACTTGACATTTAGCAATTTAGCATATAGATTAGCATATCATAGGGCAAATCAAGAGTGTTGCATAGTGATAGGGTGAAATTTAGTTAGTTTGTGCATCTCTCTTTAGCCTAGTCTTGAGGTGACTTGAATTGATGAATTAGGGTGAATTAGGCTTGTCTAACCATCCCTTTTGGATTCATCTCTTTGGTGTTCACAAATGTAATAAGTTTCATAAATGATATAGTGTGACAAGAATGCGATAAGATAATAATATGTGATTATTAAAATCATTGTTCAAATAAGGTGTTGCACATCTTACATAGAAATATTTGATATTTTGTAAAGTTGTGGTCCATGTCTATGTGGAGTGCCATACTTTGGGAGAGTTCAATATCTTCATAGGGGATTGTTATTTATAATATTGTAAATGAATTTACTATAAGTGGCACATTAGGAGAAATGCATTTAATATTATAAAAAAGCATTAAATGCTTGGGTCACATGTGCAATTCAAACTTGGGTGCTAAGCTTAGAGAAGAATATTTTGGTGCCTTAGAGAATGTATTGTCACTTGTCTTGGTGGAAAATTTTGGCACCCACCTTGGAGATGTTTGTGCATTGATTATTTTTGTTTGGGGCATTAATTGTTGGTGGAAATGGGGTTTAGGAAGCTTCTAAAAAGTTTTCCTCTCATTGTTGCTCTCTTTCCTATAAATAAGATGCTTTGGATAGAAGTTATTCATATCTTGTACTTTCTCATTGTGAGTTAAGCTTAGTGTAAGCACCTATAAGATTGAATTGTTTGTTGAGGGTATCTTGAGGAGCATGGAGTGGGATATGTGGTTCTCATCTTTTCTTGGATTAGCCTCATGGGGATAGAAGAAATGATTGCTCACTACTACAAAGGAGGTTATATATTTCATGGTTTCCTCCTTGGTTAAGAGTGTTGATTTCCATATTTAGGCTTGGATCTTGATAATGTATTGTAACTATTTTGTTGTTGAAAATACATTGGGTATAGTGCTTTAAAGTTTGACTTTTTTTGAAAGGGTTTTCCAAAGATATATTGGTTTCTCTCTCTTGTGCATTTATTCTTTCTTTCTTTCTTATCATGTGTGGTGTGCAATTCCTAAAGCTTTTATCCAAGACATGACGTGTTCCATATTTTATCTTAAGATAGTATATTTTGGACGTGAGACATATTCTTGATTGGGTTGCTTTGTAGGCTGAGGGTGGGAAAATTTCTTTGGATCCCATCATGATGATACATCAACTACATGGGAGGATGCTATATAGCTATAGGTTCTCTATTCACACCTTTTTGTAGGCTTTCAAGAATACGCCTAGTTTTAGGGAGGGTGATGTAAGGCCCCAGGCATATGTGTCTTATTCTACTACATGGTTTTAGACTTTAATACTGATACTAAATTATCGATGATATTTTATATTTCTATCAAGGTGTCTAATTATGTATTATGGGATGCATATGTTGTGACTTTCTATTTTTGAACTCTAGCAATGTTTTAGCTTCACTATTTTCACTTTATATGTTGACTTATGATTATAGTACTTTTTTTAGCATTATAGATTTTATGAGATGCTTTATAATTAAATCTAACTTCATCCTATCACATTTTTATATTATATGATTTTATTTAGTTATATCACATTGGATGCTTTATTCTTGCTTCAAATATCCCTATATGGTACAAATACACCTAATGTTTTAATTGAGTGCGAAGGCATATGTTTTCCTCAATGGTGGTTAATTGGAGACAATTTAACTTAGATAAATATGTTTTCTTCTATTCCTTGTCTCACTCAATTTGATTTGAAATATGGGTCTTTGTTCAACCCTATGTAACCATGATCTGAATAAGTGTCAATTCTTGATCCATGTGTCATGAATAAACCCTTAAAGTGTGTGGTTGTTTTGCATGCATTTATTTGACTCTTCTTGGACTTGCATTTAATTGATTTTTGAAATGCTTGATTTGAGTGTTTGTAGGATATTTAGCATGCTTGAGTTGAAAGAGTTCATTATTATGCCTTAATAAAAAGGACATGCATTTATAATATTGCACATTATTTTTTTTTAAAGTTTTAAATAGATTCATTAAAATTGCATGATTTAGCTATTTGAAATTTTAAAATGTTATGCATAAGTTATTGGTATATGGAAATAAAATAACTAAAATAAAATATCTAAGTTGATTGTGAAAAGGAGGGAAAGTCTCAAAATGGTTTTAAATATTTTTGGAGTTAAAAGGGAAAAGGCAAGTCTTTTGTAGAAGACTTGCTCACTTGTGCATTTTGTGCTCTCTCTTCTTCTCTCCTTCATTGTTGTGTGAATTCTTGTTTTGGAAAGGATTGTTGGACTTTGGAATTGGTGTGCTTGGATTTGGATCTTGAAGGAGTTGGGAAAAAAGGAGTGTTTGTTGTGATTCAAGGAAGGGTCATATTCTTTGGTTGAGAGTTTTCTTGTAAAAAGGCGCTCATCCTTTTGATTCAAATGCATCCATTTAATTAGATTTCATTTTTTTTCCATGTCCACACTAGGTGGCTACAAATGGCATTCATTTTATAGGATCTTTTGAAAATGAATCTATAGAATAGCTTGTTGGGTGATTTGTTTTTTTATATGTTTTTAATCTTTAGAAAATGAAAAATAGCATTGTATTTCTGGCAAAATTTTCTCAAAAATCTATATAATGTGAAAAGTGTGATGTTGTTCTTGATATACTCAAAAGGTTATTCTTGTTTTCTTAAAATTTTACATTTTGAAAATTGAAGCATTCATCGATGGTGATTTTGTGTTTTGCATGATTCTTGATTTTCTTGAAACATTAAAATTTAATTTTAGATCATGTTAAAATTTTCTATTTTACAAGACAAGAAGTCTCCTAATAGAAATAAGAGTGTCTACCTTGTGGATATTAGTGTCAAAGTATTTGACCTCATTTTCCCTACCTTAGTCTTTTGTCATTTTTGTACTTTGATCCAACAGGAATGAGATCTAGGATAGGATGTGGAGTGGCCTCTCATCATCCATCTAATCAATGTAACCAAGGGATAAGAACAACATGAGTAATAAAATATATAAAGATAAGAATAAATGGGGTTAAAATGTTTATAAACATAATGAAGATTTAATACATGTCTAATACCAAAGATGTGGATTGATTGTGTAATACTTTAGCACAATCCTATATGTGGTTGTTGAAAGTTATACTTTAGCACGATCCTATGTGGTTGTTGAAATTCAAGCATTAGCATAATCCTATGTGGTTGTTGAATGCCAATGAGGATATCAAATTGTAGATGGGGACGCAATCCTCATAAATCCAAGTGGTCAATGAACCATCATGCTAACACTCCATTATCCTAGTTCTAGTAGCTCTTCCTTCATGTTCCATCAAATTTTATATTTGAATCCTATGTGGTTTTTGAAATTAAAGCATTAGCACAATCCTATGTGGTTGTTGAATTCCAATGAGGATCTCATATTGTAGATGGGGATGCACTCCTCATTTCCATGTTGTCATTGAACCATTAAATGCTAACACTCCATTATCCTAATTCTAGTAGCTCTTCCTTCTTGTTCCATCAGATTTTGTATTTGATCAATATTAGTGTATCCCATGCTTTTATATTGATTGGTGTTGGTAGAACCCTCATGTATACTTTTCTTGGTGTGTTTGGTATGAGTTGTGACTGATTGGTGTGTGTTCAACTGCTTGTGGTGTGAGTGTTGTTGGACTACCTAGTCAAAGGTCTCTTAGAATAAAGGAGTGGGTGTCATCGTCTCACATGGCTAGATGGTGTTGACCACTAGTAGGCTAGAAGGATTCATAGAGATTCTCATAAGAGGGTGTGTTGGGCTCTCGTGACATCTTGATACTTTATCTTCTATTTCATAGTTTTGTTGAAAATATGTATATGGGGATCTTGTGACCCTTGAATAAAATGATTAATTATAATGTTACTGGACACCATTGTTTATTCTTTGAATCATCCATGTTTGGGATGAGATTAATTATAGTGCAACGTGTTGATATTACTTTTTGTGTTGATTTTAGATTTTATTTTGTGAAGGATTTAATGTGTTTGTTAAGTTCTAGAATTATAAGATGAGTAGATCTAATTTTGCTTTCAAATTGAAATGAAACTTATGGGATATGAATTTATATCATTTAGATTCTATGTGTATATATGATCAATGACATTGTGCTTTTCATTCAATCTAATGGTCTAGGAGTTGAATTTCTCTTCTATGCTTTTGTCACATTTGATGTATGATGCCAATGCTTATGGATAGTAGCATGCTTTTGGTTAAAATTGAACATATGAATTATGTGATGCTAAACATGGATGATTGAACCTTAGAAATGTGGGAAATGGTTGGTTCAACCTATTTGAAAAATCCATTAAAACACGAAAATTATGCCTTGTGTAGTGCAAGTTGCGATGACTTGTATAGGCCTATCCCTTCACTCATCTTGAGTTTTGTGCTCTTGATTCTTATATGAAGAAGTTGAAACTTGATGTAATCTTGGATGAAGGATCTAGTGAAGGACTACCCAATCATGCAACTAAATGAAACAACACACAATAGAACTCAATGAAAGAACAAAAAATGATATTTATTCATTCATAGTCACAATTGAATTACAATCTTTCACAATTGGCATACAACATGCTAGGCTACAACCATTTGATTACAAATGGGCACACTATGTGCAAACCATTGAATTTGAATGATATTGCAATATAATAACAATGCCAAGCTAACTACTAAAATTCCCCTTCAAATGATCATGAGAAATGTTTATATAGTAGCTTCTAACTTAAGGAATAATTCATGTCATCTGCAAGGTGGTACAAAGCTCATGAAATGTGTAGTGAACCGAACATGTAGATGGAGTCTCCATAAATGGATGTGGTGATGATGGATCAATGAATCTTGATGTAGTTCATACCATAAGCTATCCTAGGTCCAGTGTATCTAGAAATGTGCTCTTTTGTTTTCGCACACCTCAGAAAGGTACCACAAACCTCAAATAGTGAAACTAGGTGTTATTGTGTTATGCTTGGTAGCAAGTCAAAAATTGATATATGCCGTTGTAGTGATTAGAATCTCCTAGAAATAGAATATGACATTGAAATATCAATGTAGAATATGTGTTTCCAATCACCAAGTGAAATATGCAAGTGTAGTGAAATGTCATAGGATTTGTGGTGACCAAATGATGACTAGAATGTTATTGAAAACCCACAAACAAGCAAACAAAGTGAAAGAAAATGTTTTTGGGTGATGTGATATTTCTCTTACACCATGGAGTGCTCTTGCATAAAAACTTAATGTTAAGTGTAAATTATGGATTTAGGCTTGTAAGGGATCTTTTAAATTGCCTTAGAACCAATTTTTATGCTTTTGAGAACCCTATTGTCCATCCTAGGCCCTATACATTGTTTGAAATCACTTGTCTAGCATAGGGTGATTTAGATAGAAACATGGTTGATTTACATAGGTAATAGGGTGATTTACACTATCAACAAGGGTGATTTGCACTATCAACAAGGGGTGATTTGCACTATCAAGTTGGATGCATTGTTGATTATCTTGAAATCCTAATAAAGGTTACTACATTGGATTGAAGTGTATTACCTTGCTTCATATTATGAAATCATGTTGTTAGCAAGGTTGGAAACCATTTTTGGAACCCTATATTTTCTAAATGTCAGACCATTTTAGTTTCATAATTAATTTTTTTCCTCATTTATCCTTATATGTATATCTGAACCTATCATTCCTTCCTCATTTTTTTTGTTGTATATGTGTGTAAACATGTCTATAATGAATATAATTTTTTGAAGAGGCACAACAAACACCTATGAACTGTAATTCAATCCAATGCAATTCTACCCTCCCTATTGTTTTGTTTATGAGCACATTCTTAATTGGAAACTTGCATCTTCTATCAAACCATCACTCATGGATTGATGATGATGACTTGTTAGAGGATTGTATTGATGATAATTACTTTTACATGATGATAATCTAGATATTTTGAATGATTATTATGAATTTCTACAAATGCTTCATAGTTTGTCAAAACATTCTTGCTTGCTAATTACAAAATTATTAACAATGATACTATCTTCATTTACAAATTTGGATTGTATCTAATCAAAACAATGTTACGTTGGTTTGGTAATCTTTCATGTTCTATTCCTCTTTTAATTCTCTACTTAGCAATTTCATTGAATACTTTTTCTAACCCTAGAGATGATTATGGGGATTAAATTTACTTCCACATGTTGCATCTTTTTCTTCAAACCCATATGGATTTTTTTATGCCTTGTGGTGTTGGTGGATATAATGTGCATATTAAGGCATTTGATATTCCATATTTATATATGGATACTTCTATCTATGGCAAAACATCTAAAGCATATCTAGATTCTAAAGGCACATGCAATTGTGAAACTAATTCTAAAAGTAATAGATGTACCAAACCATCATCACTCTCTCCTAAGAATTCCTAATAATGTGGATCCTCTTTATTATCGTGAAAGCCTAACAATGGTTGCTACACTGGCCAGCTCAATGCTACTCTTGTTTTTCTATGCGAAAATATTACTAACTCTTGATTAAAATCTTTTCATCTATTTTTGATTTGTAAATCTTGTCGATTGGAGAATAATACATCTCCAAGAATAGTAAATCAATGGAATTCTACCCTCCTTATGGTTGTGCTTATGAACACAATTGTATTTGATAATTTTAATCTTCACTCCAACCATTAGTTAACTTATAGCAATCACTTCATGCAAACCTCCACATTCTCTCCACGTAATCCCTTCAAAGCCATGAAAAAAACATAGTGGAAGTGAACGGCTACATGTTGAAAATGCAACAAGCATTGGGGAATAAGATAGTCGATGGTGAACTATTGTGGATTGTTTAATGTTGCAAATTGCACTATTAAAGGTAGTATCTATTATGGAGTAAAAAGTATCCCTATGCCTTTTTACCTCCTAGTTTAGCTCCTAGTTTAGCTCCTAGGTCTCCTCATTTACATTATGCAAGCTTAATACTTATCCTAGAGTAATTTCCCCCGAAACCCATGTCAAATGGGACTTAAGGGCCCATCTTAAACTTTAATCAAGTCCAAATTAGGCCCTTGGGACTTGGATGCCTACGCCCAAGTCCAAGCTACTTTGTCGGGATCCAAATTTAAATGTGTCGGCATAGGACCTTTACAAAGGTTCCCTCTGTCAACCTTTACAATTCAAATTACAAATGTTAGCGGGAAAGCATATATAAGCAAGTTTATGTATTCATTTTACACCTAGATGGATAATGCAAACTTGTGATATTGACCTAAGGGATTTCAAGGCATTCATTGTGTTATTGTGTTTTTTGTTGCAGATTTGGCTTCATGAATCCATCTCCTCATGATTTGAAGGATCTTCATCTCCGTGACCTGGCTTCACTCTAAGGTGACACCTGTTTGTGTTTCAATCATTTCAATTCATCATTTGATTTGGCCTTTTCCCTCCTTGGGCACACACTCTATCTAACAATGATGTTGGAAGATTTAAATGTCATTCTGGGGCTTGACTGAGGCAAGCTCCTAAAAACCACAACCCCCAAACCCCTCTCTTTATGATTGCAGGTTACAGGTGGAGGATTTGGGAAAGTGCAGGTGCAAAGAAGCAATTCAGAGGATAAGGATTCAGGATCTGGAAGAAACTTGTTGATGTTTTACCCTACTAGACTAGGGTGCCTGCCCCGTAGTCCTCCTGATAGGATTTTCCCTGAACTCAAGAACATGTTACAGTCTGACACTGCTCACTGCTCTGAATCTGCAAAAACATTACCCTATCAAACTTGGGCACCCACCCCATAGTCCGCAAACTCTTTAATTGCCGAAATCCAACTTTTGGTATGTTTCTGATCCTTCCTGAGTGTCTTCCTATCCAGTTTTTTGTAGCATTATGTTCGTCTATACTGGATTTCATTATAATTAAGGTTTGAGGCTCATTCGATCTAGGGTTTGACAAATCTCTCAATCTAATCAATCTTTCCTTATCATTCCTGAGTACATCAACATGTAATTGAGTCCTCATTCATCTATAGTGACTTGGCTCAGTTGTTGTCCTTGAATGTTAGTTTGAAAGGAGGGTTTGATTTGATAGATCTTAACACTATCCACCATCTTCCCACTTTTCATTCACAACATTTTGGTGAAATCATGTTTTTACTAAACTTACATCTTTCTAAGTGTTGTAATTAGTCCTTGCATTCTTTCATATCATATTAATCATCTTGCATTGGAAAATTTTGCATACATTTGAAAAAAATTGAAAAAAAATGCATTCTAGGCTTGCATTAAGGCATAGTTTTGCATATTTTTTATTGCATATCATAAAAAGATTTAATTTTCTGATAGTTGCATCAGATCTGACCTTTATTACAGTAATTCATCATTAATTCATATCAAAATTTGCATTTACAAGTTTCACTTGCTAGGGTTTTGCTTAAAAAGTTGCATTTTTCATATAACCTAGTCTTTGAGAAAACTAGGGTTTGTAGTGAAAATTTCATTTTTAGATTTTGCTACTCCTTTTCAACATTCATTCAAATCTGATTTTGAAGTCTAGTGTTGGATCATAGTGCATAGTTTTGCATCCTATCTTTGGAACTTTCACCTTTTGCAATTACACATTGTGTATTTCAACAAGTATAACTACCTTACTCCTTTTTTTTGTTCTATTAGTTTGTGCATTGACTGTTGCATGCCTTTGCATGAGTTGTATAACTCGCTGCCCTAATAGAAACATCCTTTTAAGGAGAAGCCGTAGACTAATGGGTTCTAGTGCTTTGAATAGCACCGATATGCAAACATTAGAAAATCCATTGAACACTTACTTTACAAAGGGTGAATCACAAACTTTGCAAGATATCATAGCTCCTGCCATGATGGAAGAACAAACATTTCATGATTCTGAAGATCCAATTGATGTGATAACACATGTACCTGATGATCAAATCCACAAACTTTATAAAGAACTAGTTGATTTTCAAGCATTTGTGGAAAAAGAAAGGATAGCCGAAGAGGTTGTACCTATTGTTCATAGTCTAAGAGAGTTATTAAATTAAGGACAAGATGGTGTTAACACACTCCGTGGGATATCCCATATAGTGGGTAATAAATTATGTCAGTGGCTGACTGCACGAATACTATTAACAATGTGTCATCACCGAATCATACACAGGTATCGACACCTATACCGACTATCGGAATGTCCACTTTCACATCATCAATCCTCACTACTAATGCATAAGCTTGTATGAATGCTACCACTAGCATGGGAGTATCTAATGGCATTAATTCATAGAATTACAAGGCTGTGGGATTCAATTATCAAAACCTAGCACCTAAGGTGTCTTCCTTTATGAATAACCATTCTCAACCACCTCTCCATTCCACCTATTCTCAACCACCTTTCACTTATAATTGTTCTCAACCACCTTTCATTACCACTCACAATCAATCACCTTTGAATTTCATGACTATAGCTTCCAATTCTTCTAACCCACCAACCGCATCACCTAATGATGCCCTCTTAAACCAACTCTTGCAAAGCTTGACTTCCTTACAACAGAAAGTGAAAAAATTAACCAATGCTTCTTCTCGACCTAATATACCAACATACCATGCCCGTAGTCCTTTATCTTTTTCAATCCTAAGAGCTCAAATGCCTGATAAGTTTGAGACTCCTCGCTTTGAAAAGTAGAATGGTAAAGGTGATCCTAATACTCATGTGGCAGCATTCACGACTATGTGTAGTGACTTCTTCTTCGAAGAGGACTTGCTAGCAAAACTTTTTTCGCGATCCCTCGAAGACACCGCTTTGGAATGGTTTTGCTCATTACCTCCAAATTCAATACATTCTTTCTCACAACTCGTTGATCAATTCTTGCAATATTTCCAAGCAAATATTGGACCTTTGGTCTCATTTATTGATTTAGTTCATTACAAACAAGGTCAGAAAGAAAAGTTAACTGAGTTCATCAATTGATATCAAGCTCTTTTCACACAAATACAATATCCAATTATAGATGAGGATGTTCATAAGATATTCATTATGAATTTACAACCTAACATCTGTGATAAGATCCTCTTGATAAAGTATAGCTCCTTTCAACATTTATGCATAACTCTTCGCGATTACCAACTTTCGTCTAGTCAGTATTAGAATCAAAACTCATCGGCTCAAGTTGGTCAATCCACAATTGGAACATCTCAAAACAAATTTAAGAGGAATAAAAAGAGTTTCATTAAGATCAATGGACAACATTCAAATAATTTTCAATCACAAGTGTCCACTATCAGTAATCCTAAATGGACACCGTTTCAATTTAGGCAACAACGGAGAAAATTTACTCCATTATCTGACTCTCTTCAATCAATTATGAATCAAACAGTAAGCAACAATCTTTTGAAGCTTCCTCCTGTTAAACCATTCGATAGCAACATGATACAAGGACCCTCATTTGATGCTAATGCCTTTTGTCAGTATCACCACTCAACAGGGCATGACACTGGACGATGCATGCGTCTTAAACATGTAATTCAAGACCTCATCGATTCTTATATAATACAGGTAACTGGTGTGAATGAAAATAGAAATAAGTCAGTTGCCCCTCCAAATCAAAATTTATAGATCTTTACAAATCCTTTTCCTAAGCATAACAACAACAATATGGTAGAGCAAAATACAATAGAGTAGGAAGATGACTACCTCGACTATGATGAAATAATTGGTATGATAGAAGTGGATAAGGAAAAGACTGAAGACTCACCTCGTCCACAAGGGAAAGGTATCTATGTTGAGGTTCATCCACCGTTATCCCTTCAAGGATCAGGAGACAATTGAAATGCACTAGATACACAAATTGAGAAACCTCGACAAGATAACATTAAGCAAGAAAAAATTGTCACGATGAAAAGTATCCCATTTCATCACGAAAGACTCCTACATCAAGCAAATTAGAACAAGAAAGAAAAGGACTGGAAAAGAACAAGGTGACTGTCATTGGTGGGAAATAGAAATGATTCCCCTCCTCGTAAGCAACAAAATATTTTAAACATACATGATCTTGAGAAACAAGCACTGCATGACCATTCTGGAAATAAGCATCAATCAGGTATGAATTACTCACATTTTTACCACACTTGATGGAGCACCTTTATAAGATGCTCGCAAGTTTGAACTCCTCTTAGATGTACATGCTATGATATTTGTTAGAAATGAAAGTGCAAACCACACAATGAAAATCTGATTCAAACCTTATTTATATCCTCTAAAAATGTAGAATCAATGGAGATTGCAATAGAAATAAAACCCACTACACATAAATAAAATGCATTAAGAACTGAACACATAACACAGTATGTAATGTGGAGAAAACCCTTTTGCATAAAAACTCCACCAAGAAAAGAGGCTCCAAGTTGTATTATCTTCAAATATGAGATTACAATACATGCATTTCCTCTCCTTCTTCAGTCTTCAATCCAGTGATGCCTGTTACTCTCAACTCTCAACTTTGCTAAAAATGTAGTACAAATATCCTTAAGAAATGGGGTTGCCTTCTAGAGAAATAAAACTAACATAATATCGACTGTCAGATCTATGACCTAATGATGAATGGTCCAGATTTACAATGATAAAATATAAATAAAATGTGGTTTTGGGGGCGCTGCCCCTGAACCCCCATCGGGGTGGGTGACCCCTGGACCCCCAACCGGGGGGATGATCCCCCCAAACCCCTCACAGACAGGAAACCCCCCTGCGACCCCCCGTCGCAGATGAATTAGCATCAGGGACTGGATATAAACATGCGGCTGAAACAAGATCGCTGCTGGTGAAACCTTTCATCCCTTATAGGTGATTTACAAACAATATTAAGAGTAATTAATTACGTAGGATTTACAAGGTTGATGGCACCTTAATCCTAACATTCTCCCACTTGACATCATACATTGTAAATACCCATAGGAAAACCATAAAATAATCAGGCACTAGAAGCAAGACCCATGGCCTCTCTGCACCAAACAAATTTCTCTATGCTCATAGGCTTGGTCAAAGCATCTGCAACATTCTCCTGTGTGTCTACCTTTTTCCGATCAATTTGTCCATTTGCAACCATTTCTAGAACAAAGTGATATTGTACATCAACGTGCTTAGTTCGAGCATGATACATAGGATTCTTGGCCAAACAAATAGCATTCTGGCTATCACAACCAATCTGAATGATCATGCAATCAAAACCAATACTTGTACACAATCTCCTCAACCAAATCACCTCCTTAGAGACATGGGTAGCAACCATATACTCTGCTTTAGTGGTGGACAAAGCAACTGTGGGCTACCTTTTGCTCATCTAACTCACTGCTCCACCAAACAAAGTAAACACATAGTCACTAGTGGACCTTAGACTATCCAAGTCACCTGCCCAATCTGCATCAACAAATCCCTGTATGTCCAAAGTTTTTTTAGCACTGTCAGTACTAGAATAAGCCAAATAGTAATCATGAGTACCTACTAAATATCTAAATACCCTCTTCGCATAATTCCAATGTTGTCTACCAGGGTTAGACATAAATCTGCTCAAAACTCCCACTGCTTGGGCAATATCTGGTCTAGTGCAAACCATTGCATACATAAAACTCCCTACAACACTATCATATGGCACATTAGACATATCCTCTAAATCATCCTCATTCTTTGGACACATATCTGATGAAAGCTTAGTACCAATGGGTAAAGGAACTCTAACTGGGTTACAGTCCTACATACTAAATCTCTGCAAAATGGTATTCACATACTTACTCTAAGACAACCAAAGCTTTCTATTACCTCTATCCCTCCTGATCTCCATACCCAGAATATACTTAGCGGCTCCAAGATCCTTCATATCAAATGCACCTGAAAGTTGGGCTTTTAATTCACTAATCATACCCTTAGTATTGTTGAAAAATAACATGTCATCAACATACAATGCAATGATCAAAATAGAATCATCAATACAATGAATGTACACACAATGATCCTCCTCACTTCTAACAAAACCCAATTTCAACACAAATGAGTCAAAATTTTGGTACCACATTCTGGGGGACTGTTTCAGACCATAAAGAGACCTCTTCAATCTACAAATCCAATGTTCTTTCTCTTTTACCTTAAAACTTGTAGGCTGTTGCATGTAAATTTCTTCCTCAAGATCTCCATGCAAGAACACAGTCTCAACATCCATTTGCTCTATTTCCCAATCAAGAGTTGCAACAATGGATAAGAGAAATCTAATAGAAGTTAATTTAACAACAGGAGAGAATATTTCACCGAAATCAACTCCCTCTCACTGGGAGTAGCCCTTGGCTACCAATCTAGCCTTGCACTCTCCAATGAACCTTCTGCTCCAAACTTCTTCTTGAAGACCCACTTGCAACCTATGGCCTTTCTTCCTTTGGGCAAACAGAAAAGATCCCAGGTGTTACAAGAGTCTAAAGCCATCATCTCCTCTTTCATGGCTAACTGCCAAGACTCATTATGATCTACATGAATAGCTTCCTTGTAGGATCTAGGCTCATTGTTAGTACTTAATAAAGCAAATACACAATGGAAATCTAGTGGGCTATACCTGTCAACTAGGTTCCATTGTCTTATGGATCTTCTCAGAGGTGGAGTAATAGACTCTTCAAGTTCTTCTGCATGCTCATTTGTACCAATTTCTTCTGTATGCTCATATCTACCAATTTCTTTTGTCACAACAGATTCTTCCTCATCAGAACTTTCATTCGAGTCTTCTTCTACTTCTTCACCCCCCAATTCATCATTATTTTCTTCCTGAGGTGCATCTTGATGCTCTAATTCAAAATGTACTCTCTTCACTTTTTTTCTTTTTCCTTTGGCTGTTCAGGTTCTAAAATAACACTAAGTTCCCTGAAAATAACACCTCTAGTATAGATAATATTTCAAGTTAGTGGATTCCAAAGCTTATAACCTTTTACATTATCACCATATCCAATGAAAGTACACTTTTCAACTTTTGGATCCAACTTAGTTCATTTTTCCTTAGGCACATGAACATAAGCCTCACAACCAAATACCCTTAAATGTGAAACAAAAGGTTTCTTACCTGTCCACTTATCATAGGGAGTTGAAAAAAGAGCCTTACATGGAGATCTGTTAACCAAGTAGTTTGCAGTACACACAACTTCTGCCCAAAAGCATTTGTTCAATTGTGATTCACTTAACATACTTCTGGCTATTTTCATTATTGTTTGATTCATCCTTTTTGCCACTCCATTTTGTTGTGGAGTATACGGAGTAGTTTTCTATCTAACAATACCTGCATGCTTACATAATTCATCAAATTCCTTAGAACAGTATTCCCCTCTATGATTAGATCTCAAAACCTTTATCTTATAATCTAATTGCTTTTCAACTAAAGCTTCAAATTCCTTAAACTTAGCGAAAACTTCATATTTGTGATGCATAAAATAAATCCATGTAAACCTTGAGACATCATCAATGAAGGAAACAAAATATCTAGATTTTCTAGTTGATTCAACATCCATTAGACCAAAAACATCTAAATGAATAAGTTCCAATTTATCATTAGATTTATTACTACCTAAAGGAAATGGAGATCTATTCTATTTTCCAAACACACAATGTTCATAAAATTTGAAACTCTCTTCAGAATAGGATAAACCATCTAACAATTTTTTATTTAAGATAGTCTTTAAACGAGACTGACTTATGTGGCCCAATCTACAGTGCCACAACATACATGTATTTTTAGTATTAGCCTCAGAGCATAAGAGACATTACAAATAGTAGTGGTTTCTAGCTTAAATAGAGTTCCCAATCTTTTCCCCTTCACTACCACCAAGTTTCCTCTCACCAACCTTCCTTCGTCCAACAATAGGATATGTAGAGTTGTCCCCAAGGTACATATTTCCTGGACATCATACTCTTCATATGTAGAAAACCATTCTTTATGTGGGGTCATGTGGTACGAGCATCCTGAGTCAACCAACCAATGATCATGATAAACAACATTACATGTAGAAAGTAAAACCTCGTCACCTGCATTGGAAGACTTATCAATTGCAGAATCCCATTGTTTCTTCGGGTTTCTACATTCCTTTTTTACATTTCCTCTCTTTCCGCAGTTCCAACACTTGACTCTGTTCTTCTTTCCAAGAGTCTTAGAATGACCCTTAGACTTGTCTTTAGACCCCTTCTGATCTCCTTTTGGTCCTCTTTCCATAGACCTTCCCTTGACACTGAGAGCATCCCCTGAACTATCCAAATTTTTCTTCCTCAATTCATGTGACAATAGAACTGAAACAAGAGCATCCAACTTCAGATCTGTGAGGTTAGAAGTGATAGCCAAAATAACATTCTCCCATGACTCAGGCAAAGAACAAAGAAGCAATATACATTTATCTTTCTCATTCACCTTAACATCTATAGATGCTAGTTGACTCAATAACAAATTAAACAAATTCAAATGCTCTACAACTGATTCACCCTCTTTCATGTTCATGGAAAATAACTTATGCTTTAAATAAAGCTTATTTACCATACTCTTGGCTTGGTAGATCTCACCCAGACGCTTCCACAAGTTATGTGTGGACTTCTCACTCGCAAAATTCAGTAGAATAGAATCTGCAAGACACAGCTAGATTGTACCTCGTACCTTTTTATCCAGTCTTTCCTACTCATCAGAAGCAACATCATCGGGTTTCTTCTCTTTTGTAAAATCCAACCACTGGTTTCTTTCTTCTAGAAAATCCTCTATTTTCAGCTTCCACAATTCATACCCCGTGCCATTGAACTTTTCAATGTCCAACCGAGAGGTGGAAGAAATAGTGGATGAAGCCATGATATCTACACAAGATCTACAAACAAACAACAACCAAATCTCCCACTGTAGCTAAAAAACTTTCACACTACCACCTAAGAATCAAAATTGGCCAGACTCTGATACCAAATGTTAGAAATGAAAGTGCAAACCACACAACGAAAATCTGATTCAAACCTTATTTATATCCTCTAAACAATGTAGAATCAATGGAGATTGCAACATAAATAAAACCCACTACACAGAAATAACATGGATCAAGAACTAAACACATAACACAATATGTAACATGGAGAAAACCCTTTCGGGTAAAAACTCCACCAAGAAAAGAGGCTCCAAGTTGTATTATCTTCAAATATGAGATTACAATACATGCACTTCCTCTCCTTCGGTCTTCAATTCAATGGTGCCTGTTACTCTCAATTCTCAATTCTACTAAAAATGTAGTACAAATGTCCTTATGAAAGGGGGTTGTCTTCTAGGGAAAGAAAACTAACATAATATCGACCATCAAATATGTGACCTAATGATGAACTGTCCAGATTTACAATGATAAAATATAAATAAAATGTGGTTTCGGAGGCGCTGCCCTTGAAACCCTGCCAAGGTACGCGACCCCTAGACCCCCACCGGGGCGTGTGACCCTTGGACCCTCTGATGGGGGGATGATCCCCCCAGACCCCTCGTAGGGGGGAAACCCCCCTGCGACCCCCCGTCACGGATGAATTAACATCAAGGACAGGATATAAACACGTGACCGAAACAAGATAACTGCTGGTGAAACCTTTCATGCCTTATGGGTGATTTACAAATAATATTAGGAGTAATTAATTACATAGGATTTACAAGGTTGATGACACCTTATCAAATATGAGATTACAATACATGCACTTCCTCTCCTTCTTCAGTCTTTAATCCATTGGCGCCTATTAATCTCTACTCTTAGCTCTGCTAAAAATGTAGTACAAATATCCTTATGAAAGGGGGTTGCCTTCTAGGGCAAGAAAACCAATATAATATCGACCGTTAGATCTGTGACCTAATGATGAACGGTCTAGATTTACAATGATAAAATATAAATAAAATGTGGTTTCGGGGGCGCTGTCCTCAAACCCCCACCAGGGCACGCGATCCCCGGACCCCTTGTCAGGGGGATGATCCCCCCAAACCCCTTGTAGGGGGGAACCTCCCTGCGACCCCCCGTCGTAGATGAATTAGCATCAGGGACCAGATATAAACACGTGGCTGAAACAAGATCACTACCGGTGAAACCTTTCATCCCTTACAGGTGATTTATAAACAATATTAGGAGTAATTAATTACATAGGATTTACAAGGTGATGGCACCTTAATCCTAACAATATTGTGTCATGTTGTGTTCCCTTGAGTTGTGTTATATGTTGTTTAGGTCTCCTAGGATGACCCTTGATACTCTTGTAAGGTCAAGGATACCGGGAGACCGCCTCTGTTGTGGCCATTCTTCTATTTGTCTCTACATTCTTCTATTCTTCTCTCCTCTATTTTATTGTTGTGTGTTGTGCCTTGGGGGCATAGTGTGGAAGAAAATGTCTTGGGGGCATCCTCCTACATGGTGTTCCTAAGGCACTTGGTTCTCCTCTCTCATTTTTATTGTTTCCACTTCTTCAATGATTCTACCTAGTCAGCGGATGACGAAAACAAATAGATATTAATAAGGACTGTGTGTCCCTTCAACAAGTAAGCAAAAATGGACCCTGTCCATATATGAAGATGGAGTTGATATTGTAGATCACATAAAATTATGGGAAATGCATGAATCATCAATAGCAACCACAAAACTATCTAAATTCAAGCCATAAGGCCCCTAATATAATAATGAAGCACAAGATGACAATAGAAATCAAATGATAAAAGCCATAATATCTAAATTCCTATGCCAAAGTTGATTCTCCTCCATTGCTCTTTTCCATTTTGCTTTGTTTTCTCTCAAATTTGTGGCATGCAAGATATATGATAAGTTCAATATGGATGTATGGTAGCAAGATGTCAAGATGAATGATAGAAAAATATTAAAGATTATGATTGTGGTTAACCTTGAAATGGAGATGAAGGCTTGCTTTTATAGAGGACTCGAATTTGAATGAAGGGTGAGGATTGAAAGGTGAATTATGTGATGTGGACGGCTAATATTGAGAGATCATTTAAGAAAAGGCCCCTTTATTTAATAAAAGGTAGTGGTGTGACAAGTGTGCAGATAAGAATAGAGGTGACACAATTTAAATAATAAAATTATTTAAATTAGTTGGTAGTGTGACAAGGCATTTAATAATGGTGGTAGTGTGACACATAATTCAAATAAAGAATTACTTAAATTATGAGAGGGGGACATGTGTTGTGATGAGAATAAAGGTGATGGATAATTTAAATAAATATTTTATTTATTTAAATTGGATGATAGAAGAAATGGAAAATTATTAAATAATTGGAAACCATTATTTAATAATGTTTGGAAAATAGATAAATGACTAATTAAATAATAAAAAATAATTATTTAATTATAGAGGAAAAGAAGAATAATGGAAATGAATAATTAAATAAATAAAAAATTATTTAATTATAGATTAGAAAAGGATAATTATTTAAGAATAATAAAGAGAAAATGAATTAATTAAATAATTCAAAAATTATTTAATTAATAGAAGAATATGGCATTAGAACATAATTGGTGTGAAAATGTTACTTGTAGACTCAAGACAATTTTGAGTGTCTACAGATATATATATCTGACGCTTGATTAGTAGAATCACTCTGTATGATCCACGCACTTTGGATGGTTTTGTATCTCACCTTGTTGTTACGCTCGGTCCTGAGATATCTGCAGTATAAGCCCAACGCCTATACTTAATTCTGAACCCGCAAGTGTAGCCTTGGTTCTTTGATGTAATTTGATTTACGCATAGCTTCTATGATTTGATTTGATTGTTATCTTAGAGTACAAGATGTTCTAACCTTATCTCTTGTTGATTATCTTAGCAATTCATATCGACGTGTTTGTGGGAACATTCAATGATCGTAGCACATGTCACCTTTGGGGCCATGGGCTTTGTGAGAGCTCTTGTTCCTTTGAGTGTTTTTACTCTACCTTAATGTGCTTAATACCAGCAAGTGGTATCTGTGTGAGCAGGAAAAAACAAGTTAATAAGATCAAGCAATACAAATCAAACCTAATCCTACCACCTTCAAAGAATCTATCTAAATGACACAAAATGAAAGCAAAACAAGAGCAATGTCACCTAGATTTGTTGATTACTTGGGTGGATGTGGATTGCTTCTCAATAGTGAACAACCATAGTTGCTAAAGCTTCCATGATAATAAATGAAGTGCTCAAAGTGCTCAATGAATGTGATATGTATGAGAGGATACTCTGGACGCTATATGATGAGATCAGATAAAATGAAATGAGAGGGGGTATATATAGTCCTCAACAAAGATTGATCAATGGTTGAGAAAAAGAGGTGCAATGGACGGTTGATATAATTTTATTTATTTAGAAAGATCAAATTAAATAAATTTAGAAAATTTATTTAATTTTAGAAGAATAATGGGATAAGATAATGATAAGATAGATGATGGAGGAAAAAACTGAATTTAGAAAATTGGAAAAATCAAATATAAATTAAATAAATAAATTTATTTAATTTATATGCATGATGAAAAGATAAATAAATAAAATATTAATTTTTTTTATTTAGAAAGATCAAATTAAGAAAATCTATTTAATTTTAGAAGAATAATGGGATAAGATAATGATAAGATAGATGATGGAGGAAAAAGCTAAATTTAGAAAATTGGAAAAATCAAATATAAATTAAATAAATAAATTTATTTAATTTATATGGATGATGAAAAGATAAATAATAAGATCAAATTAAATAAATTTAAAAAAATTATTTAATTTTAGAAGAATAATGGGATAAGATAATGATAAGATAGATGATGGAGGAAAAAGATAAATTTAGAAAATTGGAAAAATTAAATATAAATTAAATAAATAAATTTATTTTCTTTATATGCATGATGAAAAGATAAATAAATAAAATATTTTATTTATTAGAAAGATCAAATTAAATAATGGGATAAGATAATGATAAGATAAAAATAAATTCATTTAATTTATTTTTAAATGATAGAGGAAAAGCTAAATTTAGAACATTGGAAGAATAAATATAAATTAAATAAATAAATTTATTTAATTTATATGCATGATGAGGGAATAAATAAATAATTAAAGATTATTTAATTATGGATAGAAATTAGAAGAATGAAGATAATGATAATAGATGAAATTAATTAAGTAAATATAATTTATTTAATTAATGATGGAAAGTGGATAATTTAGAAGAAAATAGATAGTTGACAGAAGTGTGCTAGACAAAATTGACATATGCAATGGTGAATAATGCGACAATTTGATAAATGATACGAAGGGTCAATTTTGGGTGTCTACAGTATCAACCACCTTAAGGTGGGGGCATATATAATGGTATATATCTGATTCTCTTTTACACTGATAAAGTGTGTTTGAAAGCCCTCACCACGAGGCAGGATGGTGTATCTCTTGAGTTAGTGCACATCCTTTTAAAAAGCAAGTAAAAAGCCCTCATCGCGAGGTAGGATGGTGTATCTCTTGAGCTAGTGCACATCCTTTTATACAAAGCCCTTTTGCGGAAGGCGGGATGGTGTATCTCTTGAGCTAGTGCATATCCTTTTATACAAAGTCCTCCAGGGAAGTGGGGCTGGATCTTGAGTCATCCACCCTTAAGCATGTCTTTGGCGATTGTGGTAGCATAGCTCAACCATCAGGTGTGTTTGGCATGTTTTAGATGGTGGGACTTAGCAATAAGCTCCTTCCCATTGCTCGTGTTTGTTGTGTATAAGAGGTAGAGTATGTCTATGGCATACTATGTGGCGCTCATGTATTCTGTGTGTTTTCCTTATGTGTTTGTTGTGTCTTCCCCCGAGTGTAGTCTAAAGGCGTGTAGCAATGAGTTCCCTCCACACTTAGGTTTTTGTTTGGCATGTCTTCCTGTTGATGGTGATGTTAGTCACACACAAATATAAAATAAAAGTTACACAATGTAATGTCCCCTTCTAGACTCATGGTTAGTCCATCATAGAACTCTTGTGGACTAGCAGTTTGGTTAAGTGATGAAGAATGAAATATTTAAAGAAAGTCACTTAAGTCATTTTTTGGAGCACTCACATTGGGAAATATTAAAAGTGAAATTAAAAGAAATATTTCCCTCCAAAGTAAAACACCCCACTTGAAGAGTTAAAAGAGGGAAAAGTGCCTCATTTGGGATATGCTTGCTTATGATATCTCCTTCTTTTGAGCTCTGCTAGAGTCTGCTATCATGGAGGTTTGAGGATTCAAACCAGAGGCTTGTGGAGACGGAAACCTCCATAGGTAACGACATTCTACAGGTGTGAAAGACCACCCAACAGTGCCATTGTGAGTGGATGTATTCAGCATTCACATATGTGCTTCAATGGAGTTCATTTGACAGAGATTTGATAAAATATTGAGGATTTCTCTTGCATTTCACTTGAGTTCTTCATAGTAGATTGGAGAGTAGTTCATTTGAGATCTGAGGCAAAATATACATATCTGGGGACTGTATTTTATTGCAGCGAGTTGGTCGTATTACCCAGCCCAGTCGTACCAAGCTTGAGGGCATTTTGAGGTTGTTTCTTTGCATAAATCTCTTCCAAATATGATCATCCCTCCTTGTTGGTAGCCTACAACACTTCATAGAGATATTTTAGTGGCTTGTGACATTTCTTTCTACTGTTCTACCCTTCCAGCCATGGCTGTACACCACCAAGCTTGACGTGGGGAAGTGTGGAGCTTATCTCTGTGGGTAGTGTTTGTTTTGCATTATATGAGGCCTCCAAGGCCTATTGTATTGCTGTTAACAATGAATGCATGATACTCTGTGATTCTTGATGATTTGGAGCAATATTGTGTATCAAGTGGCTAGTTCGGTAGTAGCCAAAAACTGAAGTTTCAAATCTGCATATGGGTATGTGATAGAACCTCTTTATTTGTTGATATGTGAACGGGGTCTTTCATAATTCTCTTGCATTCCTTGTATATTGTCTGGGTTTTGGTCATATGCTCTATATTGTATGCTTCGCAACACATTCATAGAAAACAGAAACCCCCTTTTGCATTTTTTTGTCTAGTCTGAAAGAACATAATAAAATAATAAAATAACACATAAAAAAGATTTTAAAAATATACAAACATGTACGACACATTACAGTGGTATCAGAGCTATGATCTTGCCATTATGTGACGTGAAATAGACATGCAGAAGTGAAAATGAGATATGCGACCGACAGATAGATATTCCTTCAGGAATACTAGAGCAAGGCAAGGAACACAGATTCCACAGTTGATAGTTCCAAAGATAGAGGTAGCAGTTGCAGAGGACGATTCTCAGGTTTCACGGACAGACCCCTTTTCTGGAGAGTTACCTCCATTTACAGAGCATACAGGGGAAATGGGAGATACAAAGATTAAAGAACCAAGCACACGAGATATCCTCAATGACTTGGCTAGAGGTCAACAACAAATCATGGCTAGCTTGGATAGGTCTCAGCAGGCACTTGGGAGGCTTCTTGGCTGATTATTTCCTGAGCTGGAAGAAGATGAGGAGAATATAGGTCGAAACAGATATAGAAATGACAGGAATGACAGGCATGAGACCGTCATGACAGGAATAGAGACCGAGGAAATGGAGATAGGAATGGTGACCGAAACATTGGTGATAGAAATGGGCACAGGAATCAGGATGGAGAGGCTTCGGTGAATAACCGGGGTGCTACATGGCTCATGACTGCAGATGGACCAGGTATTCTAACTTTCAGGCTGAGGGATGAGATACCAGATAGGGATGCTACACAGTTGGAGTTTCAGGAAGAGATCTTTAGGGATTGGCAGGCTTCTAGCGAAGGGTTTAGAGCTGAAATGACTTTCAGAGACTACTCAGATCTTTGGATGAGACACAGACCCAGAGGGTGTAATAGAAAACAGAATAATGAGCTACAGAAGAAGGTCAGCAAGATGACCTTACCATATTTTGATGGTTCAGGAAAAACTTCAGCAAGAGCATGGGTACAAAAGTTGGACAATTACCTTCAAATCAGCCCCATGCCAGAGACAGATGCCATCACATACACAGCCTTACACTTGGAGAGTAGTGCGCATAAGTGGTGGAGCAATGGGAAGGTGACTCTGGGACATGACCAGATCACATCTTATGTTGAGTTCACAGCCAGACTCATAGACAGGTTCAACAAGAAGGATCCTAAATTGCAGTTCAAGGAGCTGGCACAGTTGAGACAGAGTGGATTAGTGGACTCGTACATTTCAGAGTTCCAGGATCTCTTAGTCATGGTTTCAGATATATCAGAGAGGAGGTTGATCATGCTTTTCGTTGATGGATTGTCTAATCCTTTAGAGGATGGGTGAAGGGTTTAGACCCTATGACATTGCAAGAGGCCATGAAGAAGGCCCATGATATGGAATCGTCTGCATGGAGGAGCAAATTTCAGAGTAAGAACTTTCAGCATAGGAGAGATAAGGATAGAGATAGGAGACCTTTCCACAGGGACTCGGGACACCAGCCACATAAGAGTTCTTCCAGGTTAGATAATGATCAGTTGAATGACCTCAGGAGGAAGAAGCTTTGTTTTCACTGCAGAGAGCCTTGAGATACTAAGCACAAGTGTGCTGCCCAAGGGAAGGCAAAACAGATTGAGTACTTCTCAGCAGATGAGTCTGTGGAGTCAGACACGTATTCAGAGCAGCATACAGAGAATGATGATTCAGGGACAGATGTTGCATCTGAAGTACCAGATAAGGATAATGATACCTCCCTACCCACAACCCACATTTCTAGCATTCAAAAAGAAGGGTCATTCAAGATTCGAGGAATATTGGGTGGACAAAGGTGCATTACCTTGCTAGATACAGGTGCCACTCATAACTTCATAGATGAGGGCTTGGTTACTAAGAGGGGGTTACAAATAGAGGAGTTTGCGAGATTTAAGGTAAAGGTAGCCGATGGGTTTGTACTCACTTGCACTAGGAGGATTCCCAACTTGACGATCCAGCTAAACCATTATACTTGCCAGTCAGAGTTTTATGTGGTTAGCATGGGTGACATGGATGTTGTGCTGGGAATGAAATGGCTTCATGAGATAGGGGAGTTCACTATCAATTTGAGAACAATGGAAATGAAGTTTGAAGTGAATGGAGTTAAGCATGTGCTCAGGGGAATTTCAGATGGTGGATTGAGAGTTGTTTCTCTCAAGCGAATGGAGAGATTGATTTGCCATGATCAGGTACAATGGGCAGTAGAGATATTGATGATGCTTGAAGTTGCGGAGCAACAGAAACATGAGTATCCACCTAACATACAAGCTCTTCTAACTAAAAAAACTAAAGTGTTTAGTGATATTCCACCAGGTAGACCGCCCGACAAGGGTATCGAGCATGTGATCGAGTTGGAGGAGGGTGTAAAACCGGTGATCACCACACCATACCGGCACCCGAAGAGGTCCAAAGATGAGATTGAGAAAGCTATCAAAGAGCTTCCCACCATGGGACACATAAGACCGAGCAAGAGCTCGTTTGCATCATCTGTTGTGTTAGTAAAGAAAAAGGATGGGACTCTTAGGATGTGCATTGATTACAGGGAACTCAATAAGAAAACAATCAAGAACAGGTATCCCATACCCAAGATAGATGAGCTAATTGATGAGCTACACAGGGCCTGTTATTTCTCTAAGATAGACTTGAGATTTGGGTACCATCAGATTCGGATCAGAGATGAGGATGTGGAGAAGACAACATTTAGGTGTCACTATGGGCACTTTGAGTTCCTAGTCATGCCATTCGGCTTGACTAATGCACCAGCTACTTTCCAGTCTTGCATGAATAGAGTCTTCAGAGAGCAGTTGAGGAGGTTTGTCCTAATATTTTTTGATGATATCTTGATTTACAGCAAGACAAGGGAAGAGCACGTGAAACACATTGACATTGTGTTGAGTATTCTGGAGAGGGAATCTTTATATGCTAAGATGTCAAAGTGTGAGTTTGGGATGACTGAGTTGCTATACTTGGGTCACATCATCAGTGCTAGTAACATGAAGGTAGACCCAGAGAAGATTCGGGCAATAGTAGACTGGCCACCACCAAAGAATCTTACTCAGCTGAAGGGATTCTTGGGTTTATGTGGATATTACCGCAGGTTTGTGAAGGGGTTTTCTCAGTCAGCTGCTCCCCTCATAGATTTGACTCGCAAGGATGCATTTAGTTGGATAGGGGGTACACAGGAGTGCTTTGACAGATTCAAACAGATTATGAGTACATGCCCTGTATTGGCCATACCAAATTTCAACAAGCCCTTCGAGTTGCAGTGTGATGCTTTAGGGGAAGGCATTGGTGTGGTAATTATGCAGAATAAGCACCCCATAGCATTTGAGAGTAGGAAGTTGAGGGGTGTGGAATGCTGCTATAGCATTTACGACAAGGAGATGTTAGCCATAATGCATGCATTGGCTAAGTTTAGACAATACCTTGTGGGCAGTAAGGTCATAGTCAAAACAGATCACAACAGTCTGAAGCATTTCCTTGGCTAGAAAGACTTAAATGAGAGGCAACAGAAGTGGGTCAGCAAGCTATAGGCCTACGACTTTGACATTGTGTCTGTCAAAGGAAAGAAAAATGTTGTTGCCGATGCTCTATCCAGGAGGCCCCATTTATGTGCACTTAGAGCCATTATAGATGATTAGAGGGAGATGATATCAGCTGAGTATGCAAAGGATGCATGGGCTACTGGGATAATTGATGGCACCATCAGGGATAACAGGTATACAGTGGTAAATGATTTAATCATTTACAAGAACAAAATATTCTTGGTGTTAGATTCTCAGATGAAACAGAAGGTTTTGAGGGCATTCCATGACTTGCCGATGGCAGGATACCCAGGGTACTTCAAAACTTATAGGCAGGTTAGAGAGAGGTTCACCTGGAAGGGCCTCAAGACGGAGGTGACACAGTATGAGAGAGTGCCGGATATGTCAGCAGAACAAAGAAGAGCACTCATTTCTAGGAGGTTTATTGCAGCCCCTACCCATTCCTGAGAGGAAGTAGGATAGCATTTCTATGGACTTTATCACAGGTTTACCAAAAGGCCAATGTAGGGATTGCATTTTCGTGGTAGTGGACAGGTTGACAAAGTATGCACACTTCTTTGCCATCCCTACCACTTTTATTGCAGCACAGGTTGCATAATTGTTCTTTCGTGAGGTATTTCGACTCCATGGGTTGCCTCAGAACATTGTTAGTGATAGGGACAGCAGGTTCCTTAGAAATTTTTAGCAGGAGCTCTTTAGGCTGACAGGGACAGAGCTCACACCCAGTACGAGTTACCACCCTTAGACAGATGGTTAGATGGAGATAGTTAATAAATGGGTGGAAGGCTACCTCCAAAACTATGTTTCAAGGCAGCAAAAGGCATGGGTTAAGTGGCTTCACATGGGAGAGTACTGTTACAATTCCACATACCACATGTCTATTAAGATGTCACCATTTATGGCCTTGTATGAGTATGAGGCACCGAGCTTTGTTGATTTGTTTTTTGGTGATAGCAGTGTGCCGAAGGCCAAAGACCTTCTCCAGGAGAGTTAGGACATCATGAGGTCTTTGAAGGAGAACATACAGAAGGCTCAGAATCAAGAGAAGCAGTATGCAGATCAGCAGAGGACTAAGCAGTCTTTTGAGGTTGGTGACATGGTGTATCTCATGCTGCAGCCCTATAGACAGTCCACTCTCAAAAAAACTGGGGCAGAGAAGTTGAAGCCACAGTACTATGGACCTTTCTGGATCTCCAAGAGGATTGGAGAAGTGGCTTATGAGTTGGAGCTTCCCGCAGGTAGCAGGGTACATAATGTGTTTCATGTATCTCACCTCAAGAAGGCGTTGGGGCATAAGGTGACACCATCAGTGGAGTTGCCTCCTCTTGATGAAGAGGGGAAGTTGATACTGGTACCCGAGGCTATAATTGATACCAGGGAACGTAATTTGAGGGGGATGATCATCAGAGAGTACTTGGTTAAATGGAAGAACCTGCTAATGGAGGATGCTACTTGGGAGAATAAGCAGATATTAGAGCATCCTGGCTTGAGATTGCTTGAGGCAAGCAATCTTAGGGAGGGCGGACTGTAATGTCCCCTTCTAGACTCATGGTTAGTCCATCATAGAACTCCTGTGGACTAGCAGTTTGGTTAAGTGATGAAGAATGAAATATTTAAAGAAAATCACTTAAGTCATTTTTTGGAGTGCTCACATTGGGAAATATTAAAAGTGAAATTAAAAGAAATATTTCCCTCTAAAGTAAAACACCCCACTTGAAGAGTTAAAAGAGGGAAAAGTGCCTCATTTGGGATATGCTTGCTTATGATATCTCCTTCTTTTGAGCTCTGCTAGAGTCTTCTATCGTGGGGGTTTGAGGATTCAAACCAGAGGCTTGTGGAGATGGAAACCTCCATAGGTAACGACATTCTACAGGTGTGAAAGACCACCCAACGGTGCCATTGTGAGTGGATGTATTCAGCATTCACATATGTGCTTCAATGGAGTTCGTTTGACAGAGATTTGATAAAATATTGAGGATTTCTCTTGCATTTCACTCAAGTTCTTCATAGCAGATTGAAGAGCAGTTCATTTAAGATCTGAGACAAAATATACATATCTGGGGACTGTATTTTATTGCAGTGAGCTGGTCGTATTACCCAGCCCAGTCGTACCAATCTTGAGGACATTTTGAAGTTGTTTCTTTGCATAAATCTCTTCCAAATCTGATCGTCCCTCCTTGTTGGTAGCCTACATCACTTCGCAGAGATATTTTAGTGGCTTGTGACATTTCTTTCTACTGTTCTACCCTTCCAGCCATGGTCGTCCACCATCAGGCTTGACGTGGGGAAGTGTGGAGCTTATCTCTCATTGTGGGTAGTGTTTGTTTTGCATTGTATGAGGCCTTCAGGGCCTATTGTATTGCTGTTAACAATGAATGCATGATAATCTGTGATTCTTGATGATTTGGAGCAATATTGTGTATCAAGTGGCTGGTTCGGCAATAGCCAAAAACTAAAGTTTCAAATCTACATATGGGTATGCGATAGAACCTCTTTATTTGTTGATATATGAACAGGGTCTTTCATAATTCTCTTGCATTCCTTGTATATTTTTTAGGTTTTGGTTATATGCTCTATATTGTATGCTTCGCAACACATTCACAACAAATAGAAACCCCCTTCTGCATTTTTTTGTCTAGTCTAAAAGAACATAATAAAATAACACAAAAAGATTTTAAAAATATACAAATAGGTACGACACATTACACACAACAACCCTTATATATCTTGAAAGATACGATGAATTCAAAGAATTCATGATCCCAAGTCTCCGTTGATTAGTTCATAATCTACTGACATTACTCAGTGGTTGATGTGTGTTGCTATTAATAATTCAAGGGCCTTACGTTCTTCAGTAATTTTTGCAAAGTTCACTATGAACTTGCTTAAATAATGTGCCTACAGGTTGATATTTGTATGATTTCTACCATTATTTGCAAGTCTTTGCATGGTATTTTCAACACTACATGCATTTAGCTCAAATATGCTAATGATATTCAGTTATCTATGAGATGTCAGCATATTTCTCTATTCTGCTTATTATCTATCTGTGTATTGCAGTTATGGAAGTGATTTCAATGAAATTAAAATGAGAAAAAGGGTTTAGAGAATGTGATTCCCAAAATTACTTGACTAAGATCACTAATCCACATACATGTTCCGATACAGCAATGAAGAGAAGAAAACTAGAATCATACTTCACAAGAAAACTAGAATCATACTTCACCAGGACATTCCACAAATCCGCATGATCCAGTGCAAATCTTCAAAGGTAAAGTTGACAACAACATGCAATAAAATGAAAGCGCTTCTATTTGAGCATAGCATTCACCATTACATATCCAGAAATCAACTTGAAGATTACATAAAGTTTACAATTAGGATGTAATCTGAAGCTTCATCTCCATTCAGTATGCTTTAGAACAAGTACATTTACAGTGATATGAAGAAAAAACCTTGACATTTCAACAATTCAGTCCTCATTAGTCTCAGTAATCCGATCTCCTACATGAAATTGTCTCGATCAGATTTTTACAAAATGATTGACCTCCTCCCCTTTTTACAAAGTAAAGGGGCTCAATATATAGCTCTGATTATCCCCAATATGGTTCCAAAACCCTAGTTAATCAACGGTCTACATCACAAGTGCAACATCCATCGGTGGAAAGCAAATCCTGCCAAAACTCTCCAAGCAGCATACCCATACCGAGCGTAAGGATGCCCCTTGGAAACCCTAACAACTCAAAATAACTGTTGCTCCTTTTAATAATGTTTCCCCATCTGCATTTTGTCTTCTCATTGAAAGCCTTTACTCCTGCTTCGTTTGCGATCTTTTGTGATCCGATCCGCCTCCTGTGATGTCATCGCCATTAAAGCTCCATCTTTATATCTACTTGCACGCCGCCACTGTGTCGGCAATTTTGCAATTTTCTAGCTATTTCGAAATAGCTCCAACATCCTGCAACAAACAATCAAGAATTAAGCATCGTCATTTAATAAACCAGCAGGAAGATAAACATTACATTAAATCAGGTTCTAAATGTGCAAACACAGCTATCAGGTTATGAAACTATGAAAATTGCGCATCCAAATGCATATACAACGTCAAAAATGGTCGATTCAACCACCGTTGACCAAAAACATGCTATCGGGCTTTGAAATGGATTCAAAATCCTCTCGCTTTGCTTTCCCGCCTTTTTCCTTGTATCTCGCAAATGCATATCATAAACATACAAGCGCACCAAAAATACAAAGAATTTTCAAAATTTAAATTTCCATTCACGTCCGGTCTTTGTATATTCCACTTTGTATCTTAGTTCAATACATACAAACACATTTGTATGTACATTCAGACTTACCGCCTTTTATAAACTGTAGTTTATTCATTTTTGATTCTGCGCAATGTATCTTCCAATATACAATCGGGCGTGATACATCGTATATACTAGATTTTAATTTGCTTTGAGCTTCGCCTTGTATGTCAGAGATGTATGTAATGCAATGTATCTCTTAATATACATTGAGCTGTGATACATTGCATATATCAGATTTTAATTTTTCTGAGTTCCGTGCTGCATGTACAAAGTGCAATGTATGTCCCGAAACATGTACATGCAAAGCGCAGAATATACAACAATAAAGCTTCATTTTATAACTTTCAGTTCCGGCGCTTGTATATAACCACTGCATCTTTACCTTGTATGTTTCACAATGCATGTATCGAAACATAAAACAACTTAACAAACTTTAATAACGTTTTAGTTCCGCAACATGTATAAAGCGTTGTATATCGCAATGTATGTAAGATACATACATTGCGTAAATATACAAGGACTTAACCGTAATCAAAAAACTTTTTGGGTCCGTCCAATGTATATAGCCTTGTATGCATGTATAAACCGTTAGCCAAATACATACAAAACCCTTTGTATGTAAACCTGATATACAAACAGCTTTGTATGTGCAACATACAACGACCCAACATACAAAGAACATTGTATATACAAACGACTTTGTATATACAAACAAACAAACCCTTTTAACAGTGCATTTACCAAAAAACACTCATAACTTGCAAAATATAGTGAATTTTAAGATGGTTCAAAAGGCAACCCCTGCTCATTTTTGACAAGGAATTCACCCGTACTTTGACCTGGTACTTAATGCAATTTTTTCTCTATTTTCAACAAGGTTTGTAACATTCACTCCCCTTTCCCTTTACCACCAAGCAGAACCACACACACAAGCAAAAGCAAAGCTAGCCACAGCAGGGGTCCTCATTTTGCTAAGGAGTAAAATGGGGCGTTTTGTGAACATCACAACACTTCCCCTTGGTGTGGTCTAAAGGCACATAGCAATGAGCTCCCTCCATACTTTGGGTTTTGTTTTGCATGTTTTTAGTGGTCTAAAGGTGCATAGCGATGAGCTCCCTCTGCCCCCTAGTTTAGGAATTGTTTTAGTTAATTAAATCAATGTATTATTCATGTATTGCATGACTACTCTCATGTCTTCTTCTTGTATTGTGTACTTCCACAGTATTCTCTGTGTTTTGCACACTTCTTATTGTCTTCCTTATGTATTGTGTGTCTTCCATGTGTTTTCTAGTGCTTACCTGAGATTGGGGGCTAGAAATAGTCCTCCAACCTTTGGTATGCCTTGGCTCTATGTGCTTGGTGTGTTTGATGTGTTTGATGTGTTCGACCATACTTTAATGCATGTATGGAGTCATAAGATCAAACATACATTAAAGTGGGGGCTAAATGTTATGGAGTAAAAAGTATCTATATGCCTTTTACCTCTTAGTTTAGCTCCTAGGTCCCCTCATTTACATTATGCAAGCTTAATACTTATCTCAGAGTAATCTCCCCCCCGAAACCCATGTCAAATGGGACTTAGGGGTCCATCTTAAACCTTAATCAAGTCCAAATTAGGCCCTTGGGATTTGGGCACCCGCGCCCAAGTCCAGGCTAATTTGTTGGGATCTAAATTTAAATATGTCAGCATAGGAACTTTAAAAAGGTTTCCCTCTGTTGGCCTTTTCAATTTAAATTTCAAATGTTAGCGAAAAATCATATATAAGTGAGTTTATGTCTTCATTTTACACCTAGATGGATAATGCAAACTTGTGATATTGAGCTAAGGGATTTCAAGGCATTCATTATGTTGCAGAGCAGAATTATGTTGTTATTGTGTTTGTTTGTTGCAGATTTGGCTTCATCAATCCATCTCCTCATGATTTGAAGGATCTTCATCTCCGTGAGGGCTTCACCTCTCAGGTGACATCTATTTGTGTTTCAATCATTTCAATTCATCATTTGATTTGGCCTCTGCCCTCCTTGGGCACACACTATATCTAACAACAGTGTTGGAAGACTTGAATGTCATTTTGGGGCTTGATCGAGGCAAGCTCCTAAATACCACAACCCCCAAACCCCTCTCTTTGTGATTGCAAGTTATAGGTGTAAGATTTGGGAAAGTGCAGGTGTAGAGAAGCAAGTCAGAAGATAAAGATTCGGGATATAGAAGAAACTTGCTAATATTTTACCCTACTAAACTAGGGCACCCGCTGCGTAGTCCTCCCAATAGGATTTTCCCTAAACTCAGGAACAAGTTACAGTCTGACATTGCTCATTGTTGCGGATTTGTAGAAATATTGCCCCATCAAACTTAAGTGCCTGCCTCGTAGTTCGCAAAGTCTTCAATTCTAGAAATCCAACTTCTGGTATGTTTCTGATCCTTCTTGAGTGCCTTCCTGATGCAAGGGCATCCTGGGATGCACCATTCTTGCACTTTGTTGTCATGTTGCTAAACTTTGTATTTTGGTTTGTTTGGAGTCAATAAGATCAGTTAAGACCATTTGGGGTCATATTGGATTAGTTTTGGGTGATTAGGTGCAAAGTTGTCAAAAAATGTAAAAGTTGCAAAAACTTTCAATGTTATCAATGCAATTTTGCAAAGTTGGTTTAGGAAGTTAGGAATCAATTTTGAATGATGGAAATGAATGTAATGGTGTAAATATGGCATGTACACATGAGCACGAGGGTTGGAGAACGTTTTGGAATGGAAATACTTCAATTTTGCATGTTTTCCTTTGCATTTTCTATGTGTAACAGACTGTAGATTGGATTGTACGGACTTATATTATATAGTACAGCCCTACAAGTGATTGTAGAATTTGTAGGACACTTTATTCTTCCAAATAATTTTTGTCCCATGAATTTTCATTAAGTTTTGTAAAAGTTATAGCAAAAACAATGCAAAAGAAAGTGAATTCTCTGCATTTTCAGTTAGAACAGTAAATTGTATGGACTTGTACGACCTAGTATGACTAGGACAGTCATTGGAGGAGTTAGGGCTCTATTTTTTGGTTGAAATTATTTTGATTTGGGTTCATTTGGAGTTAATTTGAGGAAGTTATGGCAAAAATGCTCGAGATAGTCATGTTCAGAAATTAGGGTTTCCAGTTTGAGAAAAAAATTCATTTCTCTTGTTTGGCACAGTGGAAAATTCTCAAATCTTCATGAAAGGTCTATTTTAATGTGTTCTATAAGATTATCAAGGTTTGGGGCCGAGATCTTATGGCCATGAGAAGTTATGATTGACAGTTCCTCTCAAACTCTGCTAAAACAGGGGTAAAACCCTAGTTCCTTGTTGCTATGATCAATCTATGCATTACTCGTTGATGGAAGGGTGTAGAACTATATTGGAATGTTGTTGGGGGCCTGTACAGGTTTGAGAATTCATGTGATAAGTTTCCTTACTTTGTTTGAAGTCATTTCCCTAATACACCTAGTGGCAACAAGACCTAGTTTGTAGGATTCATGGTGTCAAGCACTTGATTTGGACTATGTACATTGGGAAACCTTTGGAGAATGTTGAAACATATCTGAATATACCAAGTGGCCCCTATTCCATGTTGTCTTTAATGATGGAGTACCATTAGAATGTTGTCCCCATGTTTTAGGCTTAAGAACACATTGCCTAGAGTGAACTAATGTGCACATTTGCCTCATTTGTATTGGACCATTGTTTGGAATGTGTTAAGTTTGTTGTGAGCGAGTCTTTCCTCTGCATCATTTTTGGTATCAGAGCTAGAAGTTATCTGGGAAATGATTTATTCTTTTGGCTAATGTGGTTCAGTGAGATTTGATGTTTAAGGATGGCTCTTAATAGGAAGAAAGATGGGCAAAGGGCATCATCATTATTAAATACATTGATCAAAGTGGCAGAGAGGCTACAAGAGGAAGAAATAGTAGCCAAGAAATAAAGCAAGTTGGAAAATGAAAGATTATTCTGGACTACTTGCAAGTCCAAAGGTAAATGCTGTCAAGTTATGATTTTAGATAACTACATGGATAATATTATTTCTGAATATATGGTAGATAAGTTAGGTTTGAAAAGAATACAACACCCCATGCCCTATTCTATGAGTTGGCTTCAAACAAGTAACTAGGTAACCGTAAGTGAGCAATGCAAAGTTGAGTTTCAAATAGGCAATTATAAGGATGAAATAGTTTGTGATATTATGCATTTGGATGTATGCCACATTGTTTTTAGAAGGTTGTGGCATTATAGCAAGGCAACGAAGTATAATAGGAAAAACAACACATATGAGTTAGACAAAGATGGGAAGAAATATGCATTAACAACCTTGAAGGATGAGTGCACAAGAATTGAAATCTTGTTGTTAAGTGAGAAGACAGATGTACAACAGTATGAAGAAAAGACAAATGAGGTAATTAATTTTGAAAACATGTTTAAACCAATTAAAAAAGAAATGGAAGATTTTTTTTTTGAATTTGCTCAAACTAATAAAAGAAATAGTGACATTGATGTTGAAGTGGGTGATGTTCAGGAAGAAGAAGAGACAACAAAAGAAGCTGTAGAGGACTCAAGGATAGTCCAAAGAGAGAAGATAGTCATGGAGGATAAGGAGATAGCATGGTTCTCAAGAGAAGAATCAAGAGTTGAGAAGGTTGATGTCAAGGAGAACAAAAGAATGGATGAGCAATTGAAAAATGAAAATGAATGGTTGAGTAAGGTTGAGGTGAAGCCAAAGATTTTGAAGAATAATGAAGAGAAAAGAATGTATGGAAAACAACATAAGGTGGATGAAGAAGTGAAGTATGAAGAAGAAGAATATGATTTCTTTAATATGTTTGTTTCCTGTGTAGGTGAAAAAGATAAAATGGATGAAAATAAAAATAAATTTACAATTGCAGTCCAAGCTCAAGCTAGAATGAGAAAACAAACAAAAGCACATGGCTACATTGTACCAAGTTGGTCTTGGCTCAAGAAGCATGTTGGTGGGCCGAAAAGTACAAGTGAATTAGTTGAAACGAATGTAGTTGAGATCTAGAAAAAAAGAAACAATGCACGCATGCAAAGGAACTGGAAGACAAGAAAGAAGATTCTTATTTGAGGTGGAACTCAAAATTTTCTCTCTGAGGAGTATGATGCAGGGGCATTCTGGGATGCACCATTATTGCACTTTGTTGTCATGTTGCCAAACTTTGTATTTTAGTTTTTTTGGAGTCAATAAGGTCATTTAAGACCATTTGGGCTCATATTGGATTAGTTTTGGGTGATTAGGTGCAAAGTTGTCAAAAAATGCAAAAGTTGTCAAAAGTTGCAAAAACTTGTCAATGTTGTCAATGCAATTTTGCAAAGTTGGTTTGGGAAGTTAGGAATTAGATTTGAATGATTGGAATGAATTTAATGGCATAAATATGATATGTACACATGAGCACTAGGGTTGGAGAAGGTTGGAGAGCGTTTTGGAATGGAAATATTTCAATTTTGCATGTTTTTCTTAGCATTTTCTATGTGTAACAAATTGTAGATTGGATTGTACGGCCTTGTAATGTATAGTATAGACCTACAAGTGATTGTAGAAGTTGTGGGAACTTTATTATTCCAAATTATTTTTGTCTCATGAATTTTCATTGAGTTTTGTAGAAGTTATACCAAAAATAATGCAAAAGAAAGTGAATTTTCTGCATTTTCAGCTAGAACAGTAAATTGTATGGACTTGTATGACCTAGTACGGCTAGGAAAGTCATTGGAGGAGTTAGGGATCTATTTTTTGGTTCAAATTCTTTTGATTTGGGTTCATTTGGAGTTAATTTGAGGAAGTTATGGCAAAAATGCCTTAGTCATGTTCAAAAATTAGGGTTTCCAGTTTGAGAAAAAAATTCATTTCTCTTGTTTGGCAAGGTGCAAAATTCTCAAATCTTCATGAAAGGTCTTTTTTAATTTGTTCTACAATATTATCAATGTTTGGGGTCGAGATCTTATGGCCATGAGAAATTATGATTGACCGTTCCTCTCAAACTATGCTAAAACAGGGGTAAAACCCTAGTTCCTTGTTGTTGTGATCAATCTATGCATTACTCGTTGATGGAAGCATGTAGAACCATATTGGAATGTTGTTGGGGGCCTGCACAGGTCTGAGAATTCATGTGATAAGTTTCCTTACTTTGTTTGAAGTCATTGCCCTAATACACCTAGTGGCAACAAGACCTAGTTTGTAGGATTCATGGTGTCAATCACTTGATTTGGACTATGTACGTTAGGAAACCTTTGGAGAATGTTGAAACAGGTCTGAATACATCAAGTGGTCCCTATTCCATGTTGTCTTTAATGATGGAGCACCATTAGAATGTTTCCCCCATGTTTTAGGCTTAAGAACGCATTGCCTAGAGTGAACTAATGTGCACATTTGCATCATTTGTATTGGACCATTATTTGGAATGTGTTAAGTTTGTTGTGAGTGAGTCTTTCCTTTGCATCACTTCCTATCTGGTTGTCTATAGAATTCTATTCATCTATACCTGATTTCATTGTAATTAGGGTTTGAAGCTCATTTGATCTAGGGTTTGACAAATCTCTCAATCTAATCAATCTTTCCATATCATTCCCAAGTACATCAACCTGTAGTTGAGTCCTCATTCATTTGTAGTGACTTGGCTCAGTTGTTGTCCTTAAATGTTAGTGTGAAAGGAGGGTTTGATTTGATAGATCTTAACACTATCCACCATCTTCCCACTTTTCATTCATAACAATATCATTTAATATTTGTAGGCCATCCCATACATGCAAGTATGGAGGCACACTTACTAAATGTAGAGGTGTGGGAGTTGAATATGGAGTCACGCTAGATAAATGTCTTGGAATTTGATTGAAACATGTAATTATGCATGCCAAAAATAAGTCAGTGGGAACATGTGGTCAATTAATCGTGTTCTATAACTGGGGTCCATGTGCACCACCTTTAGTCAACCATAATTTTGAGGGAAAAAATGATGTCTACTTATCAGCCTCCTCCACATGTATGATGAGTCATACACCCCTAAAAACAAAAATTTTAAATTGTCTGCCTCCCTACACATGTGGCTACAAAAATTTCCATCGTGGCACATACAAATCCATGTCAACCCCAACCTCATTAGAAGCATTAGCCACATGAGTATTGGGTGCTACCACAATAATGGGTTACACTTTCTGGGACATCCTGATTTTTGTTAAAACACATATTTTTAGAAAATATAATGATTTAAGCCTTGAAAGGTTCCATTTAAATTATTTTAATTGAAGAGGGTTTGATCAAACCCCCTTAGATTCAAACCCCCTTGGATAGAACCCCGCTAGTTTTAAACCATACCTATAATGGAGTCTCCTCTACACCTATTAAAATGCTGATAAAAAACCACTTTTGATTTACCTTTTGGGGAATCAAATGAATTCATTTAAAATTTATGTTTTGTAAGTATGTAGTCCTTATTATAAGCTTCCCAAAAAGTATATCTTTAAATATATTTAATTTGATTATTATATTTATTTTTTTATTTCTTGTGAATGTAGGTTTTTCAATGAACATCAAGGTCTTTGTTTCACACATATGAAAAAATAGGAAAATAGAGAAAAAAAATTCTAAAAAATACATGTCCTCTAGGTATTGATGTCCTTATTCCAACAAAAAAAAAAATTGAATTCTAATACATACAAAAAAATTTATGTTGGACAAAATACGCCTGTCTAAATTATAATTGGTTTGACTTCAAAACTTAATTAAAAAAAATTCAACAAAACATTATGAAACCAAATGAATCCTCTAGATATCAATGTTACCAATCTAAATTCAAAAGAATCAGAATTTTATCCTTTGTAGAAAAAAAGTTATGTGCGACAGAATACACATCACTTAAAAAAAATGTTATTTACTATTAAAAACTAGTTATCAAAGGAGACGCAAAAAATTTTACAATTTAACTCATTTTTTAAAAAAATATATTTAGAATCTATAGACAAAATCTCACAAATCACTAGTTCACATCATCTTCAAATTCCTAATAGTTTAGTGGCTATAGGTGTCAGAAAGTGAAGATTTAGTTCAAAATGTTTATTTCAATGTCAAGTTTGGCCAAAAAGTGTAACCCATTATTGTGGGATGACCCTATTAGGCTTATTCTCTTTTTATCACTACCATTTTGGAGATTATTTTTCTTTGAGTAGAAAGGCATGGAAGGAGCATGATAATAGCCATATTTAAGTGCATTTAAAGCCATCAGTTTCAACTCAACACTTGTCACATGATTATACAAATCCATAAATGAAGCATAGTTGTTCAAATGTATACTAACCTCAAAAGGTGAGAACAATCCCTTAAAAAAATACTCTATAACTCATCATTAGGGAGTTGATGTTGCATCTTCAAATACAAGGATTGAAATTTGATAGCACACTCATGAATCTTCTCTTTAGACCCTTGTGCATAGGTAAATAAATCTAAAACTATATAGTCTCTAACTCCATATTAACTTTGAAATGATACACAAAAGCCTTAGCCAACTCTTAAAATGTATTAATAGACCCATAAGGAAGAGAAAATAACCACTCAATAGCATAATCATTCAATGTGTGAAAATATTTTGGCCAACAACTTATCTTCATACATAAATTATAAACATACTGCTTGAAATAATTTTAAATGTGTATTATGATCACCTTTACCATTGTACATCTCAAACTAACATGCCACAAACCCAACTTGTAATGGATAAGTCACAATCACAAAACAAACAAGAGTATGTTGTGTCTTAATAGAATCATCATCATTAGTCCCATCAGGCAGTGCATCAACTTTATGCTCTATTCTATCAAGCATTTCAATGAGTGTGTCAAGGAAATAGAGAGGTACACTAGGAGTAGTGTAGTACCTTAGATACTTAACTATTTAATAATTGCTTAGTTATAACATTTTGGATATATTTTTGTTATTTAAACATTTGATTATGTCAATTTATTATGTAGAATAAAATGAATTTATGCATGGATTTGTCATTTGATTTAATAATTCAAAATTTTGATTTGATAGGCATCCTAACTAGTATAAAATGGTTTATATGTTGATAAATTAGAATATATTATAATTAACATTTACTTAAATATTTATTTATGAATGTTTAAATGATTTGATATGATGCACTAATCACGTTTTATGTTTGAACTTGGTTGAGAGGTACTATGTCCCTAGCTAGAGGGAGAATATCATGGAGAGGATGTCATCATACCAAAGTAATGTATGAGGTAGAAATGACATAAACCAATGTAGTCAACTGTAATCTAGTCATTGTATCCTTCTAGTGGCATGAGTTGTATATCGTCTTGTTCATTTTTTTGGTTTTGAGTTTAATTGATCGAAAATGCATTTTAGGCCTAACATTGCATTTATGCATGATTAGTATTGCCTTCACTTTTGTCATTTTGTCTTTAACCTATTTGGTAGGTTTAAGGCATTATCATCATTGGTCAATTCTACCATGTCATCTTAATAATCTTAAATACATGTTTATGATGATATTGATTACTTACCTCTTTGTGTTAACATATATTATTTAGCTATAGGTGATGCTAATTATTACATACATGTTTGGCCACTAGAATTCAATCATGTATGAGTAAAGGAATACATATCAATTGTCTTATTCTAATAGATAAAAATGGATATGAACATGGAGGAATGTGTGTCTCATCTTTTGTGTGTGTGTGTGTGTAATTATAAATGATAATGATTATAAGGATAGGTTGATTTGTTAACACCCTAAAACCATGGATAATGGTGTGTTTGCTGGGATCAAACTGGGAAGTGTGGCCAGTACCCCTCCATACCAAGGCTAGTATGGTGTGGTTGTGACCATACCACTTCCTCTTGAAGTCCCTTTGGTTGCCTTAAACAACTATCACATGATGATTTGGAAGCATAAACTAGGAATACAAACTTATTGAGCTCCCTTAAGCTATTGGTAGTGAGAGGTTTTATCAGCTTGGTCATTTTCATTTAAGGCAATAAGGTATGGGAAGTGAAAAGGCAAAGGCAAATCATTTTTTAGTGGGTGAAGAGAGGATAAGAAAGGGTGGGTTGTGTGGTTCATCCAAATTGTGTTGACTAAATATTCATTGAGGGATCCTTGAGATGATTGCATTTTAGATAAGCTATAGTCTTTCAATCTATTGGAGTTAAATGATTTTGTTACAACACTAAATGCATTAAAATGATACTTTGATTAAATCTATTCTTTAAAATGCCCACATGTTTAATGGATAATAGATCTAGTATATAGTGATAACTATGAGAGAAAATTGTGAAGTGTTTAATCTATTCAAATGACCTTACAACCTAGGGCCAAGGTTTGTTATTATCCCTAAGTAATGCTTTATTGTTTTCTTGAACATAAGACTCGTGGACTAGTTTTGAGGCATACTCGCATATATGTCTTGAGTCAAACATACTATTTCAAAAATTATTGTAAGGGCAAATTAGTGTGACTAGTTTAATAAACTATTTTCTATAAGCCAAGTCCATAATATAATATTAGGTGGAAGATTGAAACAAGAACAATGTTAATATTTTTTCTTGGCTCAACAATAAAAAGGAAATAGTAAAAAAATTGTATAGTGGAATTGTTGACTATTGTAGTGTGGGATACTAAGTATCTTTATAATAGTTTGTCTCAAAGGACTATCAGCTTTAGTGTTGTATTACACCCTATAAAAGGGGACCGACCCATATGTAAAGACAACATACATACAAACATACATATATACCATTGTAATGTTCTTATAGATAGTAAATTGAAGTGCATGCCCTATTTTTACTCTTTCACCTATTAAATGGAATTGATAATCAATATTAGTAGTGACATAGAGAATAATCTAGTGACCCCTCCTGTTTTATTTATAAGATATATATATATATATATATATATATATATATATATATCAAACATGGCATTAGCCCAAATCTAGTAGTTTTTATTATGTAAATGTTTAGGATCCAACTAGATGCTTAGGTGTGGGATTTACTTCATTTGTTGTTTTAGGCATATACATAAACTTGCCTAGGAATATGGCCTTATGAAACGTACTCCTTTTGGGAATTATGATTATAGTGTATATGAATAATGCTATATTGAACTTAAGCTCTTTTGAGGTAAGTTATGTGTGGGCATAAAATGCAAGGTTGTTCAAGCCACCTTAATATCTCATCTTTTTGTATTTAATGTTAATATTATTCCAGTTTTGTATTGACTCAAAAAATAAAATTATTAAGTTGATATGAATGTGGGCACAATATTTGAATAGTGAAATTATCATGCTGCTATGAAATTATTATGCTAAAAGTCTATTGAATTTTGTACAGTAGGATTGAAATATATGTTGATATTTCAATATCTTATATTAACTTACTAGAAGTGGGTAATTGTTGTATCTATATTATTCAGGGTAACTTCTAGAAAGGATAGTATACCCACTATTTAATGAACTATTTATGAAATGTTTGGTGTTTCAAAGATCAATATTGAAATTATTATGCTTCGTGAGGATTGGTGGTTAAGTCCTAATCCATGGGAGAGTTCTTTTTATTTGCTCCATATTGGTGGCATGTGATTGGTTGATCTATTTGTTGGTTCCACATGAGAGGTCATAATTCCAATTTACTATATTTTATGTGGACTAGTACCATCTCTAGATAGTTAGGGGAGTTTTCCACTATCATGTACTAGTACATGTTGTAAAGTGTCATGCTATTTGTAGCATTGTTATGCCTTAGGAAGTGCTCGTATTTAGGGGTACCTATATTCCTTGAGGAGACATGTGGTACATGGGTACCATTTTAAATCCTTGTACAATGTATTAGTTGATGACATGATGTCAATTTTGAAAGTCCATTAAACTAGTTGCCTTAGTTCTTCCTATGTGGTTCTCTTGTATGACCCATGTCTATGAGGGTAGGGTCTCACTAGGTAGTAGTGGTGTACAAGGGAGCCACGTAGGCTATTTGGTTAGTAGAAAAGAGCCCCCATGATATTATCTCTCTCCTCACAACAACATCCACATGAAATTAGCTTTTGGTAAAATGGTATCTAGTACATGTATATTTTTATTATTTCAATTGATATATATATGTATGTATGTATGTATGTATGTATGTACACACTTCATTTTTTATACCATGTATATTGAAAGAAGGATTATGCAAGCATGGTATTTGTACTCAAGGAAAATAATACATTAATAAACTTCATAGAGACCGTAGATTGAACTATAGTTTTCTATATGCCCTTAAGGTATATGCATTTAATTATAGAGACATACTTAGTTTAAATTCAAATTAATTGTAAACCTTTCACAAGATCATTCTCAAAACCATGGTTATACATAAGAATCATGCTTTTGACCAAGAATGTATATATTTAAAATTTAAGTCTTCATGGAACATCAAATACAATATTTGGAATGGTGACATTTATATCATATGTCCAAAATTTTCAACTTATTTGAGTGATTACAGAAGGGTACACAAACAATATAAGTGTTAGCAATCAAGACAATCATATGAGTATGGTGTACATTAACACAATTCTACATATAACCATTGCAAACATGAAAGGTAATCATCATGGTAAATGAAGTAAGCAACATATGTAAGCATGCCATTCCCACAAGAGCACAACCAAATCAATGTATTATTTTCCTTGAGTACAAATACCATGCTAGCATAATCCAAGTATTTCAATATACACGGTATACAAAATGAAGTGTGTGCATATGTGTGTGTGTGTGTGCGTGCGTGCGTGCATATATATGCACACACTTCATTTTGTATACCATGTATATTGAAATACTTGGATTATGCTAGCATGGTATTTTTACTCAAGGAAAATAATACATTTATTTGGTTGTGCTCTTGTGGGAATGGCATGCTTACATATGTTGCTTACTTCATTTACCATGATGATTACCTTTCATATTTGCAATGGTTATATGCAGAATTGTGTTAATGTACACCATACTCATATGATTGTCTTGATTGCTAACACTTATATTGTTTGTGTACCCTTCTGTAATCACTCAAATAAGTTGAAAATTTTGGACATATGATATAAATGTCACCATTCCAAATATTGTATTTGATGTTCCATGAAGACTTAAATTTTGAATATATATATTCTTGGTCAAAATCATGATTCTTATGTATAACCATAGTTTTGAGAATGATCTTGTGAAAGGTTTACAATTAATTTGAATTTAAACTAAGTATGTCTCTATAATTAAATGCATATACCTTAAGGGCATATAGAAAACTATAGTTCAATCTACGGTCTTTATGAAGTTTATTATTTCAAATAACAAAAAAAAAGAATAGAAGAAAATCTTAGTAGAAATGATTAATCCGTGAAACTAGAAATTTGGGTTATTACACGTAGTAACATGATAGATAAGGAGTGGGGTATGAATAGGATGATAAATTAAGTAAGATGGTGGGTTGAAAGGAACACAAGGCATGAACAAAGAACTAGTAGGATGTGAATAATGGTTGGTGACCACAATTGAAGCAATAGATGTATGTGTGACACTAATGGGGTGGGATGAAGGCATAAGTCTAGTGGGATGGTATAAAGGTACCACACTAATGGGATGGGTAGGAGAAAAAGAACAAGGTTGGAGATTTAAGACTAGCTCAAGGTGAGAAGTGGGAAAAAGGACATGATCAATCTTAGTAGGAGGAACAAACATTGGCATACCATATTGAGGCATAAAATTAGGAGGTACAAAAGAAGAGAAGGATTGGGTGGTAGAAGGGGATGACACACCACTCAAAGGAATTAAATAATAAACCTTTTCACCTATGCTTTTATGCACATCTATATGTTAGGTCTTTTTAATCAAAAGCTTATGAAGAACATCAATCAACTATGTAGGATTTGTATCAATACTTAATTGTGCAAGATTAGAAGATAACATGTGTGTATTCATAGCAAGATCTTGCTTATCCATGAGGCATCATGATCAAATATTTCCTCTCCACTATAGTGGTCACTATTATTTATATTTATAATCATATCAAGTGCAGATTGACTCACAACTATTATAGGATTCAAATGGAGGCTTCTTCTCATTGGGAGAGTGGGATGACTGTGAGACTTTGGCATAGACACAACAAACAAACCCTAAAAAGGATAAAGATAATGAAATAAGGGTATGGTTGATATAAAACTCAAAATATTAGAGAATGATCATATTTAGAAATGAAAATAAAAAATTAGAAATAAACCCTAAAGGCCAAGACCTAAGGGGGTGTAAGATCAAACGAGATCACCAAAATGAAAGGAAATAAAAAGAACCTTTTGAATAATCTATGGAAAGTAATATATTCAACATAAGTAAGAATATAACCCTAGATTAAGGAGATGAGACTAATAATTGATATACAAACATAATTTTAAAGTGAAAAAGAGGTATTAGGACTTAACTTCATCTGCAACTTGAATTTCTATTGCAAGCTATGCTCTATTTTCTAAAACTATTTTTAAAAATCAAATCTAAAACTAGTAGACTCTTGTAGATGGTTGATTGAACTGTTCTCTATCCTAGGCCTATGCCTGTGACAATGAACCCTACCTACGAAATGAAAACCTATGCATACTATGCACTTCTAAATGCCTATAATATACTCACCTCTCTTTTTAGAATCTATCTATAAGTCAAGGTAGTGTTGATTATCACCTCTATAAGTTTACTAGGCAAGGATCTTCTCCTTTGGTCAAACCCTTAGATTTTGATTTAATAGTTTTGGAAAATGTATCAAAGCCAAAAAAGCAACCATACAATATGCCCTAATCTATCACTAAGTATAGAAGTTAGTGTAAGTTCATGATGCAACTAATGCTTTGATGCTCTTTATATGATAAATCAAGTTGAATAAGAGCTCACTTGGATGTGCCTTGGATGGTGAATTAAGATTTTCTACTTTATACAACATCATAGCATGCAATTTCAAATGTTTTTCACTAATGTTGGCATGTAATAATTAATTGGGAAGGGGTTATCTTAAGACTAACTTAAAAATTATGGGGTCATTTATGTGCCATAGAAATGATTCATTCATTTTTTTTCCTATAGGTTTAAGTGAATGGATAAAATGGGGAATAAGACCATTTGGTGTGTATATGGAATCAAGTTTGGTTAAAATAATTTTCCAACTTTTGTGTAGAAAGATGCCACTTGTATGCTAGTTATTACATTAGAGAAAACTCAATCAAAGTAAGTTCAAAATGGAGAGTAAAAGTGCTAGGTATGTAGTTTTCACCCTTACACATATTAAGAAGTTGGAAACTAAATAAGTTTGTAAAGTTGAGTAAGCACCTTAGTACCAAACCATGACCTTTAGTAAGGAACTCACTTCTTAGAAATAAAAATTCATTGTTAACACAACATTAAAAATGATAAGGACTCCATTTACAAGTCAAAATGAAAATAATCTTTTGTTTAAATATTGAGCCTGATTACACTTGCTACATATGAAAAATGATGTGAGGATGATATTCACATGTATCGATATATTCTCTAGTTTATAAAACATTGAAGTTATGCCTCTAGTGATCACTAATAATAAAATCTTATGTCAACTCCTAACTCAACCTTCAATAACTACTATCTAAGATAAAAATGGAATAAAAAATATAGTATAAATATGTTCAACATCTCACAGTAACAAGGCAATATGCAAAATAGAGCACACCCATAATTATCAAACATGAAAACACCTAGTTTCCTCTAGAGAAAACCCTAATAGGGTCAAAACTCTAGGAAGAGTATTCAAAATTCATCTCAATCACTATCACAAGCATTAATTACAAGTGTTATATCACCATTCAAGCTAACTAAACCATTGATAGTAACTTCTAACTTTGACACACCTATTCTTCAATCTTAAAACTATGAAACCTTGATTCTTCCTACTTGCACATGTGAATTAAGAATCAAACAAAGGTTTTCCAATTGAGCCAACCCTTGGAAATTCATGTTTACAATAGTTATATTGTTCCCATGCTCTCCCATGGTGCCAAGAATGAGAAAATCATGAGAAAATAATTGATTCAATGCCAAAAACCCTTTGAATTCCATTATGTGTCCATCTAAAAATTAAATCACTATTTTCACAAGTAAGACATCACTACATTTATTTAGATTCTACTAGGGAAATCTAACATTTGGCATGGTAACAAAGCACTAATGCAACATATCTATGTTTGTCATGATGTTTCAAGAGTTTGTAAAAATGCTTTTGTCCCTTATTGCAAACTTGATGATTTCATCATTCTTACTTTTCTACCTCATTCTAACATCAATAACATGAACAAAAGGTTGTCAAGATATTCCAAGATATCATTTCTACTCTCTAATCCATCTCTCAAATTGTCATTCATCAAAAATCATTAATTTTACATTGAAAATAGGCTAGTAGTTACGATTCTTAAAGTGAACTCGCCATATGACCACACCAGTCCAACTTAAGTGACCCAATTTTTAGATCATACCTCCCCAATAGGAGTATTTTTATCCTCATAATCTAAGGGACTAATCAAATATGGGAATCATTTTTCTATTTCTTCTTTGGAAGCCCACTCAACCTTGTTTGGGGAGTTGCCCTTTGAGACCTATCAACCACATTTCATGCCCCCAATGCCTAGTCTACCTCTCTCTAGTCAAGGAGAATGTCATCTTCTATCTCCCCTTACTCCTCTAGTGTAAAAGCATCCATGGATGGAAAGAAAACCTCATCCTCTTCATCCAAAAAAGAAGTCTCAAACAAGTGCAGCTTGTCAACATTGATGATTGAAAAGATCTTCATTTATTCTGGAAAATCCAACATAAAATCACTCCATCCCACCTATTATATAATCACAAAAGGACTATATCTCGAAGATTTAAGCTTTAATGAAGACCTATGAAGCCTCTTTTTTCCCAAGTATACACACACCTTGTCAGCAACGAAGAACTTGTGCTCCACCCTATGTTGATTGTGTTAATGTTTATACTTGGCTTAAGACTCCTTTAGTTTATCTCAAACCTAGAGATGTATCTACCTAAAGTATTCAATGAATTTGTTAGATTTTTTTACCTATGAATCTATTTTTTCCAACCCTTCTCTTGACTATCCTAAATGTTGGAAACAAGGCAGATAACTGAGAGGGGGGGTGAATCAGTTATCTTAAATTTCTTAACTTTATTTTCTTCTTTAACAATAGTGCGGTATCAAAACATATAAGCATAAATGAACATGAGAGCAAAAATGAAATCAACACACATAACACAAGGATTTTTACGTGGAAAACCCTATTAAGGGAAAAACCATGGGGTGACTAACCCAAGATTGTATTCTCTGTTAAAAGAATAAGAAGTACAAAATGGCACTTGTCAATTAGGGCTCACTACCCAAGCACACTGCTCACAAGAGGCTCACTGCCTACAATAGTTTATAGAAACTAACCAGGTATTTGAACTGATGAGAAGCATCCACATATGTTGAGGTTCAGTTTTGGTTAGGCTCAATATACTGATCTACTGCACTTCATTCTTCCTCTATTTTGGAGCTGCTATTCTGTCACATACCGGACCTGTATATCCGCTTCCACACTTATCTCTGCCTTTTCTCACACACTTTTTCACTACACACGCCCCTTCACATCGAAATCCATCTGGTATATATATCCGCACCAAGGATTTCAACATCATTCTAGTCGGCATCTAGAATACTCAAGATTTTCCCAAACTCTGGTCTATCGGCTGAATCCATGCTTACTAAGTGATGCGTATCAAAGAGATAGTTATAGAAGTCATCAATTATGTTGGCCAACAATGAATGATCTCTTAAGTAGCTTGATCACCATCAATTTCTCATCCGGATTAAGGTCTGATGCTCTACCGGTCAGTTCTTTCTCAGTCTATTCTGCATGTCAGGAACCCAACACCTAGGTGCTCATATCTTTTCACTTTTTCATCACCGAAGGCTAAATCTTTGGAATGTGGCAGTCATGGTATTCCTCTTGACTTCCCCAAGTCCGCACTTTTCTGAGATACATCCTTTGAGAGATCCAGACCTGATTGTAGGACCTTGCTGCATGCTCTATTCTTGTTCACCGGACCAAAACACTCTTCAATCTGACTTCCGATATAGACATACTATGTGCTGCAGATGTGTGGGATAAGCTTTGTTTCCATCAATGACAACAATCATGAAGCCACACATTGTCTCTTGCCAACAATCTCCCCCTTTGGCATTGATGGCAACACTTAGTGAAAAATGACTAAGTGTTGTAACAAACTCCCCCTTGGCTGATGGTCTGTCTTATGTACACTATTACCGGAGCTCCTCCTTAGCTGAATTCCACATTTTTCACTACCCCTCACTCCCCCTTTGACATCAATGGCAAAGGGTGAAATCCGCACACCAAAACTTTCAAAAATCAATCTATATATTGTCGCATAAGTATATATACAAGTTGTATTTACATATACTTCAGTATATCCGCAAAGGTGGTTTTCAACTGGACAAATTCTATTGCCCAACTCTGCTTCATCCTATCCAAAATTGAGATGTGACAACTTAACAAAATGAAAAAGCTTCTGCCCTCTTTAGGTCTGTCGGATCACTAGTCTGGGCTGTGGTCTGAGCATCAGTTAGGGCCTCATGCATGGCCTCTAACTTAGGGATAATTATCCCTCTAAGTTCACTCATTTTGCTTATTCTATTCTTCTTCTCCTTCTCAAGCCTCTTTAACTCATTTATAGTGACAATAGTCTAGCACTCTTGATTCATTATGGATGAGATGAGAGCATCAAAACTCTGGGATAAACTTGATAGTTTACCCTCTTGTTCTTCCACCTTCTTTGCAATGTCTGTTGTTACTGTGGACCAAGATAAACAAAATTTGTATAATTCTCTGCCATCTTTAAGAGAATTTTCTAGGCTCTTTATTCCAATGTTCAGATTTCTCCTATCATTTGCTATTAGCCCTTGTACTTCAAAGAATCTCTTACCCAAAAACTCTTTTTAGACTTTCTCTTCTGCTGATTTCTCTAAGGAATCAAAATGTGTGCTAATAGAATTAACAAGATTTCAAATTACTGGATGAAGAGGCCGAAGGATCCTTCTGGAAGGATGGCATGATCTTCTCCAACACACTGGATGCAATCTCTATCAGCACATAGTCTTCCATGTGAGACTTCAGAAGCTTTCTTTTGCTTTGGCTTGAGCAAAAGATGCCACCTTCATTGTCTGGACTGGAGAGAGAGAGTCAAAATTGAGTGGTCCTTGGAATAGCTCTAGTTCATCTAATTCCATCATTTCTTTGGTCAGGAAGTCTTTAACTACTTCTGCAGTGTCTCTTGCCAGAGACAGAGTCTTCTTTCCTTTTGCAGCCTCAGAGCTGTCACCTGGGGTCTTCTCTATTTGATCTTCTTCTCTTCCCTTTACCTCTTCTTCTTGACTAATTTTCTCTTCTTTTCTTTCTTCTCCTTCAGTTCTGGAGTCAGCTGGGGGATCTAGAAGTGAGATGTTTACTTCTTCATGGACTTCCTCTTCTAGAACAGAGGAATCCAAGTCCTTAGTCTTCTCCTCACTTATCTCCTTTGACTCTTCTGCAATTTTCTCAGTAGAATCTTCCTTGGATGCACTTGATCCTTCAATATCTGTGGCAGAAGGTTCATCGCTTATGTCCTCTATAATAGGAAGATTGAATCTTTTATATGCATTATAGAGGATGTCTTTAGTCTCTTTTGCCACCTGACCAGTCTCTCCGAGCATAAGCTTGTCCATTCTGGCTTTGCTCCGGAACTCATCCTTGCAATCCTTGAAGATCATGTTCATTTGTTTTGGGGAGATGGAAGGATAGAGCTAAATAGCTATTTGTTCTTGGATCTCCAAATCCTTTTCCTTGGCATTGTCTTTTCTGAGTTCAAGTACTTTCTCTAAACTCTTGGGGATTAGAGAGATGATTTCAATGAATGCTTTATTATATATGTTTAAGTACTTAACTATAGCTTCTTCCAAGATCCTTTTGTCTATGTCACTATACTCATCATAGAATTCTGTCATTGGTTGCAGATTCCCATCCATAGCAACTGCCTTGATGACATCATCAATGGAGAGAGTAGGCCTTTCAACAAATTCTTCTGCTTCTTCTTCCTTGTTTTCACCAGCAGATGATTCCTCAGAAGTTTTCTTTTTCTTCTTCATTTTCTTAATCTCCTCATCTGTCTCTGTCTCTTCATCATCCTTTTGACTTATGTAGGATCTTGTAGCCTTGGTTTTTGTTCTCTTTTCTCCCTTTCTGGATGTCTTTGCTTCCAGTTTGGAGGATTTTGAGCTCTTAGAGGTGGTAGGTGCAGAACTCTTTGAGGATCTAGTCCAAGAGGGGGCTTTCACCGGATCACTTTCTTTTTCTGCTTCTTTTCTCTCTTTTGATGGTGATAGTTTGTCATTGATGTCAAAAGGTATTGAGAGAGTTGAGTTGTGCAAAGTATCATCAGGCTACAGGTCATTTGTGGATCACTTGTACTATTGACAAAAGTTGTTCATGATCATGCATTTCACAGTTGTGTTGAGGTGTCTTTCAGGTTGTCATAGATGTTGGGATTAATCTTCATATCAGGACATCAAGATCATCAAGATAGTCAGGAGTTATGAAGAATAATGTTAGTTCATGTGTTTGATAAGATCATCATCATATGCAAGGTTGACTTGATAAGTGTTAGCTCATTGATAACATTCATGTATCAATCATACTCACTTTATTGGTGTTTCAAGTGCTTACAGGATCAGAGGAATACATTGATGACACTATGTCTGTAGTAGATGCCTTCCTTTTTGGTTGATCAATTAGATGAAATCATGTTGTTAATTGATTGATGCTTCTAATAGTTCATATGGACTGAATTGGTTGATGATAGCTCATGGCACAGAATTAAAGTTGCAAGGCATTTGGTGTGAGCTCAGTTAAGAAATTAATGTCATGGTTCTCTTATTTGGTTGCAAAACAAAGTGGTAAAATATATTCAATCTATGCAAGGTTATGTAGAGTTATCTAGTGTTATCTCTGTGGTCATGGTGTACAGTTATCTCTATGGTAATTGTTTCAAGTGCTAGGAGGTTAATTTCTTGAAATCCTAGTTCTAATGCACTAAATGTGTATCAAAAGGTTGTTTAAATCCTTAAAACCTTTGTTCATATTTACCCATCTACATTTGTGGCACTTTTGTTATATTCAATTGGTGACTTGTGATAGTGGGTTTGCAACTTAAAATGTCACCGTGTGGAGGGTTTAAGACCATAGGGCAACTAGCCCCTTTCCTCCTTTTCACCGATGGAGCAAGTCTTGTATATGGGCGGGTTTTCAATGTTTTTAAATTTAAAATTCTATCACCGCCAAAAGGTTAAGAGGGCACGGGTTTGTGTGAGCCCGATGCATTAAGGAAAATGCCATTATTCTTTCTTGAAATTTTGTGAGGAGTTTAGAAATTTTTGAAGCCCGAGAAAAAGATAATTGGTTTCCTTTTTGAAACTTAGAAACTTTCTTTTAAATTTTTTTGGTCGGTCCCTTATATTTGAGTTTTTATAAGGAGATTTTTTTTTTGCTTTTTTCTAAATGAGAGGAAAATCTTTATGAAGAGATTTTTTTAATGGTGGGATTGGAATCAATGAAGGGATTTTTTTTAAGGCAGATTGAGAAGATTATTTGGAGATTTATTTTGAGAGGATTTTTTTTAATGGAAGCCATTTTTATATAGCTTGAAGATGTTTTTGAATAATTTGGAAAATGTTTTTGAAGATATTATTTTTGGAGAAGAATTTGAAGAGGATAATGAAAATTTGTTTGAAGGAATTTGCAGATAATCAGATTGAAGGGTTTTGTGCTTTGGAGAATATGAAACATCATGCAAAGAGAAGATGAATAAAGAGAGAGAAATATTTTGTTTATACAGAGAATATATTTTTATGCAGGATTCAATGGTTTCAATGAAGGAGTTTGTCTTCTTGCACATGGAGATCAGATTTGAAAGAGATTTTATTTTCTCTTTCAACAACAAATTGAAATATCTTATTTTAATTAAAGATTTTTATATGACCATAATTATTGTTTTTAGATGAATTGTCTGTGCAGAGAAAGTGAAAGGTTTCAAATTTACATATTTTTGCAAGGGGTAATTTGAGATGTCAAAGAATATGAAAGGTTTTCATGGAGAAGATTTGTCTTGTAAGAAAATAAAGAATTCTATTTTATGAATTAGGGAGGAAATAACATATTGAAGTTGTTTGTTAATATTTTGTGAAGATAAAGAGTTTATTTGCAGGGAGATGAAGAAAAGGAAATTGAAAGGTCTCAAACATAAATCATTTTCTTCAGATCATAGAATATGAAAGGATAGAGATGAAACATACAGGAGATGAAAAGTGAAAAGACTTTAAACTTGTATAAAGTTGTTTTTCAAGTGCATTGATGGTAGGTCTTGAAAGACAGAAATGAAACATACAGAGTATGCAGTGTTGTTGAGTGTATCCGGATGTAGGGTTGATTTTGAATAGAATGGACATTTGACATACACATGAGAGAGAAGAAATGTTTTGTATTGAAACAGAGAAACCCTCTGAATTCTTGTTTTCAGTTTGGTCTATAGTAGGGGTTGGTGCTCCTTGAAGCTGGTGCTTCTAAACAGTATGCCAGTGAGGTTTGCAGGTCAGTGAGACCTTAACATTTGTCAGTGAGACACATATTGTAGCCAGTGAGGTATGTTTTATCAGTTAAGCCAGTGAGGCAGTTCTGGAGTGGTTTTTCTACCCTTGGAGGGTTTTCCACTCATGCAATTCTTGTGTCTTGATTCATATTGATCTTCTCTCTGTGGTTGTATGTTTTAATCATGAGTTTTGTTTATGTGTTTGACAAAGTTATGTGCATATGTGTTTGGCAATTCAATGATAACTTTCTCTCCTTGTGCTCTCCAAGTTAAAGTTTGTAAAAAGATTAAAAAATTCACACAACACTGATTCACCCCCCCTCTCAATGTTGTCATTAACTCCTACAATTGGTATCAGAGCCAAGTTCCCTTTTTGAAGTCTAATAGGCTCGGGTAGGTCCTGGTAGTGGAGTAAAATGGGTAAGAAGAATAAAATTAAGATGTCAAATAAAGATAATGATCAAAAGATGGTTAAACAAGCCTCAGTTGTGCCCAGCAATGATTTGTTGCATTTGTCACCCTTGATAATTTGTACAAAGAATGGTCATGTAGTTGAGAATTTTGATAAATTTAATGAAAGAAAAGATATCTTTGCTATTGAGACTAATGATGAAGATGAACAGGAATTTAATGAAGATATTTGTGAGGTTGATTTTGAAGGAGAGCTTCTATGTGCCCTGGATACAATTAAGCAACTTAGTAAAGAAAATAGGAGATTAAAAGATAAATTTATACAAGAGAAAGAATTCAAGGACAAAGTTGTTTTAGATCTTGAAGAGGCAAGAAACCTGATTGTAGACTTGAAGAATCAAGTAGGTGAATCAGACAAATTGATTGTCAGTTTGAAGACAGAGGTTGAGAAAGCTAAGAAGATAACTGATGAAACAAAATTTGAGTTGGAGGCTAAAAAGGTTGAATGTCAAAAGCTAGAAAAAGAAATAATTTCTTTAAGTAAAGAAATTGAGGATGTTAGGAAGCAATTAGAAAAGAAATTGAAATTTGAAGAGAGCACAAGCCGGTTAAATGAGATGTTGGGAAAACAAAAACAACATGGGGATACTTTTGGACTTGGTTATGAAAAAGGAGAGTCTTCTAAAGCTAGAGATACTCCTAGAAGAAAAATTGATCAGCCTGATGCTCCTGAAAGAAAAGTGAACAATCAAAGAAGAAGTATTGCACCTATAAGATAAGCTTACATGTACAGGTATAACTATTCATTTAATGGTTACTGTTATACTTGTAATCATTTTGGGCATAAAGCAGTTGATTGTAGAAGGAATACTAACCTTGTATGTTACAAGTGCAATAATGTTGGACACATACAAAGAAATTGTAAAGTGCATAGAAGGTATGATCCTGCATGGAAGCTTAACATGAATGATCAAAGGCACTATCATTTATTTGATTATGATTGTAATATAGTCTGTTATAATTGCAATACTCTTGGTCATAAAGCACACAGTTGTAGGAAAGTTTCACCTGATTTGAAAAAGTGGAAAAGAAAAGAAGCTGAAAAAGTCTGGAAGAAGAAAGAACCTGTAATGGTTTGGAGACTGAAGCAAAAACAAAGTGAAAAGAAGGTAAATCCCAAACTTGTGCATCCAGCACAAGTTACATCATCAGTTGCATAACAGATAGCATGATGTGAGGGGGAGTTGTTTTTGTTCTATCTTTTATCCCCAAAAAGGGTTTCAGGAGGAGTTCAATTGATGTTTATCAACTTGATGATCTTGTTTTGTTTAACTTGCTTATCTGATGATGATATTGAGTTTCAGTATATGTCAGTAATACAGGTGTTCATGATGAGTGACATGTTTCGTGGTTCTTGATGCATACAAGATGTTGAAAGGATGTTCAAAGGCTCAAAGAAATTGTTGATATTGAATAACTTGGTTTATGAATGATTTTTCTTCTCTTCAGAAGTGGAGTGTTCCTGTTAGTGAGATTGTGAAGTTTAAAATCAATTTAGATGCACTCAAGTTGTTTTAATCAGATATGATTGGCTAAGGAGGTTAAAAATGAAAGAAGTCAATTCATAATTCTTGTCTCTACATTTAGTTTTTGCAAGGTGTTGATGGGTTGATTTGATTTACAAGGTTAAAAAGGGATCAGTTCTTGTTGTGAAAAGTGTCTTGTACAGAACAGGAGGATGATAGTTCATGTTGGAAGCCTTGTCAAGGACATCTCTTGTGTGTCATCATGGATTGTGATTCATACTAATTTTTATTGGTGAAAAGTGTAGTCTTTGCATGAAATTCATGCTCATATCAAAGAAGTCAATTTGATGTTCATATCTACTACATTGTTGAGTTATGTTTTGCATAAGTATTGAAGCTTTCAGGTGATTTGGAGACAGTGTTTCATCTGTTTCATTGATGATCTTCCTCACTAATATGTTTCACTCAAAGTTCTTCAAGCTATGGCATTGATGGTGATATCTTGTATTTCTTCAGAGGAAGTTAAAGGTATGTCTTAAATCAGCAGTAGCAGATGATAATGTTCAGCAAGGTTGGTCATATGTTGGCTTCAGGATTGTTATCATCATAAATCATTTCTTGTTGAAAGGTTAAGGAGTTTATGCCTTCAAAGTGTTCATAATTTAATATGATTATAATGGTTATGATCATGCTATAACATCTTTCAATGGAGTTGTTCTCAGGGGGAGTTAATTCAGGCTTTGTCATCTGATGTCAAAAAGGGGGAGAAAGAGAAAATGTTTCATGAAGTTTTTCCATCAATGACAAAGGGGGAGATTGATGGTGATAGTTTGTCATTGATGTCAAAAGGTATTGAGAGAATTGAGTTGTGCAAAGTATAATCAGGCTACAAGTCATTTGTGGATCACTTGTACTATTGACAAAAGTTGTTCATGATCATGCATTTCACAGTTGTGTTGAGGTGTCTTTCAGGTTGTCATAGATGTTGGGATTAATCTTCATATCAGGACATCAAGATCATCAAGATAGTCAGGAGTTATGAAGAATAATGTTAGTTCATGTGTTTGATAAGATCATCATCATATGCAGGGTTGACTTGATAAGTGTTAGCTCATTGATAACATTCATGTATCAATCATACTTACTTTATTGGTGTTTCAAGTGCTTACATGATTAGAGGAATACATTGATGACACTATGTCTGTAGTAGATGCCTTCCTTGTTGGTTGATTAGTTAGATGAAATCATGTTGTTAATTGATTGATGCTTCTAATAGTTCATATGGACTGAATTGGTTGATGATAGCTCATGGCACAGAATTATAAGTTGCAAGGCATTTGGTGTGAGCTCAGTTACGAAATTAATGTCATGGTTCTCTTATTTGGTTGCAAAACAAAGTGGAAAAATATATTCAATCTATGCAGGGTTATGTAGAGTTATCTAGTGTTATCTCTGTGGTCATGGTGTGTAGTTATCTCTATGGTAATTGTTTCAAGTGCTAGGAGGTTAATTTCTTGAAATCCTAGTTCTAATGCACTAAATGTGTATCAAAAGGTTGTTTAAATCCTTAAAACCTTTGTTCATATTTACCCATCTACATTTGTGGCACTTTTGTTATATTCAATTGGTCACTGGTGATAGAGGGTTTACAACTTAAAATGTCACCGTGTGGAGGGTTTAAGACCATAGGGCAACCGGCCCCTTTCCTCCTTTTCACCAATGGAGCAAGTCTTGTATATGGGCGGGCTTTCAATGTTTTTAAATTTAAAATTCTATCACCGCCAAAAGGTTAAGAGGGCACGGGTTTGTGTGAGCCCGATGCATTAAGGAAAATGCCATTATTCTTCCTTGAAATTTTGTGAGGAGTTTAGAAATTTTTGAAGCCCGAGAAAAAGATAATTGGTTTCCTTTTTGAAACTTAGAAACTTTCTTTTAAATTCTTTTGGTCGGTCCCTTATATCTGAGTTTTTATAAGGAGATTTTTTTTTTGCTTTTTTTCTAAATGAGAGGAAAATCTTTATGAAGAGATTTTTTTAATGGTGAGATTGGAATCAATGAAGGGATTTTTTTTAAGGCAGATTGAGAAGATTATTTGGAGATTTATTTTGAGAGGATTTTTTTTAATGGAAGCCATTTTTATATAGCTTGAAGATGTTTTTGAATAATTTGGAAAATGTTTTTGAAGATATTATTTTTGGAGAAGAATTTGAAGAGGATAATGAAAATTTGTCTGAAGGAATTTGCAGATAATCAGATTGAAGGGTTTTGTGCTTTGGAGAATATGAAACATCATGCAAAGAGAAGATGAATGAAGAGAGAAATATTTTGTTTATACAGAGAATATATTTTTATGCAGGATTCAATGGTTTCAATGAAGGAGTTTGTCTTCTTGCACATGGAGATCATATTTGAAAGAGATTTTATTTTCTCTTTCAACAACAAATTGAAATATCTTATTTTAATTAAAGATTTTTATATGACCATAATTATTGTTTTTAGATGAATTGTCTGTGCAGAGAAAGTGAAAGGTTTCAGATTTACATATTTTTGCAAGGGATAATTTGAGATGTCAAAGAATATGAAAGGTTTTCATGGAGAAGATTTGTCTTGTAAGAAAATAAAGAATTCTATTTTATGAATCAGGGAGGAAATAACATATTGAAGTTGTTTGTTAATATTTTGTGAAGATAAAGAGTTTATTTGCAGGGAGATGAAGAAAAGGAAATTGAAAGGTCTCAAACATAAATCATTTTCTTCAGATCATAGAATATGAAAGGATAGAGATGAAACATATAGGATATGAAAAGTGAAAAGACTTTAAACTTGTATAAAGTTGTTTTTCAAGTGCATTGATGGTAGGTCTTGAAAGATAGAAATGAAACATACAGAGTATGCAGTGTTGTTGAATGTATCCGGATGTAGGATTGATTTTGAATAGAATGGACATTTGACATACACATGAGAGAGAAGAAATGTTTTGTATTGAAACAGAGAAACCCTCTGAATTCTTGTTTTCAGTTTGTTCTATAGTAGGGGTTGGTGCTCCTTGAAGCTGGTGCTTCTAAACAGTATGCCAGTGAGGCTTGTAGGTCAGTGAGACCTTAACATTTATTAGTGAGACACATATTGTAGCCAGTGAGGTATGTTTTATCAGTTAAGCCAGTGAGGCAGTTCTGGAGTGGTTTTTCTACCCCTGGAGGGTTTTCCACTTGTGCAATTCTTGTGTCTTGATTCATATTGATCTTCTCTATGTGGTTGTATGTTTTAATCATGAGATTTGTTTATGTGTTTGACAAAGTTATGTGCATATGTGTTTGACAATTCAATGATAACTTTCTCTCCTTATGCTCTCCAAGTTAAAGTTTGTAAAAAGATTAAAAAATTCACACAACACTGACTCACCTCCCCTCTTAGAGTTGTCCTTAACTCCTACATCTTTTTCTACTCTTTCTACCTTCTCTCTATTGGCATCAACTGCCTCCTTTGATATGCCATATTTCTTGGCAATTTCCTCTACTTCCTTCTTGAATTTTCTCTTTATTTTAGGTTGCCTTAGTTCAACATGAATTTTCACACTCAATTCTTGAAAGGTACCAAACCTTTTTGCCTTAGGGTCCTTAGGCTGACTTAATAGGTGTTGGACATGTAATTCCAAGATTTTCTCATCCACCTCATAGCCCATTGGCATAATCCAGACTATTTTTGGCTCTACTGCCTCCATTAGGCATTGATCAATGTCTACCATAAAACACACTATATCTTTATATTTTTCAACTAATGTCTGAGGAATTCTTTCTCTGGCCTGCATCACCTTGGAAATTCTTGAAATATCCCTAGAGAGCTGAGCTTTGAGCCTTGGCATCACCAAGCCCGTACATATAATCTCTGATTTGTATGGCAATTGGTTTGTCATTTTGCCATACCTAACCACTTTATCCTGGTAGCTCATTCATATAGTAAAAAAATAGACATAGTATCAAGCCACCATACTTAAATGAATTCTTCTTATCTTTCTTTATTTTCTATAAATTCTCTAACAGTTGGTTCAGGAGAAGCTCACAAAGATCATAGTCAACATTTTTCTTTAGCATTTCATATGCAGTATATATAGCAGTTTCGGATACTGAATTCTCCTTGCTGGAGTGATAGATTTTGTAACCAATTATCATGGAAGCAAATTTGATATCCGGATCTATGATGTCTTCTATTCTCATTGCCCTCTTGTCAAATTTTGATCCGGTAGCCTCACTTACAGTTTGGTTTTTGACTGATTTGAGAGCAGGCAACCCACCGGATGAGTGCAATCTGCTTACCGCCCTAATGGCATCTTTTGTGATCTTAAATGGCCTCATCAACCACATGAAGTTGTCATGCATTCTACTTAGAACATACTGGACCCATTCATCTTCTGCAAAATAGGGGAAATGGATGCAATGTCCAAAATGCTTATCCCGGATGGCCTTGTATTGGGGTTTAAGTTCAAATATTTCATCTATTAATTTCTTGTGATAGATATCCATCAGCTTGGATTCCCCAAATTCCTCAATGTTGGCGTGAATGTATACCCTAACATCTTCTACATGTAGAATCCCATGCGGAATGCTAGAGAATGCGCCCAGGGGATCAAATTCTAGGGATTTGTAAGGATGTTTCTTGAACTTAGGGTGTGGCCTATCAGTGATCTTAACAACATTTGGAGTAGCCATCTTTCAAAAAATTCAGAGAGAGATATTCAAGAGAAGAAATACCTTTTTACGCTTCTAGGGTTCACGATAAGAGCTGAAAAGATCGCTAGTTGAATCAAATTCTGTAGTTGATCCTTGAGAGGGTTGAAACAATCTTGTTGTAGAGTTCTTTCTTTCTTCTTCTCGAATGCAAATGTGCAAATGATGAACAAAAGAACCCTTTTATTTCTGTGCAAACCCTAATTCTATATTGCAATAAATGCTCAACTTAAGTCATTCCGGTTGCCTTGTTCTCCTTGTTCTGAGAGAGATCCTTCCGGATCACTGAGATGCACTTAGAATAATAACTTGCAATGTATCTCCCTTCCTTGAATCATCCTATTTATCTGCAGATCAAGGTGTTTCAATTTTGAATCATAACGGATCTAACTGTGAAGATCCTGCTTTTACCGAATGACTGTCAAACTAGATCAATTTTGGATGATTAGCCTCTTCAAACTTCTTGCAGATCTTTTATATTTTTACCAAGGTTTATTTAGATATCTCTTGAGAACTCTTCAATCCGCGACACTCCATGTGCCAATTTAGGCACCAATTGACTGGCTGGGGGAAATTATTTTCTTTTGTGACTCCCCCTGAGCCAGAGCTCATCTATTTAGTTTCTGGAAGGAACATCAACACCAGATTCTGGTGCGGATCCATCCCCAACATTTTCTATACTTCTCTTCACCCAAAACTTGTTCATCTCCCTTTGAACTTCATCCGCATTCACTTTTCCTTTTCCTTTGTCTTGATTTTGATTATGATGCACTGGACCCCTTTTATCCTGATTCTTACTTCTGCAGAATTTGGCAATATGACCGGATCTATTGCAATTGTAGCAAGCTATATTTCTTTGCATATTTGACTGATAACCTCTTGATCTGCATTGATTAGCCATATGTCCCATTCTATTGCATGCAAAGCATCTACCATTGAATGAATTGTTCATTTGTATATTTCTACATTCATGAGATTTGTGACCATACCTTTTGCAGTTAAAACACTGTTCGGAGAAGGATGAATTAGTCTGATTCATTCTTTTTCTGCACTGATTTGCTTTATGACCAAAGTTATTGCAATTGTGGTAGTATCCATTGAAGGATGGATATCTTTGAGCATTTGGTTGTCTTACCGGAGGTCTTCTAGGTCTGTACCTTGGATTTCCTGATCCAGAGTTCTTCTGATCGGATCCAGAGCTTTCACCTTTCTCATATCTCAAGCCATGCTTATCATCTACCCTCTTTTGGCTTTCAAGAAGAACTTCAAGTTGAGCAGAGCTTATCTTGAATTTTTCTTTGTATTCATTTGTTGTTTGAAGATCCCTTTTAAGAGTGTCTATCTGATTTTCAAGTTGTTCTTCATTATCTCTAGCTTCTTCAAGATCAGATTCCAGATGCCTAATTATTCTATCCATTTTGTGGCAGTCTTCTGACTTCTCCTTGAGAGATTATTTTATATTATCTTCCATTTTTCTTTTCTCTTCAATTTCTTGGGTGAATTTTATAACCCCTGATTCCATTTCATGTCTTACCATAATGACCTCTTTTGATAGCTTCTCACATAACTTGTTTTTCTCATTCAGATCTTCATTAGTATCATTGGCTTCACTTTGACTTGCTAATTGTTGAAGAAGTTCCTTTCTCTTTTTCACAGAGATAGTCAATTTTTCTTTTAGTTCAATTATGAAGTCATCAGCTTGTTTGAGTCTTTCCCTTAGGTTATTGACTTCAGAGTGAGATTGTTCAAGATCATCTAGGGCAAACTGAAGTTGTTCCCTCATACCATACATATCCATTGAGATCCCAGATCTTCCTCAAGCTGTTAGGCTCTGTTTGGAGGAACTTAGCTCTTCTACCAATTGTTGGAAACAAGGCAGATAACTAAGAGGGGGGGTGAATCAGTTATCTTAAATTTCTTAACTTTCTTTTCTTCTTTAACAATAGTGCAGTATCAAAACATATAAGCATAAATGAACATGAGAGAAAAAATGAAATCAACACACATAACACAAGGATTTTTACGTGGAAAACCTTGTTAAGGGAAAAACCACGGGGTGACTAACCCAAGATTGTATTCTTTGTTAAAAGAATAAGAAGTACAAAATGGCACTTGCTAATTAGGGCTCATTGCCTAAGCACACTGCTCAGAGGCTCACTGCCTACAATAGTTTATAGAAAGTAATTAGGTATTTGAACTGATGAGAAGCATCCACATATGTTGAGGTTCAGTTCCGGTTAGGCTCAATATACTGATCTACTGCACTTCATTCTTCCTCTGTTTTGGAGCTGCTGTTCTGTCACATACCGGACCTGTATATCCACTTCCACACTTATCTCTGCCTTTTCTTGCACACTTTTTCACTACACACACCCCTTCACATCAAAATCCATCTAGTATATATATCCGCACCAAGGATTTCAACATCATTCTAGTCGGCATCTGGAATACTCAAGATTTTCCCAAACTCTGGTCTGTCAGCTGAATCCATGCTTACTAAGTGATGCGTATCAAAGAGATAGTTATAGAAGTCATCAATTATGTCGGCCAACCATGAATGATCTCTTCAGTAGCTTGATCACCATCAATTTCTCATCCGGATTAAGGTCTGATGCTCTGCCGGTCAGTTCTTTCTCAGTCTATCCTGCCTGTCAGGAACCCAACACTTAGGTGCTCATATCTTTTCACTCTTTCATCACCGGAGGCTCAATCTCTGGAATGTGGTAGTCATGGCATTCCTCTTGACTTCCCCAAGTCCGTACTTTTCTGAGATACATCCTCTGAGAGATCTGGACCTGATTGTCAGACCTTGCTGCATGCTTTGTTCTTGTTCACCAGACTAAAACACTCTTCAATCTGACTTCTGATATAGACATACTATGTGCTACGGATGTGTGGGATAAGCTTTGTTGCCATCAATGACAACAATCATGAAGCCACACAGTGTCTCTTGGCAACACTAAACACACATCAAAAGAGTTAGGTGGCAAGTAGCCAAAACAAGCTTCAAAAGAATATAAATGTGTAGATGAGTGAATCTTTATTATATGAGTGTCGTATGTATGTAAAATACTCATCTTGGAACCCTTAGGATATCATTAATATTATTCATGAGTTAATTGTATGAAGGTTCTATTTATTACCTCTATTTGTTCATTCCTTTGGAGATGGAAATTCAGAGACCTCTTAAATTTTGTATCTATCCTACTCAAAGAGTGCACTAAAATTTTGCTCAAAAAATGAGCATCTCTATTACATATGGAACTCTTCAAAAGTCCAAAGTGCATCCATACATTTTTAAGAACTTAGTTGCATCACTCCTAATTAATGTCTTTTTACAAGACATTAAAACACACATCTTACTAAGTTGGTCTACAACAACAAAGATAGAGTCATTCCTATAATTTTTCTTTGGTAATCCACCCATAAAGTCCATGGAGATGCTCTCCCATGGCCTCTAGGAAATGATCGGTATAACCTAAGCTCCTGATTGTTGGGCTTGGTTATACTACACAATTGACAACTCCTTATATAATTGGAAACATCCACTTGGAGATAAGGCCAATATATGTATCACAAGAGATTTGGAACGATTTTATTCACACTAAAGAGTCTTGCAGCCCATGTTGTATGTGCCTCTCTTATGAGGATAAGTCTCCTTTCTTTAGGCACACAAAGTTTCCACACCCATCTAGGAGGTAGTATTCAAGTTGAGGCTCAAAACCAACACTCTTACCTCCTTTTTAGTAACTAATACACCTTGCTGAAATCATCATCGTGCATGTAGTATTCAGCATACACCTCATTTCTAATGGAGAAATTATACTCACTCCAAAGAAAAGAGATGGTATAGAGTTAAGGGAAATTTCAACTATTATAAAGCCTCTTAAAGATAACATCATATGTTACAATGACATCATCCAAAATAAAAATATAAACATTTATTTTATTATATTAAACTTACTAAAATCCAATGAATAATTCATTAAGGTTAATTTGATTCTACATATTTTACTCCATCTCAATCATCTATTTAAAATTTTTTTTTTTTTATCTTTCCAATCTTTCAATCTTCAAACTCTATTATAAAAATTATTATGTTTTCTCCAAAAATATTCATTCATTCTTTAAAAACAATCCAATTTAGAAAATATTCCACAGTTTTTTTCCCCCAAAAGAATGTTCTTTAAAAAAAACTTATCTAATAAACATTCAAAATCATAAAAATAATTTAAAAATACTAAACATTCAAATTCATAAGAATAATTTTTTAAAAATTATAGTTGCAGAGATAAGATGACAGTATGTGCAGGCGTAAGTTTTTAAATCCACATTTGAAAGCTCAGTGTTCAAATAAGAGGGCACTATTCTTAAGAAGGTGAGAAGGAAAAAATATATTTATGATTCAAAATTTTTATGTTTTACATTTGGTTGTTTATTTTATAGCAGAGTTGTCATTTTTGAATTTAAGGTTTCTGCAGAAAGACATTTTCACAATATTTTATTGGACAATTTGATTGATTGTCTCAGAAAGCTCAAATTAGCCACATCTTCAACTTTCAAACTCATGCAACTTACAATTTATTATTTTCAAACTGCACCGAATACAGGGTTTTGGCCATTGAAAACATTTGTATACAATATTATTGATTCCATCAAGGCTAATATAAAGCAGTCAACTACCTTGCCCATATAAATGAGTTATACAGAAAAAAGAATAAAGCCATGTTATCGTGTGGATTCAAATTTTTAAATTCCATCCCTTAACTATTGTACTTCATAGTCAGCAAAAAGAAATATTTGCCAACATTCTATATTATAAGATGTTTTCCATTTCTTAACGTTGCCCCTCCTGTGAACATCCTTGTCAAATTAAATGTCAGGGAGTAGATTTGTTGTTTACCAAGAATTTGAGATCAAATGTGTTTCTATCATGTAATATTAACTTCGTAAAATCCTTTGAAATTGAAGATTATTTGGTAGGGTAGACTTGTTTTCCTGATTATGCAAAATGAGTTGTTGGGCAAAAATGAAACTCACAAAAATGGAGTTCGCTTGCCACAAACTTATCATTTAGACTTGAGTTTGATGTTTAACTTCAACCTCATTTTTCCCACTCAACCTAACAATACAAGTTATAACTAGTTTTTATTCTATACGTAGCTTCCATAGTCAAGCAACCTCCATACAACAAATCATAACATTGCATATGGCTTCTGTAGTCAAGAAAATTGCATGCAACATGAATGTTATTGTATATTATTGTTCTTCAATAGACCAAATTGTCTCTTTCCTCTCCTCTACCAACTATATTCTTGAATCACACTTCATTCTTTTGTCCTTTTAACACTGGCAACTTGCTGCAAAGTTTGCAATATAAGAGGGTGCTTGACAATTAGCACTTGAAACTTGGAAGGCAAGATACTCTTTTCACTACAGCCGTTGCAGTAATTAATGTTTGTTTCTGTTGAGCGTCTACTTTACATTTTAATAGTTTCATAGGATTGATGGCTGCCAAGCCAAAATTATTTTGAGGCTATTCATGATCCACACCAAAAGATCCAACATATATTTTATCTTTCATTCTTTCATTCACTTTTGGATTACATCCACGAGGAATGCAAAAGATTTGTATGCCCTTCTATTCATTTCACATTTGACTACCCTATCTTGATCATATTGGACTTAAGAATTTCAATACTTGATTTGTTGATTTGTTTAGCATGGACTGTAATGAGACTATTGTGGGATTCTCTTGGGTAAATAATTTGGACTAAAATTGTCTAATTTTAGCCTTATGAATACAAACATGTGCACTTTATTTTTCGTACTCTTATCACTTTGCAACTAAATTGTATGGGGAAATAGCTTTAAGGTTTCTTGTGTATTATGAGAACTCTTTTATTGTTTAAGGGTTTTTTCTGTTATTAATTAATGAATTAAGGTATTTTATCTAATGTAGGTTAAGTAGTTAGAGATATTGTTGGTAGTGCATGTTGTAGCTCAGACATTGTAACATGCACTCAATAATTGGCCAAAAAAATCCTTTAAAACTAAGGTTTTAGTTTATGCAAGGTTAAGACTATGTCACCTTAGGGTAAAAATACAACATCAACCTATTAAAAATTCAACGTACAAGCTTATTTTAATCGTACCAATCTCCAATTAAACCAACATGCATATATTTGAATTGTACCATTCACCAATTAAGCAAACATGCATATATTTCAATCGTACCACTTACCAATTAAGCGAACATGCACATATAATTGTTAAGTGACTTAAGTAGGATTAAGTTCCCTCACCCTTAGTTATACACTTCCTTTTAATGTGCGCATAGAACAATTGAATCTTGTATGCGTCACATTGAATGTTTAATCTACTACGGTTGTATCCTTAAACTAAATTGACATACCCTTAATGCTTAGTTGTTTTATTTCCATTTAAGTTATTCAAGATAGTTAGTTGAATGCAAATTATATAGTTGTTAAGATTGTTTATATTGTAATTAATTGATAGTTTGCAAAAATAAAATAGAACATTGTTTACAATTTTATTTGCAACAGTCAATATAAAAGAAATTGTCCCATTTAATATATTAACAAGACTTTAGAAGAAATTGAAGAAATCAAATAACTTTTAACTATGTAACTAAACTTATAACCATTAGGTTGTGATAAGAATGCATTTGTTCTCAATTACTAATTTACTAATTGATCTACTCTCTCATTTGATTCATATAATAATATCATACCCTAAGAGATTAATGTCTTAAATATAGTATTAAAATGAAATCATAACTTATAGTTAGTTACATATATTTCCACTTTGAAGTATAAAACCTAACAGAATAATTGAATCTATTGTTTAATTTAATTAATTTGTAGGACGATAAGACCATTTCATATGTTTTGAACATAGAAATAACATATTAGAATTGTTAGAATTGCATAGTCATTTATACCTTCTATCACAAGTGTTAGGTTAATTGTAATATAATCATCACATATATTATAAGTTAAACTATCAAGTTATCATAAGTTTATATAGAACTTAAATTACAACTTATCATTAGTGCCATAATCTTTCTGCTATTCTCATTTTAAAATCTATCAACTTCTATGGATATCTTAAACATTCTATATCCAAAAATTATACAATATCTAATTGCTATTAGATTTGTACAAATATAACTATCATAATTGTACAATAAATATCAACTCTAAAATGTGATTGTAATTACATAATTGTTACAATTAATTACTTCCATGTGAAATAAAAAATCATCATTTGTTTGAAACCCAATGCCAACCAAACGATTGCAAAGTCCCGTCACATTGAATAACAAACCACATAAACATAGTGCATTAGAGAATCCCTACCAGTGGGTCTTTGACCTATCCTAACCCCTCACCCAGACATAGGGTAAGGTGCAATTGATTGACAACATCCCAAAATAAATCAAACCAAAATGAAACATGTTCATAATGCCCCAGAGTAGAGCAGACCCCTCTAACATCCAATCACATTAACAAACAACAAAAACCTCGGAAATACTTAACAATAATACCTCAACTCAAAACCACAGACATATAAAACAATACAACAGTACTTAAAATAATGACACAACCAAATATACAATCATTAAAGACATCCAAGACCAATTCAAATATATTTCCATTGACCTATTCGAGACATGACTAAAGCCTAATATTCTTTCTGACATTAAATTTAGTCAAAGTAGAACAAGAAATCTCTAATTTAAACCTTAGACATAATAGAGTGCTAACTTACATCCAAGCCATGAGATTAATAGACTATCATGTTAAATATGAGCCATATCTACCATACTATACCAAGGTTGAAACCATTATTTCCAACATTAATACAACAAGTTTGAGATGACTATCAACATTGACACAACAAGATTAAAACCATTCTCAACAATACCACAACAAGGTCAAAACCCCACAACCCATAAGCCACATTATTACAAAATAAAAACATAGTTGAGTTATCCCTCCAACTATCAACAAATTCTACTATCGATAAGTTGACACCCAAAAATAATCAACAACATAATCAAAGAAGAGATGCCCATGTTTATCAAGACAAAACACAAATAACAATTAAGAATAGGCATAAATCTCAACCCATGTCGACAATAGTGCTAGGTTATTCTTACAACCATTAGAGTTGTCACCATGGCCATGGCCAAGATCTATGAAACCATATTACAACACAACTTCCACAACTCTTAAGTATCATTATCATAGACACAGGGTCCATGACCCTTTTTCTTAACTCAAACCAACAAAATAAAAAACAAAACCCATAGAAATATATCATTTGCACACATAGAACACAATAATCTTCAAAATACAAGATAATCCCAGAGCTCATCTCTAAGAGCACAATCCATATTAATAACAACCCATACCCACAATTCATATGATCATGAGAAACCCAGTAGCCCAAGTGTAGGTTTTATGCTCTGGTTGGCATTAACATTCTACATACCTAGATGGTTAGAAAGAGTTGTAACCCATTTATAAAATCCAAGGAAAAACAAAAAATATTGCAACTTCACAATATATAGGTATGTGACTGAGCATTATAAAGCATAGTTAGATATTACTAGGAACCATAGGTAGAGAAAAGATTGGAGAAAGAATTGTGTCGACCTAATAGACAACTACAATGTTTCCCCATTGTTCTTCCAAAAACCCCTTCTTTCTAGATAAAATCTTCTCTTTGTCTTTGTCCCTCTATTTTCCATTAAGATAGCCATGAGATATATCATAGAACCAATTGATTTCTATCAAGAATAGCAAGAGATTCATGGCAAGGTCATCAAGAATATTAGCATGCTGGAGCTCACAACCAAACCACTCTCTAGAATGAATACCAAACCCAACATAAATGACCCTTCAAAGACCCATAACTAAAGAATTAAATGTCATTAATTGTTGGCATGTAGAGATGAGTAGAAAATTCCAAAATCCAATAGATGATAAGTAGCAAAACCCACCAACTCAAGGCTAAGAGTTGTTTATTAAACACTCATGCTACCAAAATAATTCCCATAGGTTTCAAAACCTTTAGACCCTAATCCATAACTTGTGGCCTTAAGCGCCATGAAATCACCTTAGGTGATATTAAGGTTGCTAGACTATAGTTGTTTACTTAGGAAGTCATTTATATAAATATATATATATATAGGTATACTAAGTTATGGTTTACATATTACTAAGTAGTTTATGTATAATCATTAATATATATAATCAATATGTATGTATATATGTATATACATAAGAATCCCTACAACATAAAATAACACATATATAAGTATGATATTATACATACTTCATTGAATAACTACAAGGCTTGTACACAACACACAAAAAGTAGGTACAAAATACAAATGAACAGTTAAAAAGACCAACATAGAATTTATAGCGAATAGTAAAACCTATTGGAATTAGACTGGACAACTGAGAGGGGGGGTGAATCAGTTGTCCCAAAATTTGATCTTTTCTTTCTTTTAATCTTCTTTCACAATTTGTAAATTGATTAATGATGTAAACATTAAAGCATGGAACAACATCACATAAGAAGAAAAATAATCAACTCATTTGACACCAAGATTTTTGATGTGGAAACCCGGTTAAGGGAAAAACCACGGTGGGTGTTAGCCCACAAGATTCGTACCCTGTTAAAAGTACTTAAAAAGAATGAGAAGGCACTTGCCTTCGGGCTCACTGCCCAGAGTTCACTGCTCAAAAGAGAGGCTCACTACCTACAAGAAATTTAAGTTTAACACAGAAAGATTTAACTAAGAAATAGCATCTACTTCATGCCTGGTTCAGTTTCATTGAATGCTCAGAAACTTTTGCTTTGCCTCCAAACTCTTCTTCACTAACTCTTCACTCTACTCTACTTTTGTTCTTCTGCTGCTTCTCTCCTCTACTCTGCTTCTAATCCTTTCTTCAGATTTATATTTTCGCACAAGGATAATTTTCCACAATTCATCAACAAGTATTTATACGCTTCATCAACCTTGGAATGAACATCAAGGTCGGCACTACAAACAACTAACTTAATGTGAATCACTAAGTTGTCAGCCAAACATAACTGGGACTCGAATCTTCCTTGATCAACACATCACACTTCATAGAATTGCTTTTAGAACATCCACAACATGCTTGAATCATCCGATTGGCCAAGACTGGGAAGAACAACAACACCAAGAAGGAAATCTTCTTTGACAAGCTCAAACTTCAATGCAGACCTCCAACATAGTAGTCACACGATCTAGAGACCTCCACAAGCACATTGAATTCAACAAAAACATCTGCACTCCTCCAAATCATCAAAATCACTTGTATCTTCCTCTGGAACCTCAAGAACAATGTCTGTCATGACTGTCACATTAGAAATATTGCTTGGGGACCTCCAAACCACGAACTACTTGAATGGATGATACACATTGACTTCCCAAACATGCCTCTAGATCTGCAGATCATCATTTGACATATCTGAAATAATCTGAACCTCTTTCCTGTCACTCTGTCTCTTCTGAACACTGCAAAACTGGTTCCACTTAGATGGCCATAGCTTCTTCAAATCTTCATGCGAACCCTTCAAAACTTAACTGGAGCTTCTTAAGACAATTCTCTACTTAGCCATATGGTCTGCATACATTGATCCTCATTAATTTTCTCAATCTCCTCAACAATCCAGCCTTCTAAACAGGTAGCAAAATAGGATACAGTTGACACCAATGGCAACAAGGATATGTTGACATCAATGACAACACCACTTAGGCACATATTTGCAACAACCTCCCCCTTTGTAATTGATGGCAACATATGATGTGAAAAACTTATTTGACCAGCAAGACAAGACCTTCTCCCCCTTTCTCTTATCACTCCTGCAATCACTTCACTGCTCGCCCTTTCATTAGCAACTAGTTTTTCACATGAACTTCTCTCCCCCTTTGACATCAATGGCAAAGGGCACATATTTGTAATCTTTTCTCCCTTTTTGTTTCAGGCTGATCCCAAAATTTTGTACTGACTACTCCCCCTGAGTAGTATCTCCTTAACATCAATCTGGATCACAAAATGTGACCGTGAATTCCACTGGACTGATGCACCTTAGTGCATCTTAGTTCTGATCAGGAGGGGTAATAACCCCTAACTTCTCTCTGAGATCCTCAAAAGTATCCTTGGGAAGAGACTTAGTGAAAATATCCGCAATCTGATCCTTTGAAGACACAAACTCCAACTTGAATTTCTTCTCATTTACCTTCTCTCTCAAGAAATGAAACTTGATGGCTATGTGCTTTGTCTTTGAATGCAACACCAGATTCTTTGAGATACTTATTGCACTTGAATTATCACAGAAGATTGTTACAGGCTCCTCAAACACAATTCTAATGTCCTTCAACATGTGCTTCATCTACAGGACTTGAGTACAATTGTTTGATGCTGCTATATACTCAGCCTCTGCTGTAGATAGGGAAATTACCTCCTGCTTTTTACTTAGCCAAGAAACCAATCTACTTCCCAAGAAGAATGCACCACCACTAGTGCTTTTTCTGTCAGCCACATCTCCTACCCAATCAGCATCTGTATATGCATGAAGAGTGAAGTCATTATCCTTTGGATACCATAATCCATAATCAATTGTCCCTTTGAGATATCTAAAAATTCTCTTGACTACTACAACATGCGATTCTTTAGGGTCAGCTTGGAATCTAGTGACAAGCCCAATTGCATTCATGATATCAGGTCTGGTCTGAGTTAGATAGAGCAGTCCTCCAATCATTGATCTATACCTTTTCTGATTTGCCTTAGGGGAGTCATCATCTTTACTCAACTTACATCTGGTTACCATAGGTGTACCTACTATCTTTGAATCTTCCATTCCAAACTTATTCAACAATTCTTTCACATACTTAGACTGAGATATAAAGATACCTTTATCTAACTGATTAATTTGCAGACCTAAGAAAAAGTTCATTTCACCAAACATGGACATCTCAAATTCACTTTGCATCTAATCAGCAAATGTTTTGCACTACTCTCATTTCCACCAAAAATGATATCATCAACAAATACCTCAACAATCAGAATATTCTCATGATCAATCTTGAAGTAGAGATTACTATCAGCAGTGCCTTTACTGTAACGTAGCTTTAGCAAATACTTATCTAATCTTGCATACCAGGCTCTTGGGGCTTGTTTGAGTCCATACAATGCTTTCCTTAATCTGCAGACCATGTCTCCCTGATCATACAACTGAAACACTTCCGGTTGCTCAATGTAGACTTCTTCTAACTCTCCATTTAGAAATACTGACTTGACATCCATCTGATAGACTTTGAAATCTTTATAAGAAACAAAAGCAAGAAACAATCTGACTGCCTCTATTCTTGCCACCAAAGCAAAAGTTTCTTGAAAATTAATTCCTTCCACTTGAGAATATCCTTTGCATACCAACCTTGGTTTATTTCTTACAACTTCACCATCTTCATTTAGTTTATTCCAGAAGACCCATTTAGTTCTGATGACATTTTTGTCCTTAGGTCTAGAGACAAGATACCAAGTGTGATTCTTTTCAATTTGCATTAGTTCTTCCTCTATTGCTTTTACCCAGTTTTCATCATTATAGGCTTCACTTACTGATTTTGGTTCAATCTTTGAAATCAAACAAATCTCTTCTTGATATTTAGCAACTCTTCTCCTAATTCGAACACCTTTATTTATATCTCCTATGATTTGATCTTCAGGATAATTCATCCTTACATACTTGGGAGTTTTGGGAATTGCTTGAGCTTCTATTTCTTGAGCTTGTTCCTCAACTTCTGCACTATCTTCTTGAATTATTGGATTATCCAGATCAATCTGGATCTAAATCTGAGTTTGTACTTGCCTTTCTTGACTTGGATTTTCATCTTGATCATCTGAATCATATCCGCAAGACTTGGAATGTCCTTCTTTGCTCTCATCAACTCTGACATTAGCACTTTCAACAATCTTTTTCAACCTCTTGTTAAAGCACCAATATGCTTTGCTTTGAGTAGAGTAACCCAGAAAAATTCCTTCATCACTTCTTGCTTCAAACTTGCCTAGATCCTCATCTCTTTTGATATAGCATTTACTACCAAAAACTTTGAAATATCTTATAGTAGGAGGATGACCAAACCAGAGTTCATAAGGAGTTTTACCAGAATTTCCATTGACCTGCACCTGGTTAAGAGTGTAGACAATAGTACTTACAACTTCTCTCCAATAGACTTGTGGAACATTTGTTTCCATCATCATGGTCTGAGCAGCTTCTTGTATGGTCCAGTTATTTCTTTCCACAACTCCATTTTGCTGAGGAGTCATAGGAGTAGATAACTGTCTCTTTATTCCATGCTTTTCACAGAATGTATCAAACTCACCGGATGTAAACTCTCCACCTCTGTCAGATCTCAGACACTTTATCTTCACACCAATCTCATTTTCCACCATAACTTTGAACACCTTGAATTTGTCAAGAGCTTCTAATTTTTCTTTTAAGAAAGTTACCCACATCATCTGAGAGTAATCATCAATCAGCAACATAAAATATCTATCTCCTTGTACACTCCTAATTCTAGCAAGACCACATAGATCAGTATGCACAAGTTCCAATCGCCCACTTGAAAATTATTCTTTACTTTTGAATGATGTTTTGTTCTGTTTTCCCAATTGACATTCTCTGCATATGTTATCAGGTTTCACAAGTCTCAGAAGATCTCTCACAACCTGAGTAGAACTTATCTTGACAATGTTATCAAAATTCACATGACACATTCTCCTATGCCACAACCAACTCTGATTTGTTTGAGCAATCAAACAACTTTTTCTAGAACTACTTAATTGAAAGATGTTACCTTTATTTGTGTACCAGATGCAATTTCAGTTCCAGAGCTTTCCAAGATTCTACATTTTCCATCTTTGAATTGGAGATCATAACCCTTGTCAACCAACTGTCCAACACTGAGAAGATTATGCTTTAGTCCTTCCACATACAGAACATCATTGGTGTTATTCTTACCATCAAAAGAGATGGATCCTCTGCCATGGATTCTACTAGCTAAGTTGTCTCCAAATTTCACAAATCCACCTTCATAATTTTCAAAGATTACAAACTTACTTTTATCACCAGTCATATGATGAGAACATCCACTATCAATCACCCATTCATCCTTTTCAACATCCTGAGCAGCCAAGGCACTTTCCATAGTTACACAACTAGAAAATTTAGTAGACACCAGATCTTCTTCCTTGATAGCAATGAACACCCAATCACCTTCAGTGGAACCTCCATGATCAGATTCATCATCTGTGACTCCTTCTTCTCCAGCTTCTTGGACATAGTAACATTTTTTCTGACCTTTATATCAGTTAGGGTATGGTTTTGAAAACCTCTCCGGACATCTTGAGGCAAAATGACCAATCTTATTACAAGCAAAACATTTGAGTGGCAACTTTCCTTCATACTTATCGGATCCTCTTGGCATTCTTTTAACAATAAGAGCTTCAAGATCTGCAGTCTCAATTTCATCATCTTCAAGATCCTTCCTTGTTTTCACAAATCTGTTTGATCTTCCTGAAGAACTTTCACCTGGATCATATCTTTGCTTACCATACACACTGGCCTTAAATGCAGATTCAGACTTAGGGAGAGAATCACCAAACTCACTCATTTCAAATGCTGAAAGCTTACCAACTAACTGATCCCTTGTGACAGTTGTTACTGTCCTGATTTCTTCAATGGCTGTAGCTTTATGCTTGTATGTTGTAGGTAAGGATCTAAGCACTTTGGCAACAATTTTTGATTCTTCCAATACTCCACCTACATTTTTGATACCGATCACAAGTTCATTTACTTTCTGCATGTAGGTAGTAATGTTTTCTTCTTCACTCATTACCAATCTTTCATATTTACCCTTCAGGCTTTGTAGCTTGGTACATTTAACATATTTGTCACCTTCATACAGATTTTCCAACTTATTCCAGATTTCATGAGCAGTTTTCAAATCTAGTACATTTGCCAATTCGGTATCAGACAGGGCTCTCAATAAAGCTTATTTGGCTCGAATATTGTGTTCAACATCTTTGAGTTTGTCTATAGTTGAAGGTCCATTCTTCAGAATCTTATACTCATTCTTGATTATCAACCAAAAGACATCACCCATACATTCTAGATGACACTGCATGCATACTTTCCAGAGGAAGTAATTAGTTCCATCAAATCTTGGACTTTCCTTCTTGTATGATGACATCTTGGATCTCCTTAAGTGGTCAAGCTTCTTTTAGAGGCACTTGGTTCTGATACCAATTGTTGGAATTAGACCGGACAACTAAGAGGGGGGGTGAATCAATTGTCCCAAAATTTGATCTTTTCTTTCTTTTAATCTTCTTTCACAATTTGCAAATTGATTAATGATGTAAACATTAAAGCATGGAACAACATCACATAAGCAGAAAAATAATCAACTCACTGACACCAATATTTTTGATGTGGAAACCCAGTTAAGGGAAAAACCCACGGTGGGTGTTAGCCCACAAGATTCATACCCTGTTAAAAGTACTTAAAAAGAATGAGAAGGCACTTGCCTTTGGGCTCACTACTCAAAAGAGAGGCTCACTGCCTACAAGAAATTTAAGTTTAACACAGAAAGATTTAACTAAGAAATAGCATCTACTTCATGCCTGGTTCAGTTTCATTGAATGCTCATAAAATTCTACTCTGCCTCCAAACTCTTCTTCACTAACTCTTCACTCTACTCTACTTTTGTTTTTCTGCTCCTTCTCTCCTTCGCTCCACTTCTGATCCTTTCTTCAGATTTATATTTTCGTACAAGGATAATTTTCCACAAGTCATCAACAAGTATTTATACGCTTCATCAACCTTGGAATGAACATCAAGGTCGACACTACAAACAACTGACTTAATGTGAATCACTAAGCTATTGGCCAAACATAACTGGGACTCGAATCTTCCTTGATCAACATGCCACGCTTCATAGAATTGCTTTTAGAACATCCACAACATGCTTGAATCATCCGGTTGGCCAAGACTGGGAAGAACAACAACACCAAGAAGGAAATCTTCTTTAACAAGCTTAGACTTCAATGCAGAGCTCCAACATAGCATTCACATGATCCAGAGACCTCCACAAGCACATTAAATTCAACAAAAACATCCACACTCCTCCAAATCATCAGAATCACTTGTATCTTCCTCTGGAACCTCAAGAACAATGTCTACCATGACTATCACATTAGAAAGATTGCTTGTGGACCTCCAAACCACGAACTACTTGAATGGATGATACACACCGACTTCCCAAACATACCTCTAGATCTGCAAATCATCATTTGACATATCTGGAATAATCCGGACCTCTTTCCTGTCACTTTATCTCTTCTGAACACTGCAAAACTGGTTCCACTCAGATGGCCATAGCTTCTTCAAATCTTCATGTGAACCCTTCAAAACTTAACTGGAGCTTCTTCAGACAATTCTCTACTCAGCCATATGGTCCGCATACATTGATCCTCATTAATTTTCTCAATATCCTCAACAATCCAGTCTTCTAAACATGCAGCAAAATAGGATACAGTTGACACCAATGGCAACAAGGATATGTTGACATCAATGACAACACCACTTAGCCACATACTTGCAACAAAACCAACTAATAAAATAGATGATCAAGACTACTCATGACCATGACAATGAAAAATAGAGTTAAATCAAAGTGTCGCCCCTTCTCTAAGAAATATGTTTATGTTTTGATAATTTTTCTGTGCACAAAAAATAGGATTAAATTACAACGCATTAGCGATAGTAAATTAAATTATTTGATTTATTCTAATATGTTACTTCTATGTTCAAAACATATGAAATGGTCTTATCATCCTACAAGTTAAACTAAACAGTAGATTCAATTATTCTGTTAGGTTGTATACTTCAAAGGGGCAGTATATGTATCTAACTATAAGTTATGATTTCATTTTGATACTATATTTAAGACATTAATCTCTTAGGGTATGATGTTATTATATGAATCAAATGATAGAGTAGATTAATTAATAAATTAGTAATTGAGAACAAATGCATTCTTATCACAACTTAATGTTATAAGTTCAATTGCACAGTTGAAAGTTATTCAATTTATGTTAAAGTCATGTTAAGATATTAAATGGGATAATTTCTTATATATTGACTATTGTAAATAAAGTTGTAAACAATGCTCTATTTTATTTCTGCAAACTATCAATTAACTACAACATAAATATTCTTTAACATAAATTACAACTTACCATTAGTGCCATAATCTTTCTGTTATTCTCATTTTAAATCTATCAACTTATATGGATATCTTAAACAATCTATATCCAAAAAATATACAATATCTAATTGTTATCATATTTGTACAAATATAACTATCATAATTGTACAATAAATATCAACTCTAAAATGTGATTGTAATTACATAATTGTTACAATTCATCATTTGTTTGAAACCCAATGCTAACCAAATAGTTGCAAAGTCCTGTCACATTGAATAACAAACCACATAAACATAATAAATCAGAGAATCCCTACCAACATAGAATTTATAGCGAACAGTCAAACCAACTAATGAAACAAATGATCTAGACTACTCATGACCATGACAACTCAAAATAGAGTTAAATCAAAGTGTCACCCCTTCTCTAAGAAATATTTTTATGTTTTGACAATTTTTCCCTATAAAAAAATTAGGATTAAATTAGAACCCAGTAGTGATAGTAAATTAAATGAAACTAATATGAGATAATCAAATTGGAAAACCAAACCTATCATGTGGACCAAGAATATTTTTGCATAATACATGCTACCAATGATATTCAATCAACAACATGCATTATCATCAAAAATCAAAACCATAATCAATTTAACAAAATGTTGTGAGGGAGGCCCATGACATCATACCCCTCTTAAAAGAGTACCATCCTTGGTACAAAGTTCAACAAAACAAGTACAATTAATTGTTCTAAATTTTTAATATCATTGTTTATAAAATAAAATCGAGAAATGTATTTTCCATGAATTCCTAGTCTTCTCATGTGTTGTACCTTGCACACACACCCCATTTTACTAAATGGAGACCCCCTCCTTTTCTTTTGCTTCACCTTTTCAGTTTGGCTAAGTTTCAGTTAGTTGCTTGAGAGGATTGATGTCCTGATGTCTTGATTGCAAGGTTAGTTTGCATATTTGAGTCTGGTTGCATAAACTTGGTATGATGACCTCTCTTGGTACCTTTGAAAATTGAGTCTTGATTAAGTTGCATAATTTGGGTGGAGATTTTAAGTCCTTAAAGGTGCTTTGCACTAAAATGTAGTTCATTGCATTTGCGCTAATATCTTGTAATACCGAATATCAGCGCTGAGTTTCCTTAGGAACAGTTTTGTACTAAAAGCGGCATTCACTAGACTTGTGCTAAATTCCTACTTCACCAAACATGTCCGGTTGTAGCCGGGATCCTCGTCGATCCCGTGTAAGGGAAAATCTCTGTCAAAGCATTCATCCAGTCGTTGCACTAAAAAGAGACATGACAGGATGTGCATGGAAATCATCATTCACCAGACATATCCGGGCATGTCTAAAAACTCCACAGATCTTGTCCAATGGCAAAGCTCCATAAAGTGTGTGACACCCTGTTGCTCGTACTCTGCATTAATGGCACAATGTCAGGAGATATAAATGGTTTAAAATTTCCCAGTTGCTTTCATTTTGCATTCCCAAAGATTTTGCAAGTTATGCAACTGGTTAAGCCACTTCGAGTGTTTGAGCGATTAGAAGAGTTTGATCTCACATCTTTCTCGACAATAGTAAATTTGAGTCTCTTTGCCCTTGTTTCTGATATTAATAGGTTGGTGGCCAAACTTTGCTTTCGGTTCATTGTGTCTAGGGCTTATTGATTGATATTGTCAAATGTGTAGGGTTTTCTTTGATTCTGTATGAAAGATTTAGTTTGAGATTCATTGAAATGGTCAGCTTCGGGTTTAAATTGGGGTTTTGTTCAAATTTGGGTGTATATACATATGTGTATATGTCAATGTGGGGTTTTATTTTAGGGAAGTTAGATGTTTTCATTGGGAAAACACAGTAAACACATCTCCGAAGATCTTCAATTCGTTTCCTTGATAAGAACCTTGGAGATAGAGTGCTTGAAATACTTTAAAAATCTCCATTTATCATACACTGTGTTCACTTTATAAGAAACCCTTAGTGACATTTGCACTTGAACTTAATGGAAATAGATATATCCATTAAGACCAAAAAAAACCCTATTAGTATTCTTCACAAAGCAAGACATTCATGCAAATCAGACCCAATGCTAAAAACATTGTTCACTAGATATGTCCAGTAAGGGCTGAAAGTCCCATTGATTCAGTCGAACATCGAAACCTCGCAAACTAAGGCATCATACACCTGCATGAGCTAAGCGATAAAAGTCTTCATCATTGGATTTGTGCTAAAATTGTTGCTCATAAGACATATCTTGTTATCACTAAAATCTCCGTTGGTCCTGTGAAAGCCAAAAGCCCCACCAAGCCCACATTGGACATTCGCACTAAAATACATCTTCACTTGACATAGCTCATAATGAACTAAAGTTCTACTAATCCATCCATCAGAAAAAGCTCCGCTAAACTCTGTTTCAGCCACCTAGATTACTTAGCACTAGAATCATCCCTCATTAGACATGTCCGGTGGTGGGTAAAAACCCCGCTATCCAGTGATAGGTGAAACCTCCGTCGGGAGCATTATATATGTTGTGTGCTAAGATTATCCTCCACAGGAGTTTGCACGGATAATGACACTGACTGAACATATCCGATGATCAATAGAATTCTTTCTAATCTGGTGAGGGCATAAAAGCCCGCTAATCCACTCAAACCCAAAGTCCTCGCTGAAGATATAAAGGTGCTTAGCGCTGAAATTGGATATCACCGGAGTTTTCACTAGAATCGTTCTCTGTCAGATACATCCGATGGATGATGAAATTCACTCCAATCATGTGAATAGTTGAAACCCCACTATGTCCAGTGGTACCCAAAAATTCTGCAATATCTAGTGACAACCTAAATCTCTGTCGACCTTACTAGGAGCCTAAAATGCACTATTAGGATGTTTTTTTCAAGGAGATTGAATGTATTTGATCAATGGATTTGATGAATTGCATGATATTAATTGATGTTCACATGTTTAATCTAAATTCCATGATGTCATGCACTTAACCTAGAATTTATTGCATATATCTAGTGAGGTCTTAAAAGCCCACTGATCTATTTTTCTCTACTTATTTCTTATGATTTCATGTAATAAATGTTAGGGGATGGAATACAATGAAATTTTATGTTTCTTAGAGTTGATTTTAATAAGTTTGAGCTGAGATCATAGATCTTTAATGAAATTTGATTAAGTGTTGCCTTTAATCTAGATTCTTGACTTAGGTATAAACTAAAAACACATAAGTATTCCACTTCTAGGTTGTCAAGCAGTCACGAAACCTAAGTCTGAGATCATTAGGACAACAAAACTATAAAGGTTACTCATTAGGTTCTTGTCCTACAGATTAGATGTCTTCCTGAGCTATCAATATGAAGTACTAATTCAAAGGCATCCCCCAGTAACGAAGATCACTTCAGCATGACAAAATATTGGAGATACAGACCTAGGACACATTGATATTGAAGAATTCAGACTAAGGGTCTTAGGTCCTAATCCCACACCAAAAGCCAAGAGGATTAGAGACAATGGGATTGCTCAGGTAGCTGCATTCCCTACCTTCGTGCAATGCCCTGAACTCATTGTGGCATGTGCCAACAATTATGATCAGATGACTAGGACAATACAAGCACCTGGAGGGCAGATATTGGTAGATCTCAGTGCCTTAGCATTGGAAGAAACTTTTGATATTCCTCCATTTCCCATTCTCACCATGATGGACAAAGAAGAAAGTAAAAATATGTATGACCAGAGCCCTAAGACTTACAAGAAAAAGATCAATGAGGGGTGGATGAAAAACAAGAGGTCATCTATGTCAAAGCTCCCTCAAGTTTTGTATAGAAGTAACTTTAAAGAGGAAATAGGAGATCTTGTAACCTTCTTGAGCAGAATCATGGGGGCTAGCCTTAGCTTCCACATTTGAAGGATGGATGTTCCCATACATAAAAGAAATATTACATGGGGACAAGAAGATACATTGGGCCCAGATTATAAGAAACAACATTCATGAGGCCTTTGTTGCTTTCCACACTGATGAAACATTTAGGTGGACCTCCTACATGGTCTATGCTCTAGCTAGAAACTTTGATTATCCAGGTCTGTCAAAATTAGGAATAGTGGGCAATGGAGAAGATCAGTACAAGGTGTATGAGTGCTATACTCAATTGGAAATCTCACAATCCCTAATCCACTACAAGAGGGTTAATGATGCCTTTACCATGCACATCACTCGGATACTCTAGAATGATATGGCTAGAAGATTATCTCTCGAGACAGCTAATGTTGTACAATTGTATGGGATATGGTACATTCAATTTTAGAAGTTTACATATTTGAGGGTCCAAGGTTTCACTGGAACACCATACAAGCTCCCTTGGTATCCAACAGATAAAGTGGTGCTTCTAGAGCTTACTAGACAACTCCTCACTTGTGCAAAGAAGTTGAACATTTACATAGGGCTTCTATCAAGTTCCCTATACTTTTGGGAAGAGGAAACTATTCTTGCACCACTATTGGAGTAGCAAAGCATTCAGACACAGAGCTGCAATTATTGAATCTGCATTTTTATCACAAGAGGACTCATTTTGTTCCCTTTGGAGTGATGGAAAGACATGTGAGCAAAAAGATGTTTCATAGGGAGCACCTTGAAGACTTCTGGGCTAATTGTCTGGATGATTATGAGGTTTTGAGGAGATATTATTCTAGACTATCTTTAGATTTTATTAAAAGATTCAATATCATAGAGGTCCCTGACCAAGTGATAGAAGACAATAATATGATTCAAAGAGGACCTTAGGAGGCTTTATTCAATCTGCCAATCCCATTTCCCAACTGGGAAAATTTGAAGGAGAGTTCTCTGGATGCAACAATGAAGAACCCCATTAAATTTAGTAAGGGATGGGTAAGAGCACAAATTGCAACTCTGACTCAGGCAGGAGTAGCCCTTACTTATACTGAGCAGCAGCAAGATAGAACTAGCAGTGATGAGGAAGATGAACCTATAGAGATAAGTGATGTTGTAGGACAAGAAGTTGCCCAGGGAGATACACCAAAAGGAGATAGTGAAGAGGACATCCCTCTGGCTAATAAGGGGAAAGCAAAGAAAGACCCTTCCAAACCGTAGAAGAAAGAAAACCCTCCATCTTCAAGAACTGGGAGTACAAAGAGAAAAGACATGCCCAATGGGAAAGATGAAACTTCCAAGCCAAAGAGAGATAAGAAACAAACTCTTGTGGCTCCAGCTCCCATCCCAGCAGTTGCTCCCTAGCAAAGTATAGATGTTGTTGTCTCATCTTATGCTATAGTTAGTGCCTCATTAACTACTCCTTCATCCACTACTATAGTCATATCTTCCACAATTGTTAGTGCTAGTATAAATGTTCCTCTTCCCGCCACTTCCTTGGCCATTCCTTCCATTTCCTCTTTTCCATCCATCTCCTCCATTCTTGTTTCATCCATTGCTCCATCTACCTTCCCTCCCATTACATCTATGAGCCTTCCTATTTTTCCCTCCTCTCCACTATCCATTTCTTTTGCATCATCATCCTTACCTCCCATCTCAACCATCCTTTCACCACCTCCTTTCACCTTGCCATCCTTAAGCCTTTCCACCCCACTTACCATTTCTTCTGTACTTTCATCTCCTCCTCCTCCTTTCACAAGCTTTGCCTCATTTGCCAACCTATCAGGGTTATATCTGCCTTCCTCTACAACTGATTTTCTAGCTATCATTAATAATTCTTTGTCTAGACCTTTCAATGATTTAACATAGGTGCATATGCCAGTAGCTCTTCCAGTTCCCCCATTGCCAGGCATTGAGAAGTTATGTGCAGAACTAGCTTCCCAAGGGGAAGCAATCATAGAAGATATAACACATGACCCCTCCACAAATTCCCATACAATTGAAGTGGTGAATATTGAAGACAGTCTTGCAGAGGAGACAGTTACAAAATCAAATTTGGAGATTGCTCAAAAGGCTATGACAGAGAACTTGCAATACATAGAGCAATCAGAGGATATGAAGGAACAAGAGTAGGTTATATCAGACAATAAAGGGACAGAAATGGGTCCAGCAGCAGAGGATATACACAATGATGATTCTTTAAATAAGGAGGACAGTCACACTGACCCTCTAGAGCATACTTCTACAACTCCAGAATGGCTGCAACAAAGGTTAAAAAATCAACCCCCCAGAGTAGAAGTCATGTCTCTAGACCTGGATAGCTTCTTGGCTAGATTAGAGAAGCCAAAGAAATAGAAAAGAGCCAAAATCTAGTCTAGAATCTACAAAGATGTTACAGGGTCTCGTATAGCAGAGGTAGCAATCCATCCTAAATAGGTCAATAAGGAAGATGTTAGGCCAAAAGACTACATTGTTTCAATAGACAATCTAGGGACAGCATCCAAAACTCAGGAAATAGATGAATTCAAAGGATCAGTTTCCAATATTTTGGATATTTTGAATAAAGTTGAGTTGACCAAACAACTCAAGCAGTAGAATGAAGAATTGAGGGCCTACATAAAATTCTTGATAAAACTTATGTCCTCAGATGGGGAACTAGAGGCAACACCTTCTCTTCTCTCCAAAGAGGAGATGGAAAATTTTGACAATATTAAAACCACTACAGCTACCACAGAAGAATGGTTTCATAAGGTATATGCGGAGGGTTGTGAAGTAATAGACGAGGCTATATAATTGCATAAGGATTTCTGTATTTTGAAGGCAGAATGGAATGAAGTAGTCGGCAACTGCATAAGTTATGGTGACTATTACTCACATACATTCTAGAGTTCTTGCTATGTGTAATATTCCAGATGAAACTCTACTAGCAGAAAATATTTTGACATGGAATAGATTAAATATGCTAGAACAATGGCTAGAATTAATAAGGCTGAGGAGGGAAATGTTTGATAAAGCCAAAAACTCTTCTGAGCCAGCCAGGGCTCAAGTTCTGGATGTCATATATAAGTTGAATGATGTGCTTAGGGCTTGCACAAATATGGACTTAGATGATACTGCTCGTGTGGACACCCAGGAATGCAAAAATAAATTGAAACATATTATTCATGATGATTTCCCCCTTAACATGATTGGGAGGCTGGAGAGGATAAGTGACCTCAGGGATGCATTCAAAGAATTCAGAATAAATAAGAGGTCCAGAGATGTGGTATATTATAAATTCTCACAAGAGGTTGATCGGATAAAGTTCAGAATTGATTACGTTAAAAATCCTCAACCAGAGGACATCAACCCATCCTTGGAAGCCTACATAGCCTACAACAATAGAGAGGCAGAGGAGAACAAAGTCAACTCAGATGATGACGGGCAATGAAATATTTCAGCCGACATGTGAAATCCCTTCATTCTAAATCAGCTTCAATTTTTTAGGGTCAAATGACTTCATTTTGACTTTCTTTGGTCTTGTAAATTGGCTCTTTGTCATATATAGCCAAATGGGTGTTCAATTTGTCTAGATTGAATGTATTTGGAGGTTGTATTTTATCTTTTTCATACAAGACAAAAATAAATCCAAAAATGTAACAAACTGTTGTACCCCATTGAATGCTATGTAAATCTAGACCATTGGTGTTGAGTTAATCTCCACCATCCATGAAAAACTTGGTATGGTGCCTTGTCTATAAAAGGGCCATCCTTTTCTCTCATTTATAACTAAGACTTGATACTGAATTGTTGAGACTGCCAAATTTTGGTTAATACAAAGCAGATTTTACAGGTTGCTGGGAATTTGCATTCTTGTGTTATCTCTTTTGGTTTTCATGGTTCATATCAATTTGAAGTTAGTTAAATGTGCTTTTTTAATGATGGGTAAATGTTAAGATATCTGATGAATGCTTTGGTTCACACTATTGGTGCTTGCTAATTGTAAGTGGTTGTGTATAGTTAACCTGAACCTCATTATATATTCAATTCGATTGCATTTCAATTGTTAAGCTGCGCCATCATATGGGTGTTTGATGAATGAAAGAATTTGAAAATCATTAGAATCCTTTGAAGATTGCATCATTTCTTGCAATATTGTGGTTTTTCTTAACCTGGTAAAACGGGGAATGGTTTGTTGAGGGTGTTTATCTATCTGCAGCATTTCACCCAGTTGTGATTGCCACTTAGGTTTTCATACTTCTCTCTACCCTTATCCTTTTGCATTTTTTTTACAAATATTTGTTAGAACTAGGTTTCAAAGCAGCACTCATATTGACAATTTGCTGAAAATATCATAGGGTTACTTGTACACTTTGTTGTAATAGTTTTGTAAACCCTATCAATGCATGTAAGTCCCCTTATTGGTACAACCAAACATTCCACCGAAGTCATTCTTGCAAGCTAAGACCTAGCTATATAAACATGTTAGTCTTAGGGTAGACAACTGAGAGGGGGGGTGAATCAGTTGTCCAAAACTTTCTCCCAATTACACACTTAAATCCTTTTAGTGATTAGCAGTATATCAATCATGAAACATAATGCATTTAAATCAAAGCCAGAAACACATCAACACATAAGACACCAAGATTTTGACATGGAAAACCTGATTAAGGGAAAAACCACGGGGTGATTAACCCAAGATTGTATTCTCTGTTAGAAGAATAGAAAGAACAAAATGGCACATGCCAATTAGGGCTCACTGCCCGAGCACACTGCTCACAAGAGGCTCACTACCTACAAGAGACACACTGTCTACAAAAGAATGAGTATCACATACTTGAACTAGAAAATAGCATCTTCACCATGCTTGAGTCAGTTCCATTTAAGCCCAATGCTTCTGCCCTGCCTTTTGCTCTCCTCCTTGCTACCACACACTTATCTCTACAAGGACACCTTTGAAATGACTTTGCAATCCCTTATTTATACAAGACATCAACTTAGGAATAATCATCTAAGTCGGCAAACATCCATAAGAATATCCGCAAGATGTGTAACTCATCTGGTCGGCCAGTCTCAGGAAGAACACCATCATCCAAAAGTTATTCTTCAATTGCGAGCTCCAACTTCGATGCGAACCACCAACACGAACTGGACACAATCCAAGTACCTTCACAAGATTGCCTGAATCACCAAGAATATTCGCACTTCATCTACATACTAAAATCCTTCTCTCCTTCATCTAGAACCTCAAGAACACAGTCTATCACCACTGTCACAAAGGAATGGATTCTTCTGGACCTTCAACCCATGAACCAAACTAGTTAACACTTCACAAGGACTTCCTCAACACTCCCTCAAATCCATAGAATAGGATAATGCTATTCTGGATCACACCGGACCTGTCTGTATCACTCTGTCACCATTGAACACCTGTCAGAACTGGTTTAACTTGCCATAACTTCTTCAGATCTTCATGCGAACCTCTGAAATCTCTACTGGACCACCTTAAGACACATCTACAAACCCTTTAATCCGCATCCTCTGATCCTCATCCTATCTTGGACTTTTATCTTACTGTCATCACTGTTCTTCATTGTTCCTAATTAAGACTAATTTTCTCAATATCCTCAGCACACAGCTCATCCAATCCTTATCATTAATGCAACAGGAGTATGTTGACATCAATGATAACATCAGTTAGGCCCATACTTGCAATAATCTCCCCCTTTGTCATTGATGGCAACATATGATGTGAAAAATTATTTTGACCATCAAGACAAGAACTTCTCCTTATTGTCACAACTCCCCCTATCAGCAACAACCATTCACATGTCTTTTCTCCCTTTACTACTCCCCCTTTGATCAGAAACCACTTGTTTTTCACATGTCTTCTCTCCCCCTTTGACATCAATGGCAAAGGGCACATACTTGCAATTTCACCACTTCATAATCATACCTGCTGCTCCCCCTGAGTAGCAGCTCCCCATCATCAATCCAAACCACAAGATATGACTATGATATCTACCGGACTGATGCACATTAGTGCACCTTATTTCATCATTGGAGGGGCAATAACCCCTAACTTCTCCCTGAGATACTCAAAAGAGTCCTTAGGTAGAGGTTTAGTAAAGATGTTTGCAACCTGATCCTTGGAAGGCACAAACTCCAATCTGACTTCATTCTTGTTCACTTGCTCTCTCAAAAAGTGAAACTTGATAGATATATGCTTAGTCTTCGAATGCAACACCAGATTCTTAGATATATTTATTGCACTTGAATTATCACAAAAAATTGTGATGGGCTCCTCATACTCCACTCTGATGTCTCTTAGCATTTGCTTCATCCACAAAACTTGAGTGCAACTACCTGCTGCTGCAATATATTCTACTTCAGTTGTGGACAGAGATATTGCCTCTTGTTTCTTGCTTAGCCAAGAAACCAATCTCTTTCCCAAAAAGAATGCTCCACCACTGGTACTTTTTCGGTCATCCACATCTCCTGCCCAATCAGCATCTGTATATGCATGAAGAGAGAAATCATGATCTCTAGGATACCACAGACCATACTCAACTGTCCCTTTTAGATATCTAAAAATCCTCTTGATTGCCATGACATGAGATTCTCTAGGATTAGCCTAAAATCTAGCAACAAGACCAACAGCCTGCATAATGTCTAGTCTAGTTTGAGTAAGATACAACAGTCCTCCAATCATTGACCTATACTTTTTCTAATCAGCCTTGGGAGAGTCATCATCCTTGCTCAACTTACACCCGGTTGCCATGGGAGTATTCATTGGTTTTGAGTCTTCCATCCCAAATTTCTTCAACAATTCTTTCACATATTTGGTCTGAGAAATGAAGATTCCTTTCTTTGTTTGAGTGATTTCCAGACCCAAGAAGAAATTCATTTCACCAAGCATGGACATCTCAAATTCACTTTTCATTTGATTTGCAAAAGTTTTACACATACTATATCTTCCTCCAAAAATGATATCATCAACAAACACTTCAACAATCAAGATGTTTTCATGATCAATTTTGAAATACAAATTACTATCAGCAGTACCTTTAATAAAACCAATCTTCAAAATATGCTTATCCAATCTTTCATACCAGGCTCTTGGGGCTTGCTTCAGTCCATACAATGCTTTCTTCAACTTGCAGACCATATCATCATGATTAGACAATTGAAATCCATCCGGTTGCTCTATGTACACTTCTTCTTCCAAGTCACCATTCAGGAAGGCAGACTTGACATCCATCGATATACCTTGAAAATCCTTGAAAGCAGCAAAAGCAAGAAATAATCTGACTACTTCAATTCTTGCCACCAGAGCAAAAGTTTCTTCAAAATCAACTCCTTCTATTTGAGAGTAACCCTTGCAGACCAATCTAGCTTTATTTCTGATTACTTCGCCAACTTCATTCAGTTTGTTCCGGAAGACCCATTTGGTTCCAATCACATTCTTGTTTCTAGGTCTGGGAACAAGATCCCAAGTGTGATTTTTCTCAATTTGCATCAGCTCTTCCTCCATTGCTTTGGTCTAGTTTTCATCATTGCAGGCTTCATTTATTGTCTTAGGTTCAATCTTTGAAATCAAACAATACTCATCTGAATTTTGAGCAATTCTCCTTCTAGTTTGCACACCTTTGCTTTTGTCACCTATGATCTGATCTTCAGAGTGGTTCAGTCTTACATACCTTGGAACTTTGGGGGTTTCTTGCACTTCTGATTCTTGATCAGGCTCATTAAAACTCATCTCTTCTTCCTGATTTACCGGATCAGTTTGAATCTGACTTTCAGAAGAGGTTTGGGCTCCTTGAATCAGAACACCATTCTGATCATCTTCATCATATTCATAAAACCTTGAGGGTTTCTCAATTCCCTCATCAACCTTCACATTTGTACTTTCTATTATCTTTCTCAATCTCTTGTTATAACACCAGTATGCTTTGCTTTGAGTAGAGTAACCCAAGAATATTCTTTCATCCCTTCTAGCATCAAACTTTCCTAGATCTTCATCTCTTTTAATGTAACATTTGCTACCAAAAACTCTGAAATACCTCACAGTAGGAGTGATACCAAACCAAAGTTCATAAGGAGTCTTACCGGTATTGCTTTTGATTTGAACTTGATTGAGAGTATAGACTGCAGTGCTGACAGCTTCTCTCCAATAGATCTAAGGAACATTTGCTTCCATCATCATGGTCCTAGAAGCTTCCTGGATGGTCCAGTTCTTTCTTTCCACTACTGCATTCTGCTATGGAGTCCTAGGAGTAGACAACTATCTCTTTATTCCATGTTTCTCACAGAACTCTAAGAACTCATCGGATGTGAATTCCCCACCTCTATCAGACCTCAAAAATTTCATTTTTAATCCAGTTTTATTCTCTACCATAGCCTTGAATATTTTGAATTTCTCAAGAGCTTCTGATTTCTCTTTCAAAAAGGTTGCCCACATCATTTGCGAATAGTCATCAATTAGTAACATGAAGTATCTATCACCTTGCACACTCCTGGTTCTTGCCGGGCCACAAAGATCAGTATGAACTAAGTCCAATAATCCTGTAGAAGACAGTTCCTTACTCTTGAATGTGACTCTGCTCAGCTTGCCCAACTGACATTCTTTACACAAGTTATTTGTAGGTTTCACCAGTTTTGGAAGATCTCTTACAGCTTGAGTATTGCTTATCTTGATGATATTATCAAAATTTACATGACACATTCTCCTATGCCATAACCAACTCTAATCAACTTGAACAAATAAGCAACTTTTGTCAGTACCAACCAAGTGGAAGATATTACCTTTAGTTTGGGTACCAGATGCAATCTCTGTTCTAGAACTTTCAAAGATCTTGCATTTTCCATTCTTGAACCGGAGATCATAGCCTTTGTCCACCAACTGTCCAACACTGAGAAGATTGTGCTTCAAACCTTCAACATATAGTACATTACCAGTTTTGTTCCTTCCATCAAAAGAAATAGTTCCTCTTCCTTTGATTCTACCAGCAGAATTATCACCAAACTTTACCACTCCTCCCTCATACCTTTCCAAATCTATGAATTTGTTTTTGTCACCTATCATATGGTGAGAGCATCCACTGTCAATGACCCAGTCATCCTTTTCTTCAACTTGGGCAGCCAGAGCTCTTTCTACAACTTTATGATTGACAGATACAGAGGATATTGGTTCTTCTTCCTTGATGGCAATAAACACCCATTCACTTCCGAATTTGTTTCCTGTCTCTGATTCATCATCTGTTACTCCTTCGTTATCATCTTCTTCATGAACATAGTAACAATTCTTTTGGAACCTTGATCTGTTAGGATTTGGCCTTAAAAATCTTTCCGGACATCTTGAGGCAAAATGACCAATCTTATTGCAGTTAAAACACTTAAAAGGCAATTTTCCTTCATACTTACTGGATCCTCTTGGCAGCCTTTTTGCAATAAGGGCTTCAAGTTGAGCAGTTTCTACTTCTTCTTCTTCTAGGTCTTTTCTTACTTTTTCATACCATGACAGTTTCCTTGATGAGTTCTCTCTCAGATCAAACCTTTGTTTACCTTTTACAGAGGCACTGGATTTAAATGCAGATTCAGTCTTGGGGGGATCATCTCCAAACTTGGTCATTTCAAATGCAGCCAATTTGCCAGCCAATTGATCTCTTGTGACAGTTGTATGAGCTCTGAATTCTTCAATGGCAGCAACCTTGATCTTATAAGAGGCAGGAAGGGATCTGAGAATTTTGCCAACAATCTCATTTTCATCCAAGACTCCACCAGCATTTCTAATTCCACAAACAAGCTCATTTACTCTTGGCATAAAAGTAGTGATATTTTCATCTTCTCTCATCTTCAGATTTTCAAATTTTCCTTTTAGACTTTGTAACCTTGCACATTTGACATACTTGTCTCCTTCATGTAGAAGTTCCAGTTTTTCCCAAATCTCAAAAGTAGTTGGTAGGTCAACAACATTTGAAAGTTCTGAATTGGATAATGCACTTAGAAGAGCTTCTATTGTCCACAGATTGTTTTCAGCATCTGTGATCTCAGTTGGGGATTTTGGACCACCCTGTGGAGGCGTATACTTCGTTGAAGCCATGTTCTAGTACTACATTCCCATACATTTCAAGTGACATGTCATGCGACTTTTCCAAAGATTGAAATTGGTTCCGTCAAACTTCAGACTATCCTTCTTGTAGGACGACATCCTGGATCTCCTCAAGCGGTTAAGCTCCTTTTAGAGGAACTTGGCTCTGATACCAATTGTTAGTCTTAGGGAAGACAACTGAGAGGGGGGGTGAATCAGTTGTCCAAAACTTTCTCCCAATTACACACTTAAATCCTTTTAGTGATTAGCAGTATATCAATCATGAAACATAATGCATTTAAATCAAAGCCAAAAACACATCAACACATAAGACACCAAGATTTTGACGTGGAAAACCCGATTAAGGGAAAAACCATGGGGTGATTAACCCAAGATTGTATTCTCTATTAGAAGAATAGAAAGAACAAAATGGCACATGCCAATTAGGGCTCACTGCCCGAGCACACTGCTCACACGAGGCTCACTGCCTACAAGAGACACATTGTCTACAAAAGAATGAGTATCACATACTTGAACTGGAAAATAGCATCTTCACCATGCTTAAGTCAATTCCATTTAAGCCCAATGCTTCTGCCCTACCTTTCGCTCTCCTCCTTGCTACCACACACTCATCTCTACAAGGACACCTTTGAAATGACTTTGCAATCCCTTATTTATACAAGACATCAACTTAGGAATAATCATCTAAGTCAGCAAACATCCATAAGAACATCCACAAGATGTATAACTCATCCGGTCGGCCAGTCTCAGGAAGAACACCATCATCCGGAAGTTATTCTTCAATTGCGAGCTCCAACTCCGATGTGGACCACCAACACGAACTGGACACGATCCAAGTACCTTCACAAGATTTTCTAAATCACCAAGAATATCCGCACTTCATCTGCATACTGAAATCATTCTCTCCTTCATCTGGAACCTCAAGAACACAGTCTGTCACCACTGTCACAAAGGAATGGATTCTTCTGGACCTTCAACCCATGAACCAAACTAGTTAACACTTCACAAGGACTTCCTCAACACTCCCTCAAATCCGAAGAATAGAATAATGCTATTTCGGATCACATAGGACCTGTCTGTATCACTCTGTCACCACTGAACACCTACCGGAACCGGTTTAACTTGAACAGCCATAACTTCTTCAGATCTTCATGCAGACCTCTAAAATCTCTACTAGACCACCTTAAGACACATGTCTACAAACCCTTTAATCCACGTCCTCTGATCCTCATCCTATCTTGGACTTTTATCTTACTGTCATCACTGTTCTTCACTATTTCTGATTGAGACTAATTTTCTCAATATCCTCAGCACACAGCTCATCCAATCCTTATCATTAATACAACAGGAGTATGTTGACATCAATGACAACACCGGTTAGGCCCATACTTGCAACAAAACCTTGGAGAAGTCTTTTCCAGGATAAGATTCCTTTTCAAAAGAGGTGAAATACCCTATATTTCATCTACGTTGTTGTGTGCTAAAACCACCATCAATACCATGTAGCATTGTTAGGACTCATTTGGTCCCGCTGAACCAATACTTGCTATATACTATGGTTATACAATTCAATGTTGCACTGGCCCAATATTTGAACCAATTTTAGGGTTATTTGTCCTTCTTCTACCTAAAGATTTTTCAAACTTGGCACATGAGAAATGTCAACAATATATTTGCACAATAATGCAACATGAAATACAACATCAATCCTTGTCAATGAAGGTGACAATGCCAAACAATAGGCCATCTGATTCATCACTTTCAAAATTTTGAAGGGACCAATAAAACATGGACCCAACTTAGTAGATTTCCCAAACTTGATAGAGCTTTTATGTTGTCTAACACACAAAAATACCTTACCCCACATAGAAAAACTATGAGGCGACCTTTGGGTAAAAGCAAGAAGTTGGGTCCACATATAGGGGAAGTGTCATGCAAAAAAAAATCCCAACAGGAACGGGTATCCATTTTCAAGAAAACAGGTACCCATTTAAGAATGGGCACCCGAGCCTAGAACGGTTACTCATTTTAAAACGGGTACCCGTTTTGTTTTATAGAACGGGTACCCGTTTTATTTTTTACTATTTTTAGAAAGAACGGGTACCCGTTTCTTAAAATAGTAAAAAACAAAACAGGTACCCGTTTCTAAAATTTTGAATTTCACACCCACACTTTTGATTTCGTTTTAGGCTCGGGAAAGGCATGGGTAGCCGACCTTGAGCCTTGGACCTGCAAGTATTTCTCTAAGTACAGAACTAGACGAAAGACTGACTTCACCTATATGGCTGATGACATTTTTTTCTAATTTTTTTATGAAATTAAAACCCGTTACAGATCATAGTGTCTAGTTTTCAAATATGTAATTTTTTTGGATTGGACTTGTTTTTCTATTTATTAATTAATTTATGAGCAAACTAGTCCAAAAACTTGAAATGACAGGTGTTTGTATTTTTTTAATAACTTTTATTTTTTAAATTTTTTTTAAAAATATATATGTCATCAATCTACACATCATTCTTTACACAATAAAAAAAAATTAATTTTATGATTTTTTTTGCTCAAATTATGTTGGCCGTACACGAGGGGTTTTCAAAAGTAGCAATTAAGCCTAATAAAAAATTAGTAAAAAAAATTATTTGGAAAAAAATTATAAAAAAATATCCTCATCAAACTTCACTATACTACACATCTTATCCCAAAAGGATTTTAAAAAATAATTTTATTTAGGTCAAATTATGTTGGTCGTACACGTGCATGGTATGGTTAAAAAAAGGTGACTTTTAAATAGTGGTTTTTAGAAATGCCTATTGAAAATCAATTTGTATCATCTGGGTATTGAAAAAAATTACATTTTTGGAAACTAGACTCCGAGTACTACATTTTATATTTAGTGACTTTTTTAAAGATTTCATCTCTAAGTGCTTCAAATTTTAAGGTCAAATGTGACAAATTCTAAAAATCAGGGAAAACACTTCCACTTTTTGGCCAAAAAGTGGACCCAACTTCTTGCACTGACCCCTTTTTTGAATTTGCCTAACTTTTGCCTATCTAAAGCTTCTTTCAACCTTTGTCTTATTATTTGAATATGATTATCATACTCATGTAATAACTTTGGCCCAACTACCACTCAATTTTCAAGTCAATCCCAACTAAGGGGCATTTTGCACTTTCTACCATAGAGTGCCTCGAAAGGTGCCATCATGATAAACAAATGATAAGTTATTATACACAAATTATACTAAGTGGAGAAAATATTTTTACTTAGTAGGCTAGTCCATCACATACATTCTTAGCATGTCAAGTCAATAACTTGGTTAACCCTCTCAGTTTGACCATTAGTTTCTAGATGATAAGAAGAATTAAGTTTTCTTTTGTGCCAAATGCTACCATTAATACTATCCAAAAAAGTGAAGTAAACAACTTATCACAATATAAAATAATCAAATTAGGGATTCTGTGTAGTCTTACTACTTACTTTAGAAATGTTGATGCTATAACATTAGCATTGCCATGCACATTACCAACAATGAAATGTGCAACTTTTGTCAGTTTATCTGCAACAACCAAAATAGTATCATGTCTAAAATGATTTCTGGGCAATCTAGAAATGAAATCCATGCTAATCACTGACCATTTGTGCCCAAGAATGTTATGAGAATACAATAGACCACCAAGGTGTTTGTTTTCTACTTTGATATTTTAATATTCCAATCACCTTTCCACAAAATGTGTTCATCAACACTCATTTCAGGCCATAAAATTAATGTTTCAATTCACATGTAGCATCTTAGCCACACCATGATGTGTAGAATATGGGACCTTGTGAGCTTCGAACAAAATTTTCTACCTCATATTTTCTATTTTGGGGACATAAATATGTCCCAAAAACCTCATTAATTCATCTATATCGAATGAATAACTAGATTTTTCCATTTCTTCATCAAAAAATTTATAAATTTTTAGATAAATTGGATCTTGTTTCTATTGTTGTAGAATATTTTTTCTCAAATTTAAATGCATTTCAAATACTGTAGCCAAGTGTTTGTGTCTGCTCAAAGAATCTACCACATGATTTTATTTGCCCTTGACATAAGAGATGTCTAGATCAAAGCCATATAGCAATTCCAACCATCTTCATTGGTGTGCATTCAATTTTACCTAGTTAAATATGTAAATCAAACTATGATGGTTTATTTTTAATTCAAACTTTTTACTGATAAGGTAATGCCCCCACAACTTTAGAGTGTGCACAATAGCAACCAACTCTAAATCATGGATGGTATAGTTCCTCTCATGGTCCTTAAGTTTTTGTGATTCATAATCCACAACTTGAATGTCTTGAGATAAAATTCCTCCCAATCCTTTTGAAGAGGCATATATCCACATAGTAAACTACTCGTTTAAATCGGGAATTAGGAGAATATGAGAAGTTGTAAGTAATTTATTTAGCTCATATAAAGTTGCCTCACATTTTTGAGACCATCCAAACTTTTTTCTCTCCCTTTTCAAGGAAGTTATAAGAAGAGAAATCTTTACAAAATTATTCATGAACTTGTGGAAATAACTTCCAGGTCCATAAAGCTTCTTACTTCATTCATATTTCTTGGAGTTGGCCACTCCATTATGGCCTAAAATTTCTTAGCATCCATAGCCATCCCTTTTTCATAGATCAGGTGGCCCAAATAATGCACCTCAATTTGGAAAAAGATGCATTTTGATAATTTCACATTTAACTTATGCTTAATTAATCTTTGCAGCACTATCGGAGGTGTTGTTCAAGCTCTTGTTATCCTTAGAATATATCAAAATATCATCTAAAAAACCAAAACAATTGGTCTAAATAATCTCTGAAAACATTATTCATCAAATCCATAAACATTGCAAGTGCATTAATTAACTTCAAAAGAAGTACAAAAAAATTATAATGACCATAACGAGTCCTAAAAGTAGTTTTATGTATGTCTTCTTCCTTAATTCTTAACTGATGATAAAAAAAAATCGTAAATCAATCTTAGAAAATATAGCTACCCCTCTCATTTGATCAAACAAATCATTTATCTGAGGCAACAGATGTCTATTTTTTAGCATTGCTTTATTCAACATAGATAGTCAATGTAAAGACGTAGTGTCCCATCCTTCTTCCTCGTGAAGATTACCATAGCACCCCAAGGTGAGACACTAGGCCTAATCAAGCATTTTTCAAGAAATTCATTAAGATGTACCTTTAATTCATGTAGATCAAATGTATTCATTTAGTATGGGACTTTAGAGACAGGTGTTAATCCAGGCACAATTTCAATTGAAAATTCAAACTCCCTCTTAATGTAAGAGTTGGTATAGAATTCTCTATACCATGCAATATTTGTCTATGGAGGTAGCCACCTAAGATCTAGGAGCTTCAATGAAAGCACAAGAGAGACACAACATGAAAGAATAATTCTATTATGTCAAAGGATGCAATATGCGTATAATATGTATGTCAATATGAAATACAATGAGAAGCCCTTGGTTATATAGGCCAAGGTGAAACATAGGACAATATAGGATTATGAAAAGTTTCATAATCATATGACGTGAGACATGGAGATAACTATCCTTAGTGTACCCTAAGTATGCCCTAAGAAAACTTAACTAGACAAGTGTGAATAGGACCTAATGTGAAACCAATTAGGTAATATACCCTATTCAAACCAACACCCCCCTTAAGTGCAACTTAGGGAGAATATGAAAGCATACAAAGATGTAAGATGGGTCCTGGATACAAGGCCATGTTAGGTACCCATGTACAAAATTGGTGCAGTCACGGTAGGAGGGTTCATAGAATGAACAGTCCAGACCGTGCAGCAAGAGTAAACACAATGGAAACAACTCAGAGATATAAAGCAAATGTACATTCAATCATTCAATATATCATAGATCCAAAGTACAAATTGGTCGGCAACATGCGAGCTTACAATTAGGGCTCACAGGCTTGATTACAGAATTACAGAATATGCGCAAGATATAGCTTTGAAGCTCTTTTGTCAAAAATTCAAACTATCAAACTTAGAATTATCAATGACCATCAATCAATATCATCACTCCTTTCGTAGGCATCTATTACATCAATATATATCATCTCCAAAACATAAGATTCCTCCACGTCGGCCAAGGAATATCACAAACTCCAATAAAGAGTTGTAATGTGTGTACATGGATAGGTCAGCCCAAAACATGAAGAAATCCTTTGCAAGTGAATGCAATGACGTGCGGATCTTAGGGAAGGTCGGCCACAATCCAAACAACATTGAATGATGTGTAATTTAGCTCCGCAGGTCTTCTCCTTTAGTTGATTGTCTGAGACTATCAGGATGCTCTATTCTATGAAACCAGGTAAACTTCTGATAGAGATATCTATCTGGTATCTGGTCCAAATGATCTAAATTTTGGATATGTTGTGCTTGATGATGTCTAGATGTTAAGTCTAGCTCCGCAAGGTCTGAAATGAAACTACAACAGAATGCGGACCAATCTCCTGAAACTACTACTGATTGAACTGACTGTACTGAACTGGAAAATGAAAAGAAACAAAGAATGAATGCAAATATTTTTTGGTTGATGCAAGATTTCTTTGAACCAGGGATGCTCCTGCATTAGACACCCGGGGTTGTTGAAAAAGTGAGTCCCTCACTTTGCTAGGGCTAATGGAAAACCAAAATGGTTCACCTCAGCCTGAGAAATCCAAGATGAGTCTTCTTCCGGTCTACCTTTCCACTTTACCAAATATTCCTTGTATTGCTTGCCTCTAGTACCGAGTCCATCTCTGATGTCCAAGATGCTTTCTATCTACTCCAGTGCTTGTTATGGTAACTGCTTCTTCAACTCTTCTACAATGATGTCACTAAACTCTACTTCATGATACTGATATAGGTCTACAATATTGAAAATAGATGATATACTCAATGTCTCTGGTAGTTCCACTTCATATGCATTTCCTGAATCAAACTTTCTGAGTATCTTACATGGTCCAAACTTCTTCATCTTCAACTTGTTATATGTCCCAACTAGAAATCTCTCTTTTCTCAAATACACCATCACTTCATCTCCAACTTCAAATTCTTTGTGTCTTCTCTTCTCACCTACATATTCCTTGTACTTACTGTTCACTTCCTCCAAATGTCTCTTAACCTGATTATGCACTATCTCCATGTGTCCTACAAATTCTTCTACTTCTGCACTCCTCTTATCTTCCATACTGATGTCTCTCAACTCTGCAACTCCTCTAGGGTTAGTTCCTGTCACAATCTCAAATGGTGTTCTTTCGATACTCCTATTCACTCAATTATTATATGCAAACTCTGATTTTGATATAATCAAGTCCCAAATTCCTATCTTCTATCCAACCAAACATATCAACAAGTTTCCCAAACTCCTATTTACTACCTCTGTCTATCCATCAGTCTATGGGTGAAATGTTGAACTGAACTTCAAATCTGTCTTCATCTTCTTCCAAAGTGTTTTCCAAAAGTAACCAAGGAATTTTGTATCTTTGTCTTAAACTATGCTCTTAGGTAATCCATGCAATCTCACAATCTCCTTGAAAAATAGGTCAGCCACATGCACTGCATCAGTTGTCTTCTTACAAGGTATGAAATGTGTCATCTTTGAAAATTTGTCCACCAATACAAATATAGAATCATGTCCTCTCTGTGTCTTCAGAAATCCCATTATGAAATCCATGCTTATGTCTTCCCAGGGTCTCTTTGGTACTGACAAAGATTTATACAATCCAGTATTCTGATTACTCCCTTTTGCAACTTGACATATTCTACAACATTGCACAAACTTCCTAACATCCTTATATATCTGAGGCCAAAAGTAATTTTCACTTACCAAAGCCACTATCTTTTCAATCCCAAAATGTCCTACTAATCCACCACTATGCTTCTCCTTGATCAAATTGTCTCTCATTGAACTCCTAGGTATACACAACTGACTTCCTTTGAACAACATATCTTCTTGAATGAACTAGTCCAACCACTTACTTCTATCTATTACAATAGGTTCCTTACATGTTTTCCAAGGTTCTATAAAATCAGTGTCTCCCTCATACATATGCTTCAGTTCTTCAAATCCTAGCACTTCAACTCTCATTTATGTCAGCAAATTCCTTCTCCTACTCAATGCATCAACAACTTTGTTTGATTTTCCACTCCTATGCTTCAATACAAAAGTGTAACTCTACATGAACTCTACCCATCTCATATGTCTCTGATTCAACTTTCCTTGACTATTCAGCTACTGTAAAGCTTGATGATCTGTATATAGCACAAACTCCTTAGGCAACAAATAATGTCTCCACTTCTTCAAGGCTTGAATTATGGCATAGAACTCTTGATCATAAACTAAATATCATCTCCTTACATCATTCAACTTCTCACTGAAATATGCTATAGGTCTACCTTCTTGACTTAACACTGCTCCTATTGCATTTTGAAATGCATCACAATCCACTTGAAATACCTTATTGAAATCTAGTAATGCCAAAACAGGTTTCTCTATCACTTTCTACTTCAACAATTCAAAACTTTTATCTACTCTTGATGTTCACTTTTAAAATCTTTTCTATCACCTCTCATTGTTTCTGTCATAGGGTTACATACTGAACTAAAATTTTGGATGAACTTCTGGTAGAAACTAGCCAATCCATGAAATGATCTGACTTCTCCAATGCTCTTCGGTGTAGGCCATTCAACAATTGCTCCTACTTTCTTAGGGTCCATCTTCAATCCTTCCACATAAATCACAAATCCCAAATATACCAATTCTTCCTTCATGAAACTACATTTCTTGATGTTTATCAGCAATTTCTCTTCTCTCAACCTCTGCAATACTTGTCTCATGTGCCACAAATGTTCTTCTTTTGTCTTACTGAAAATCATAATATCATCCAAGTATATAATAACAAACTTACCTAAGAATTTCTTCAATAGCTCATTCATCAATCTCATGAAAGTACTCGGTGCATTTGTCAATCCAAAAGGCATCACTAACCACTCATGCAATCCTTCATTTGTCTTAAAAGTGGTCTTCCAATCATCTCCTTCTCTGATTCTGATTTGATGGTATCCACTCTTCAAGTCTATCTTTGTAAAATATTTTGCTCCACTCAAACAATCCATAATGTCATCCATCCTAGGTAAGGGAAATCTATACTTAACTATGGTCTTGTTTATTTCTCTAGAGTCTGTACACATTCTCCATTCCCCATCCTTCTTCGGTGCTAACACTACAGGTACTACACAAGGGCTCAAGCTTTCTTTGATCAAACCTTTCCTCAACAATTCATGTTTCTGTCTATTCAATTCTTCATTCTCTGCTGGTGTCATCCAGTGTGCTACTTTGTTAGGCAAACTAGCTCTAGGTATAAGATCCATGTGATGATTGATACTTTTGATTGGTGGCAATCCTTCAAGTACATTATCTGATATGATGTCTTCATAATCTATCAGCAACTTAGTTATCTCCTCCCATTGTGATTCTTCAATCTCTATCTTTAGGTTTCCAGGCTTCTTAGGAATCAAAGCATAACACATTCTCATGTCTCAAACCATCTATAAATTTCCTTCCATCTACCAAACAAATTCTAGCATTCCCACATACTTCACTCTTAGGTTCATCTTTGAAAGGTATCAAGGTAATTCTCTTTCCATTTAATGTTATAGTGTAAGTATTCTTTCTCCCATCATGTATAGCTTTTCTATCATACTGCCATGGTCTACCCAACAACATATGACATACAGCCATAGGCATAATATCATACAATACTTCATCATGATAAGATCCAATATGAAATTTCATCAAACATTGTTCACTCACTAGTACCTTATGATCATCCTAAATCCATGCTATCTGATATGGCTTAGGGTGTTTCAATCTTTCCAACTTTAGCTTAGTCACCATCTCCTCTGAAACCAGATTATCTAAACTACCACTATCAATTACAACCTTACAACATTTACCTCCTAATTTGCATCTAGTCTGGAACAAACTTTTCCTCTATGGTGGTTCTTCATCTGTCTCTGCTTGAAATAGTGCTCTCCTCATGACAAGTGATTCTCCTTTCTCAGGTTTACCAACTAAATTATGATCATCTAATTCAACATATTCTTCTTCCACATAGGCTACTCTTCCACTGTACTCTGTCTTCTTATTTGTACTCCCCTAATTACATTCAAATGCTCTATGTCCTTCACCTCCACACTTAAAATAGTTACCTCTGAATGTTCTCCTATCCAAACTCCTTTCTTCTCTTCTATAGCATTCACTCTGGTATGAATTATGATTACCTTTGTGATGAAAATTTATGTCATTCCTCTGATATACATTGTTATCTCTATCTTCCTTATTGAATGGGCTATCATGCTTGTTCTACTCTGCATAAGATCTTTCTCCTCCTGAATATATTCTACCTCTTTGGAATCTACCTCCTCTACATCTTTGTCTCTGCTCATGCTTCTTGTTCAACTTGTCTTCAACTTTCAAGGCAAACTGATATGCATCTTCCAATGTTGTCATCCTCACTAAACTCAGTTCTTCTTGAATGTTCAATCTCAATCCATTTATGTATCTAGCCACTTTCTCTTTGCTTGCTTCACTATGTCCTATCCTTATGATCATCTTATGAAATTCTTTAGTGTACTTCTTCACAGATTTCTCCTTTTATCACAAGTTTTGCAATCTCTTCAACAGTTCCAACTCATAGTCAGCAAGTATAAACTGATTCCTCAATCTTGTCACCATTCTATCCCACTTTGTAATCTTTTCTTTTCCTCTTATATTTCTATTCAACTGAACTTCTTTCCACCATATAGTAGCATGTCCTTTCAACTTTGTCTTTGCAAATTTCACCTTCTCTTGATCTTCAATTTCTTCACACTCAAAATATTCTTCTAGGTCATTTATCCAATCAATCAACTCTTTAGGGTTTAAATTGCTAGTGTAGTTTAGTACATCAACTCTAGGTATTTGCCCAATCTTTAAAATAGCTCACAACATCTTTACTTGAACTGATTCTCCTTCTTCATCTCCTAGGGTTTCTTCAGTTTGATTTGCAGATTGAAATTCTTCCTCATCATCACTTTCAACATTAGGTTGAGGTGTAAGTCCTCTTCGCCTATCTTCTTCAATAGCATCCAAGTGAACTCACATTGTTTTCATCATCTCCATCATCTCATCCATTCTTCCAACCATAGTACCAATGGTAAGTATTCTCCTCGGTGGCATCTATTCCTCGGATCAAGTGTAACTGCCTCAAATTCGGCGATCAGGCTACAAGGTGACAACTACCTCACAATCGATGATCGGTTGACAACACAAGTAGTCTACCTTAGGTTCGGTGACCTATTCACAGTAAGATCTTATGGAATTCCTTCACCAATTTCACTCAATTCATTCCCAAAGATTCAAACTTTGCTCTGATACCACTTGGTGTAGTCATGGTAGGAGGGTTCACATAATGAACAGTCCAAACCGTGCAACAAGAGTAAACACAATGGAAACAACTCAAAGATATAAAGCAAATGCATATTCAATCATTCAATATATCATAGATCTAAAGTACAAATTGGTCGGCAACATGTGGCTTACAATTAGGGCTCACAAGCCTAATTACAAAATTACAGAATATGCACAAGATATAGCTTTGAAGCTCCTTCGCCAGAAATTCCAACTATCAAACTTAGAATTATCAATGACCATTAATCACTATCATCACTCCTTTCCTAGGCATCTATTACATCAATATATATCATCTCTGAAACATAAGATTCCTCCGCGTCGGCCAAGGAAGATCACAAACTCCAATGAAGAGTTGTAATATGTGTACACAGATAGGTCGGCCCAAAACATGAAGAAATCCTCCGCAAGTGAATACAATAACATGCAGATCTTAGGGAAGGTTGGCCACGATCCAAACAACATTGAATGATGTGTAATTTATCTCTGCAAGTCATGAAATGCTCCACAAGTCTTTTCCTTTAGCTGATTGTTTGAGACTGTCAGGATGCTTTGTTTTATGAAACTAGGCAAATTGCTAATAGAGATATCTTTCTGGTATCTGGTCCAAATGATCTAAATTTTGGATATGTTGTGCTTGATTATGTCTAGATATTAAGTCCAGCTCTGTAAGGTCTGAAATGAAACTGCGGTAGAATGCAGACCAATCTCCTGAAATTGCTACTGACTAAATTGACTATACTGAACTGGAAAATGAAAAGAAACAAAGAATGAAAGCAAATATTTTTTGGTTGATGCAAGATTGCTTTGAACCAGGGATGCTCCTACATCAAAAACAATCTCTCACAAATAGATAAAAGGAGAAAAACTTGTAGGAAAAAACCCCTCTCCAAATGAGAGAAAACACAAAATGCTCTCAAAAGTATGAGAAGGATAAAACCCCATGTGAGGAAAAAGGCCCCCCCAATAAAAGAGAAGAAGAGAGACCATGTAGCCCCCTAATGTAGAATCTCCTACACTAATGGTAGATGCTTGACAATGAATGTTAAAGATGATCCAAAAATGTCAAACAATATTCCTCCCCTTAGGAAGAAACAAAGCCAAGGATAAATGCAGGATCTCTTCCCATTCATGCAATGAATATGAGGTAAATATGAGGTAGCCCAGGAAGTTCATCAAGGAATACATCCTAAAATTCCTATAGTATAGGATGATTTAAATCTATAAATATTTTTTTCATGAATACTGGTTTATTACTTTTTATAAACAAAAAAGAGAATAATACACTATTCATAAAAAAAGGTTGGTGGTAGATGGCACACCCTCAAGGTCTATACGAGACCTAAGTCCAAAAACAAAATATGAAAGTCTAAGCAAGGCCCCAAACATTAATAAATAGTAAAGCCTCTAAGTAGCGAGAGAAATACCATCTCGTGGAGGGTCATGATCATAAATTTTACCTTGTGCATTAATGGAGAAAGAACCATCATAAATTAGTTCCCAACTAGTGAGATTACCTTCTTCCTCATCATCTACAAGTTGTTGAGAATGAATAGGCAAGATAGACAAATCTATGAAAGGAAATTTATGAGAATCTAGCCAACGGGGAGCACCACACCCATGAGTGGAGGTAGAAGGCATCCAAGATGGTTGAGACCAACCACATGTACCACAATCCCTAGTTATGTTAGGCTAAGATATTTGTGACTGGGATCCCCTATCCCTTCTAATAGGGTGGCTATGTCCACATTTGTGCCCATGTAGTGGGTAATGACCTTGGTGGGAGGCTATAAGAGAGGAAACGCTAGAAACTATGCAATGGGCATTACCCTAGTGATCTAAAAGCACCTACAGATGGGAAACTTCAAGTGCAACTTTGTTCACTTGCACTTGAATCTCATGGAAAACCTTGGGAACAAACTTTTTAGGATGCTTGAGTAGAGAAGGCATTGTTGTGCACCATCAAACCTTCAAATTCAACAACAACCAATCTACAAATCTTTCCATTCCATCTATTATATAAAAGTGAATAGAAAACAAGGCATAGTCTTTTATTGCTACCTTCTTAATCTATATTACATCTAAAGAGTCTTTAACTCTTGAGTTCCTTGTAATCCTTGAAGGACTACCTGATTATCAAATTAATCCAAGTAATGTAATTGCTTATCCCTACAATTAGTCTTGGTTGCACCCCAAAGCAGTCAATCCATCCCTAAGATCATATCCTAGGACCCAAGAGGCAGTACTGAGACATTTATCAAGGTTTATGTTGGTTCTCAAACATGTGATTTCACTAATCCTAAAGAATCAACACCAAAACCTAAGGCCAAGGATATGTCATGCTTAGGTAATGGGTAAGGCTTATGATCAGATAGTGGCATGAATGGACCAATTGCTATGAGTGGAAAAACTCATATTTGACTTTAGGATCTACTAGGCCAAGGGGGGTATTCTCTGAGGTCTTAAACATAGGACACTTAAAGAGAAATAAAATAACTCTGCTCAAGTCCCTTAAGTAGGCATACCCAATGTGTTATGAATCCCAAAATATGTCACTAAATTCATATCAGCACTAGATTCATACAACCTAAAGACCTTAAATAAGCAGAAGAAAACTCACTCTTACCCTGCACCTTAAGATGATAGTTATACTTTGTTTCCCCAACAGATGAATCCACTTAACACTGCATACATAAGGATAAGAAGGAAGAACAAACATGCATGATTCAGGAGGGAGGGGAAGATTAAATAATCTATAAAATGTTGTTGGCCCTTCACCAATCAGACCCATGCCTACTCCATTCAGAAATAGAGTCATAGACTTGCAGAGAGGAAAGAAATGCAGGAATGAAAGCATAAATGGAGTCTTCTGAGCATCTTCATACAATGAATATATCGCATCTCATGTAATGGAAATTCTTAGTAATCTGAGAAATAATGCAAAAACCCACATGAAATAGAAAGAAAGAGCATCACAAATCAGTGCAATGAATAAAAATACCATCACATATTTCTCTAACCTAGGAGTTGTTACGTGCATACCATCAAATGTGGCAAGAGAAGATGAATAACTAGGTTCAAACACCCTCTTGAATAATTACAAACTTCTCTAGAGACATCCATTACATGCATTTGTTCTTAAATCACCTTCCAATGCTTAACACAATGCACATTTTTCCCTTACAAACCAGACTGCATCGTTTGATGCCCTAGAACACTATTGAGACACTTGCATTGATCAAGAAATTGGTTCAACGACCAACTACAAATACATCTTTGAAACATGTATATATAGCAATATCATTCACTGTAGCAACTTGGACACGTGTATTGAGTGGTCAGCAGGTTTGCAGATTGTCTATGTCGATTGCATCATGACCACATGGGTTGTTCCAGAAAACCATGGGATTTGGAGTGTTCACCCATGCTCAAGTACAAAACATTTATTAATGAATGGTTCATGGTTGTCCTAGAGTGTTGGGAGCTCACCTACCCAACCATTAGGCTCTGAAATGGTCATTAATGGAAATTTTGTGAGTCGCTAGAGTGTCTTGTCATGAGTTGAACAGTTAATTGGTCAGGAAGGCAGAATCGTTAGACCCTGACAAATCGAGCCTCCACCAAATGTTCTTCTTCTTTATAAGGAGTAGAAGACTCCCCATAAATCTAACAAACATATGGGGTGCACCAATTGGGAGGGTGAAGTTATCAGACTTTGGCAATCAGGCCCTCACCAAACAAACTTCCACCTCTAATCGAGGAGAATCGAGCACATCTTCGATATCTAAAGTACGAAGAAAGAACCTATCGAGCTTCGATAATCAAGCACCTAGAAAATTACTTTACACTTCAGAAGAAGAACAAACACAACCTTGAAATTCAAATTCTAAAAGACTTAAGCAAATTTCAAGCATCAGAGATCGTAGTCAAAGACGTGGCAAAACATGAGCCCAGAAGATAAAGTGAACCAAGAACTCCCGATGTTGTGATCCAAAAATACTTAGTTATACAGCATCGAGGAGCGGGAGTCAAGGCAAATACAAAACACATGCCCAAAAGGTAGTGAAAACCAAGTAAGGTCGACACCATGATCCTAAAATACTTAGAAGCTATGTAATGTCGGGGATCGAGGATTGGGAAAACTTCAATCCATCTACCCAAAAAGTAAAGGAAACTAAGAAAAACTGAACCCGTGACACCAAAAGACTAGGCAATTGTAAAGTGTCTAGGATAAGAGATCGGGAAGGTTCCTAAACTCATGTCTAAAGTGGGGCTTCAGGGCCGATAAGGATGGCATGCTGGCACGGGAAACCCTGAAACCCCAAAAAGCTGAAACAAGCACAAAACTTAAAGAAAATGCCAGAAAAATTTAGACTTAAAATTTTATGGATTTTTCTGGAATTTTGACACACTCATAACCCACTTAGGATATCTCAAATTGGTTATCAGCAGTGGGTGAAGGACTTTTAGGCAATATAGAGGCAAAATCATGGGACCTTTTGCAAATTTTGAGGCAGGTACCAACATTGTCTCTAGTTGGTGATGTGTGCCTTTTGTAGGCACAGTGAGAATCCAACTATCTCTGGGAGCATACCAAAAGCAAAAATGGATGAGGAGGGGGGTGACAGAACAAGACAATATGTATAGGAATAAACACAACACAGAGACTATGTATAGACACAATTGCAGCCAATGACATGTAAGCACAAATAAAAGGATGTATGATTACAACAAACCTCCAAAGAATACCATGGCATCGAGCCATGGACAAAATGATGCATGCAACTTGACTTGGTCAAACACAAGCCTATTGAAGGAGTCGATCTCCCTCAAACCATGGCTACACTAATCACCCCACAACAACAATGAAAACACCTTGCATACATGCACATGCCAACTACTAAGGCCAAGAGGACCACACTAGAACTGAACATGAAGCTCTTCCTCTTGCCAAATAGGGTCAACAATCCCATCAAGATGCATGGGGAAGAAGAAACTCCCACTTCCCAAACTAGCCACATCCATTTGATTGTTAGCACCCTGAAATGAGTCAAGACAAAAACTGAAAGTCTCAAACTCATATACATCTGAAACAAATTCCTGACCCATGCTGTGATCAACACAAAAGGCCACATCCTCTTGTACCACAAAGTAGAAAGTCTCAAAGTCAAGAATGCAACTATGTTGAGCAGTAAGATTATGAGTTCAATGTTCATAGGCACACTACAACTCAACACCATCCTCACATGTATGTTGGACCCATCTAAAAATTTCAAGTTTAAAATCACTATTATCAAAAGTAGTAGAAGATGAATCTTTGTCACAAAGGAAAACTTCATAATCAACATTATTCAAATCAAGCTCTTGGACAATCGGTGACCAACATACACCATTCTCACACATGTTGATATCTTATTCCACATTTCAATCAGAAATTTGATCCATATCTTCATCAACATAGGAATCATACTAAGACATTTCAAATGATGAACTACATCCATCTCATCAATGCAACCTATTGCATTACAAATCTTACTGCAAATAAACATAAGATTTCCTTCCTCCACATCAACACAAGGAGAAACACTTGTAGCCTTCATAACTAGGTCAATACCAAAGCATGCACCATAGAGATCACAAATACTAATGTCAACATTTGTTGAATCATCTGAATGAAACCAGTTAGTGCATAGATCATCAATAAATGAAGGATAATCATATGAAATTTCACTTGAAGCATATGATGCCCCAACCTCCATGCAAGCATCCTTTGCACTATCAGACTCATCACTATCATCAGAGACAAAACCTAGGATTTCATCAAATAAAAACTCATTATTGTTATCATTCCCAAGGATTGACCCATCCAAATGCAAATAAGTGTACATGTTGTCCTGAACCTCTGTATTATCATCACAAGATGCTGCATTACATACATCCACCTACTTGACCACATTGTCACACTAATCCTAGGTGGCAATGCCACCACTAACATCACCAATTACTACACACATCCTAGAATGAAGTCTAATGTCTGCACCATTATCTATCACAGATCGATTATCATTGGATGTAGACACATCATTGTCATTTCCAAGTTTAGGTTGGGAATCAGAAGGCAAAACAATATCACCATTATCTATAAGGGATGATCTATCTAATTGAAGATAGGTGGCCACATTATCTTCACTTTCCACACAACAGTCATATGAGGCTATCTCACATGGTTCCACTCTTCTAAAAATACATTCAACTTGACCAACTATATTATTATACACAGTAGATAGATCATTCCTTACAACATTTCCCTTTAGGGACAACAACTTTGCAATATATTCATTTCTCATTTTTTTAAGGAATTAAAGACATTGATAAGCTTGCAGCAAGGTTGTAATCTTCAAATCCTCCAGCACCACACTCGAACCAATCTCATATGCTTCAAAAAACATATGAATGCAGGCTAAAATAGAAGGCTTGAGAACATCTGAGATTTCTACAAAAGCAACTACAAATCGGTGACTGAGGTCCCTGCAAGATTCCCCCTCTTGCCTTCTGATATTTTCAAGTTCATGGGCATAGGAAGAATAAGAAAGAGCCACACCAAGTGTACACCACTCCTAAAAGACATGAATCAAATTGTCCCAAGAAGAAAAATGGTAGTCTGGAAAACTGCACAACCATTTCTTTGTAGCAAAGAATGTCATCCACATGTCCTCATCTTGAAAATGAAATTTCTCCATAAATTTAGCAAACTCTTGGACATGTGATTCCCCTTGAGAAAGGTCTAGCCCATCAAACCTAGGCATTTGTGAGTAGATATCCATTATTGTGCAGTCAAAGCCATTATCTACCCATGACAAATCTAATTTCTCATATACATCAGAAGTGGGAATATTGGAACATCTAAATCTTTGAGGCTTAGTGATAGGGTCCTTCACTGGAGTATATTGGGGATTATATTGTAGGTCAGACTACAACAATAAGATTTTACTAAGAGGACCATACTAGAATTGAACATGAAGCTCTTCCTCTTGCCAAATAGGGTCAACAATCCCATCGAGATACATGGGGAAGAAGAAACTCCCTCTTACCAAACTAGCCACATCCATTTGAGTTCTAGTACACTGAAATGAGTCAAGATAAAAATTGAAAGTCTCAAACTCATACACAGCTGAAACAAATTCCTAACCCACATTGTGATCAACACAAAAGGTCGTGTCCTCTTATACCACAAAGTGGAAAGTCTCAAAGTCAGGAATGCAACTATGTTGAATAACAAGATTATGATTTTGGTGTTCATAGGCACACTATGACTCAACACCATCCTCATGTGTATGTTGGACCCATCTGAAAGGTTCAATTTTAGGCACATCAGTATTATCAAAAGTAGTAGAAGATGTATCTTTGTCACAAAAGAAACTTCATAATCAACATTATTCACATCAAACTCTTGGACAATTGTTGACCAACATACACCATTCTCACACATGTCAATATCTTATTCCACATTTCGATTAGAAATTTGATCCATATCTTCATCATATTCATCAGCATAGGAATCATACTAAGATATTTCAAATGATGAACTGCATCCATCCCACTGCCTCTCTATTTCAATCTCATTAATGCAACCTGTTACATCACAAATGTTACTACAAACAAACATAGGACTGCCTTCATCCACATCAACACAAGGAGCAACACCTGCAACCTACATAACTAGGTCAGCACCAAAGTATGCACCATGGAGATCACAAATACTAATGTCAACATTTTTTGAATCATCTGACTGAAACCAGTTAGTGCATAGATCATTAGTAAATGAAGGATAATCATAAGAAATGTCACTTGAAGCATATGATGCCCCAACCTCCATGCTAGCATTTTTTTGCACTATCAGATGCATCACTATCATCAAAGACAAAACTTAGGAGTTCATCAAATAAAAACTCATCACTGTTATCATTCCCAATGATTGACCCATCCAAATGCAAATAAGTGCACATGTTTTCCTGAACCTCTGCATTATCATCACAAGATGTTGCATCACATACATCTACCTACCTGACCACATTGTCATACTAATCTTAGGTGGAAATGCCACCACTAACACCACCAATTACTGCACACTTCCTAGAATGAAGTCCAATGTCTGCACCATTATCAATCTAAGATTGATTATCATTGGGCGTAGACACATCATTATTATTTTCAAGTTCTGGTTGGGAATCAGAAGGCAAAACAATATCACTATCATCTACAGGGGATGATATATCTAATTGAAGATAGGTGGCCACATTATCTTCACTTTCCACACAGCTGTCATATGAGGCTACCTCACATGGTTCGACCCTTCTGACAACACATTCAACCTAACCAACTATATTGTTATCCATAGTAGATGGTTCATTCCTTACAACATTTTCCTTTGGGGACAACAACTTTGCAATATATTCATTTCTCATTATTTCAAGGAATTCAAGACATTGATAGACCTGTAGCAAGGTTTTAATCTTCAAATCCTCCATCACCACACTTGAACCAATCTCATATGCTTCAAAAAAACATATGAATATAGGCTAAAACAAAAGGCTTGAGAACATCTAGGATTTTTGCAAAAGCAACTGCAAATCGGTGACTGAGGTCCCTACAAGATTCCCACTCATACCTTCTGATATTTTCAAGTTCATGGGCATAGGAAGAATAAGAAGGAGCCACACCAAGTGTACACCTCTCCTCAAAGGCATGAATCAAATTATCCCAAGAAGAAAAAAGGTAGTCTGGAAAACTGCACAACCATTTCTTTGCATCCTTATCCAAAGACTTAGCAAAGAACCTCATCCACATGTCCTCATCTTGAAAATGAAATTTCTCCATAAATTTAGCAAAATCTTGGACATGTTAATCCCCTTGATAAAGGTCTAGCCCATCAAACTTGGGCATCTGTGAGTAGATATCCATTGTTGTGCAGTCAAAGCCATTATCTACCCATGACAAATCTAATTTCTCCTATACATCACAAGTGGGAATATTGGAACGTCTAAATCTTTGAGGCTTAGTGATAGGGTCCTTCATCGGGGTATTTTGGGGATTAAATTGTAGGTCAAACTACAAAAACAAGATTTGGCTCTAAATTTCATCATGCTTTAATGAGTTCATTAAAATGATCCAAAGAAGTATGACTTTGGGGTAGGGAGATGCAAGATGTAGGGCTATCTAAATAGTAAGATGAAGCATCATCATAGGAATCATAAGCATCTTCATCATCATAGTATATAGGGCTTGAAACATAGGATGATGCATATGAAGGACTTGTCCTATAACTATTACTATGCCAGGAGGCCATGACTAAAACCTTCAGTCATGTAGGGCAGCACAGGACATAGTATAATAACTGCTCATTTATTTTGCACAAAGTCTAAACTAATTATAGAAGAAGGAAAATCATGTGCATCTTCATAGTTGAAGCAATTTTTTTCAAACAGTACAATCACAACCTCTTCCAAAGAGGAATATCTTGAAGTGGACTGAATCTCCAAGGCAATAAATAAGTCTGGGCTCATCTCACTAGAAGTCTCCAACTTAATTCAAAACCCAAAAATTCCTATCCAGATAATGGCACCAAATTTTTGGAGCTTAAACATGTGATTCAACCAATCCTAAAGACTCAAAACCAAAATCTAAGGCCAGGATATGTCGCGCTTAGGTAATGGGTAAGGCTTATGATTAGAAAGTGGCATGAATGGACCAATTTCTATGAGTGGGCAAACTCACCTTTGGCTTTAGGCTCTACTAGGCCAAGGGGGGTGTTCCCTGAGGTCTTAACCACAAGACAATTAAAGAGAAATAAAATAACTCATCTCAAGGCCCTTAAGTAGCCATACCCAATGTGTTATGAATCCCAAAATATGTCACTAAATTCATATCAACACTAGTTGCATACAGACCTAAAGACCTCAAATAAGAAAAAGAAAACTCACTCTTACCCTACACCTTAAGATGACAGCTATATTGTGTTTCCTCAATAGATGAAACCACTTAACACTGCATACATGGGGATAAGAGGAAAGAACAAATATGCATGATTCGGGAGGGAGGGAGAGATCAAATAATCTTAAAATGTTGTTGGCCCTTCAAAAAACAAACATGTGCCTACTCCATTGGGCAATAGAGTCATAGACTTGCAGAAAGGAAAGAAATGCAAGAATCAAATAATAAATGGAGTTTTACGTGCATCTTAATACAATGAAAATATCTCATCTCATGTAATGGACATTCTTAGTTGCAATCCCAGTAATAATGCAAAAACCCACATGAAATAGAAATAAAGAGCATCACAAATCATTGCAATGAATTAAAATATTGTCACATATTTATTTTACCTCTGTTACATTTATACCAGCAAATGTGGAAATAGGGGATGGGTAACTAGGTTCAAACACCCTCCTAAATGATTACAAACTGCTCTGGAGACATGCATTTGTCCTTAAATCATCTAACAATGCTTAACACAATGCACATTTTTCTGTTACAAACTAGATTGCATCGTTTGATGCCCTAGAACACTACTAAGACACTTGTAATCAAGAAATTGGTCCAATGACCAACTACAAATACATCTTTGAAACATGTATATATAGAAATAACATTCATTGTAGCAGATTGGACGTGGATTTTGAGTGGTCAATGGGTCCGCAAATCGTCCATGGTGATTTCATCACGACCACATGGGTTGTGCCAGAAAACCACATGGATTTGGAGTGTTCACTCATGCTTTGTGAGATCTATTTCCTCAAAGATTAGAGTGATTCCCTCAAGATGAACTTCTTGAAGCCATGTTTTTTGTGTATCCTCACTTTTGGAACAATTGCCAACCATCTAATTTTCATAGGATAAAGATCTTTGCCAAAAAATTCTCTATAAATTTAAAATTGAATAGACAACATATAGAAGGAATTATAAATAAATCTAAGTTTACATAGTAGTTAGCCCATTTTACAACATCAATAATGGAGTAATTTAAACTCGTGGAAAGTCCCTTCCAAGCTAGATCAATAATAAAGCTTTAGGATGAGAGATGAGAGAGTTTTTAATGAGAGAGATTTGTAAGTCAAAGTATATTATGTTGATTCAATATCAAAATACTTCAAACTTGTTGATCTATGTCAAACCATGATATTGGGGTTGATGGAGGATGAGAGAGTTTTTAATTCATTGAGATTCTTGAAATTACAGATAAGAAACAAACTTGACAAGAATTTAAACAATTATTTGAGGATCTATAAAACTAGATCTATGATATCTAGAGTCAACATTTTGAAAGGACATTGGGATTCTAGAGGTCCAAATGTGAAAGAAGAGGGTTCTGTAAAACTTTGAATAATACTAGCACACCCAACACAATGAGCATCAACACATCTAGTGGCATTGATGAGATGAAACTAAGTGCAAGTATGCAAGCAGAAGAAAATGAAGATTAGGATTAGGATGGCTCTTATAGTTAGAGTGAACAAATCATTTGGTAATTGGAAGAGATTCAATAGGTATTTATAATGTATTCCATATTGCCAAATTATTATTTATTATGATTTTATTTGTCTACCAGTTGGAAAATGGGCATACTAATACACATTTTCAATTTCCATTAAGAATTATAAATTATTATTTTTTAATTTTCAATTTTAGAATCTAAAATTTAAACATTATTAATAAATTTGATTTTAAAATTTATTTGTACTTGTGTTTATTTGGTAACTCCCAAATTCTTGTGATAATATTATGGTGGTACTTGTAGAAAAAATAATATATATAGAGAAGCCTCAAAATGTCAACACCACACAGTCGTACAACAATGTTAAAATCAATTTACTCATTAGTACTAGTCTACTAAAGTTGACAAACTAAGTAAAATACAATTATTCTTGATTAGTAAGTTGCCACATGTCAAAGTTTAATGTCAAGTTTTGTCAAAAAAATACACTTTAGAATTGATTAAGTACTTGGGATATTGAAGAGGATCCTAATACTTATATTTGGTTCCTTCCTAGAAAAATGATTAAAACCCTAACCCTAAAGTATTAAGTATTAAACTATAAATTCATCATGCACATTAGTTTTTCACAGTCCATCAAATTTTATGTAAGCAATCTCAATCATAGTTTTTCACAGTCCCTTCAATTTTATGTTGGAACCATGGTTACATGGGTATCAAAGATTTTTGTTTACTTACACATATGGAAGTTGAAAAAGAAGAGGATTGTACAAAATGGTCATACTTGTGAAAGTTAGAATCAATAGAATTGGAAAGAATATGAAGTCGTCTATCTGCTAGCTTTTTTGTTGTCGACAACATTTGCAAGGATTTAGTAGTGGGTAGTTTGGTGCTTGTGCATGGTGAGCCAAAGTAAAGATCTCTTTCTCTAGATAGGACCTATGAAAATGAGGCAACTTGAGAGGATTTTACTTCCATGTTAGAATTTTGTAGCGATCTATTACAGAGCTTGTCTCACAAAAGGGTTTCCTTAACCTATCAAAGCAAAAATCTCCATTGGAGGTAGGAAGGTGAATGCGTTGATTTCCATGATGATAAAGGTCTCTGTAGGATTGGTTTTCATTGTCTTTAGTTCATTCTATACGATTGTAGGATATAATTTGGATCATCAACACAAGAAACTTGATTCCATTTTATTAATTGTTAATCAATAATTATAAATACAAAATTGAGTTTTTTTCCTATAATTATTTAGTATGTTGTTCTTCTAATGATTGAACTTTGCATTTCTATTATTTTTAACATCCTACATAGGAAATACATCTATAGAATCTTTATTTTTTTTAAACATAGTAAAATAAAACAAAACAAGAATAGATTTAGATTCTAGAAGGAATGGGAAGAAAAGAACTTCATGAGGGTAGTAATAAATATAGTAGAATTTGTATACTATAATAAATCTTAAGATACTCATGTTATAGTATTACACCCATAAAACATATAAGAATAACATGATAAAATAGAGGTGCCCATAATTGTCAATCATTGTCCATTGTCCAAACACTTGAAATAAATAATATTGTAATATTGTGTCTTAAAATTGTCACAATGTCCTAACACTTACAATTGTAATAGGGTATCTTGAGAAAAATGAAAAGTACAACAAATGCAACAATTTTCAAAAATAAATTATTATTAATTAAATTGTACTCTGCATTTAAAGTGGTTGGCATATCATCTTGTGTAAGGTGTTTCACTCTTCATCTATTGGAAGTGCAATTTGTTATAAATCATAATGACTAACATGTAAACTTGTTAACAATTCATAAATGAGAGTGGAGTTGTCCTTTATTAAATGATGCAAACTTAGTTTCAAGATTATCAATGGTTTGACAAAACCAGAAAAAATTGTCTCATCTAGCTTCTTAAGGAATTGATCCTTATGTTGCTTCATATCCTCCATCTTTCTCTTGAGAGAGTGATTTATGAATGTCTTTTCTTGGTCAAAATGCATTGACAAACCCAGCTTTGTAAGCTCTTCTACCTTTCCATGTAGCTCCACTAATATTTTTTACTTTGATTCAACAATTCATGTGTTTCACCTAGCTTCCCACACTTATGAATGATAGATGATGCCTTTATTGAGGCATCACTCTTATTGTGAATTCCTTTGGATGCCAATTCATTGTCACTAATTTTATAGATCATTTCCAAAATTTTATTTATTTTATCTTCTCTTAGAATCGTCTCTTTTATGCTTTCAATAACATATTTATTGAGTTTGTCAAACTATGCCTATAGACCATCCATGACTTCAAACATTTTATTCAAATCATCATTTTTTTGGATTCTTTCACCCCAAAAGTTATGCTTTATATGAATCATTGTCTGCTTATAAATTTTAGATAATTTGCTTTTGAAAGACATTAATTATTTTTCTACTTTCACCAAGTCTAGTTGCAAACTTTCATAGTTTTTTCTCACTTCCACCAATTTTTATTGGTATTTTTCTATTTTTATTTTACCTTTAGTTAGATTTTGTTGCATTGTCTTTGCTACGATATTTGATTTCTCTAGCCTCCATTGTAATTTTTATAACTTGTCGATCTTTTACTATTATAGCTATTTGTACTTTCCTCTATGTTTTTCTCTGGTTCTTGCACCACTACATGTTCATCCACGTTGATCATAAATCTAGAGGTAGATGTCTTTGTCCTCTTCTAAAAATCATTGATCTTGTTATTTATCACTTTCCTCCTTGCTTCTCATTTGTCAGACTTGCCTTTAACTTTTCTATTTGATTATTCAACATCTTTCTTCTTTATCTAGCTTTAGAAATGAGTGTATGCCACATCATTGTTCCTTTTTGATACATTTATTTTGTCACAACTTTACATTCTGCCAAAATCTAATGAAAGGGTGCTTACTTCATAATCAGTGTGATGCATTTTCTTCTAGTTTGTTAAATTTTTGCACTACATAGATGTACTCCATGGTATTTGTATCTAGGTCATATGTAGCCAATACATTGGTTGTTGCAAGATCTGAAGTTACAGTAGCCTCTAACATTTGTTTCTTTTTCTTTTATCTATTTATAGTTTTTGGGAAAACTCAACTTTGTAATCAAAATGTGTAGTTGATGGTGTAATCCAATGCATGAATGGAGGAGTACCTAGAGTTATGGGGACCTTTGTTTGATACTAAGGATGATCCATACTTGTCCTAATCACACTAACAATAGGAAGCATGCCTACTACAATTAATTCTTTTGAGGTGAAGATACCATGCACAAGAGTACATGGATTTGTCATAGTCTTTTTCCTCTTCTCATGACTTTGTTGGTCTATAGTACCTATCCATATTGACCTCTTCTGAGTATTCTATTATTGTGGCAGTTGCTGAAAAATTCTAATACCTCTACCACTGCCACCATATTTGTTACTGTTATGTCAGAAATGTCCCCTTGGGGGCTTTTCCCTCTTAAGGTTTAGCTTCTAGGTCCATAGAATGCATTTAGATCATATTGCATATTAATTTTGAATCTCGATGAGAAAACCCTGAAGTCTTATGGAAAATAAGACCTAGGGGGTACTATTTTGATGACTCCTGACCAAAATAGGAAGGGAGGACTTGGGCGTTCGCACCCTAGTCTTGCCCTATTTTGGGTTAGCCCTAAATTTAAATGTCAGTTTTATGACCGTTACTTAGGTCCTATGACGACATCTCAAGTTTAAATTATGAAATTATTAGCGGGAATGTGTGTTGTTGCATATATAAGCATGTTTAGGTTTTCATTTGTAAACTAGAGAGAGAGAGAGGGAGAAGATGATTGTGAACTTTATGCATACTTGTGATTTTAGAGCATCCATGATATTCATTATTGTAGAGCAGAGCATTGTTATTGTGTTTGTGATTGCAGATTTAGCTTCATCTTCTCATGTGATTGAAGAGCCTTCTTTTATGTGATATATACACTTCTAAGGTGACATTTGTTTATGTTTGAATCATTTATCATTTGGATTTTGCCTCTATCCCGCAGGGATATGCACTCTTATCTGACAACGGTGTTTGAAAGACTTGAATGTCTCTCTGGGACTTGACTGAGGAAAGCCTCTAAACACCACAACCCCCAACCACACTCCTTTGTGATTGTAGGTTATAGGTACTAATTTTCATAGAGTGGAGTTGCATAGGAAGGTTGCAGACAACAAAGATTCAGGATCCAAAAGAAAGAAGTGAAATGGAGCATTTTCAGGACATGGGCGCCTAGGGCAATGTCCTCTGGAGTTTCAGAGATAGGAATCAGAGTTACAGTGACATTCTACATCTGAAGGAGCTTCTACATCCTGAGAATCATCCTTCCTTGAACTAGGGCACCCAGGGCAGTGTCCTTTGCATTTTGAGTGACGAAAATAGATGAAACAGTAATTATCAATGCCAGAAGGAGTTCTACATTCCGTGAAGAAAATAGTGCCTTAGACTTGGGTGCCTGGGGCATTATCCTTGAATATTCTGAATTCCAAACTTTGAAAAATGGTCAGTTATTAATCTATGTCCTTTTCCTTGATCTGCAAGCATTTGTCTGAATTTACCTAGTTTATTCATTGTTTTGCATAATTAGGGTTTCTTACATACTTGAGAATTACATTAAGGCATTAGTTAGCAATTTCTGAGTTTCCACATCATTCCAAGTGACAGCCCAACCTGTTAGGTGAATGCTCTCGCTTAGTAGAGATTCAACTCGATTGATATGTCCTTGAATGTTTGTTGTGAAAGGAGGATCTAAACCCATCAACACCAAAACATCCAATCAAAACCCATTTGTCAACACCTCCTCTTTTCATACAAAATAGTTACCACCTCCTATACCACTTGAATATTTAATCTATAACTTAGAGTGGGCATTAGACCCTTCTAGTTGTGATTGTATATGATACTAAGGATTTAAAGCCAAAATAAATTAAATTGTACTACCACTACTTGTATATAATGGGCCTTCATCATCAACTCTAATGTGTGACACATCTAGAGGTCTTCTAGTCTCTAGCACTAGTATATGTATGAATAATCTTTACTAGAATTCCATGGGAGATTTAATTGTTCATTCTCATCATCAAATTCATAAAATTATAATCTCAAGGGAATGCTCTATATTCCATAATTTTCTAAACTCTTTATCTTTTGGGATATCCTCCAATTCTTTAGTATCTTTTGGATTGTGAAGATCCTTCCTCATAGACCAGAAGGCATATATTTTTTACTCTAACCAATTAGCTTCTACACAAACTCTTTTCAGAGCTTCTAGTATGATTAAATAATAAAACTTATTAGCAAAATTTGTATAAAAATTATTGTATCTCTTGATTATCATCTCTACCTCTGGCTCTAGATACAATTGCAGACCGAAATTTTTCATGAACAACTGTTAAAAAGTAATTACTTTCTTAATTACAATTTCTTACATTACTTTTTTTACCTCATCCCAAGAGTCCTTATTTTTCAATCTTTCTAGCAAGGGCTTACTTTCATGTGGAATTTTACTCACAAAGTTCTTATTTTCCACCACTTTTTCTTTAATCACCTCACACGGGTCATACTACTAATGAAACTCAACATCAATATTCAAAAATTTTAAAATTTTGTATGTCACAATGAATGCTTTTCTCTCGAATGTGAACCCACCACATGAAAAAGGTAATGAAGGAAATAATCTCTTTTTTCCTTACTTACAAAATATAGTTTATTTGTATTGTCCATCTTTCATATATATTACAATGCAAAAACCTTCTCTATCACATGTATTGGAATTTTGTGGGGTTTTACTCCCAATCCATAAAATATATTCTTACAAGACATCGACAATATATTCTTTCGTGAAGTACCAGTTAGCCAATTTTATTTCTAATCTTAATTGAATAGAATCTTTACAAGACATCGACAATCTAGGCATTAGATTACTTGTAATTGTTTTATAAATTGAAGCCAAAAAGTAGCCTACAAAAGTATTGTAATTCCTTCCCTTACCATACATCATTGTCTTATGGCGCTAGCATTTTTTACTAAACATTAGAATAGGGTTGAATCGAAAGCTTATTTTCCATAAACCGTTGATATATTTGTCATAGAAATAAATAGCACAAGTAGGTTATAAACCTAAAGATCTTAGTGTTCAAACCTCATTTAATTAATAAAAAATTGTTTATACATGGATTTTTCAATATACCTAACAAATCTATATTAGCAAGTTCCTAAACATGATGAATGTTGTATAGCATTTCAATAGGGTTCCATCCACTCAATTATCACTATCCAATCCAAAGCAAATGCTAGCATAGAAATGGTATTCTTAACCCTTGATTTAAAATTTTTATTTTTATATGGAGGATTATCTTTGGGTATCTTCCTGTCTACTATTATTTTTTGCAAAAACCTTTCTTTGGATCCTTTGTCAACTACCTCATAATCATTAGAAATTATTTTGGGGTTAATGGGAACAATTCATAATTCTATAGGTAGAAACCCCAAACCATAGCCAATATTTTTGTTGGTAATGGACAAGATTTCTTCGAGTGTTTTTGTTAACAATTACTTTTTTTTTCATCATAATTCCGGGCATAAAAAATGACTATTATGAGAAAGGGAAAACCTCATATAACATCAATCATTCCAATTCAACCACTCATAGTGCACTAGCACTTTTAAGATTAACAAGCTTAGTACTTTGTGGCTTACTCTAACAAGTGTATCTAAGCTATAAGGGGCTCCTATTGATGATTACGAGATCATAAAATATCATGGTATTCATCAATAAAAATAGGGGTTTTAAGTAGTTCAGCATATGAGATGGGTTGTTTTTTGCTACTATATATCAATGGCTTCCCTTGAACCCTATCCATAACCTTCAAACTACTATTAGTCGTAGACATATTTCTATCAAATTAAACTCTACCCTGAGTCTTGAGATTGAAAAATTAAAATTCAAGGCTTACATAAAGGAACGTAGGATTTCACTTACTCAAAAAAATGAATATGATTGCTCCCAACTCTAGCACGGTCCACAAGTGATATGCATGTACTCTCTTCCAATGGACATTACAGCTTGCAACAATTAAATTACAAATTATAGTAAATTTTAACAATGGAATTTTTTTGCTTTTTTAAGTTTCTTAATCTTGGACATGAGCACTACAATGATTCAACCTAAAAATTTTATGCCAAAACTAAAGTTACAAAGGAATCAACTTTAAGGAAAAAAATGATGACTTGAATGATCATTTAATTCACCATTGTCGCTAATAAAATATAAAAAGGTTTTATGTACATGGACATTGGAATGAGTAATTATTTGAACTTCAATGTTCATCAAAAATGATGTGATTGGAAGGATAGGATTTTCATAATCAGTCTCAAAAAATCTCAACTATTGTTCTAAACAAATCCAATGGCTCTCAAATGATTTCAGAAGTTTTTTTCCTAATATTTGCCTTGTCAAGTTTGCATTCTAGAATTGAACTATAGTCATCGATCATAATTCATATGACAATGTCGAATAGAAACTCACACTATTATATTCATATAAGGATTAGAAAATGACAATCATGATTTTTGTGGGAATATCTAGGATCTATTGTCAAGCATATCTCAAAATATCTTGTCCTTGATCCAAACAAATTGAACGGTTTATGGTTGATTCCAAAAATTGTTCCACTAAATGTTGCCCTAATAGATTTGTGCCCTAGAATAGAACTTTAGTTGTCAAGCTTCATTCATCAGATGATGTAGATTGGAAAGTGAAAAAAAATTAAACATTGACAATTAGTGTGCTTGTCCTTATACTCTAAACAAGGTTTGGAGAATTATTTAGAAATTGGTGACTCATTTTAACATATTTATTGGAAGAACTTAAAGAAAGAGAATAAAATTAAAAACAAAAAAATGGTGTTTGTTATTGAAGCTAATCCCAAAAGATATATTTTTATTAACTTTAAACTTAAAATTGTATACATTGTCATCTTTTGTTTCAAATGTTGTTGCTCGTTTTAGGTTTCCATTTCTTTAGAACTTTTTAGTTAAATTTGAATAATAATACTAAAAAAATTCTATTGCAAATGTCGTCATCGGTGCACACTATGTAGCATGTTTTCTATTTGCAAGACCCAAGAATCAAAAATAAAATTATTTTTAGAGGCAAAAGTTATTTGTCAAGAGTTGTTGTTGTTGGATTGAAACAATGATGGATGCTATAATGGATGGACAGCTAATTTTAACAACCAAAAAATCATAGATCTAAATATCAAAATTAATGTTTGGAATATAATTTATAGTGCACCAAATTCTAAAATTGTACTAGTCAACCTAATATTCCTTTACTAACCTCAATGCTATCCAAAAATTGAGCTTAGTTGTATGTATGAGGCACGTATGTTTGGTTACAACTTTATTAGCACTTTGCTAGAGCATATAGTGAAAGAAATCTTCAAAACATTGTCATTAAATAAGTTAGTTTTGGATTATAGTGAGTTATTTCAAAAAAGTAGATCTTCTCAAAGATTAAAGAAACAAAAGATGTTTTTGAGAAATTAGATTCAAGAATGTGTAAATTTGTAAATAAAATGATGTGTTTTGATTTAATGGAATGAAAGTTTTGATTCTTGAATCTTGATTCCTTGAATGCTCTTACTCTTTTCATAATACAATTTTTATTTTACTATAAGATTAATTTTTAAGATTATTATATTTCTATTTAGCCTTTATTTTCCAAATTTCAAATTTCATTATAAAATCCAAAAAATTTTAGAAGTAATTGTATTAAGCAATTCAAATTTCAAAATTATAAAAATCTAAAATTTCAAATTTTATTGGTTTTTACTAACCAATCAAAATTCAAGAAACTCAAACAATACAGTGAATGCACATTAGAAAAAAACATCTTATATTAATAAATAAATCCAAAAATTAACCAATGTCAATTAATGACATAGTGCACTCTTGTTATACTAAGCAATAAAATATTTTATCTTATCATCTTGAACTTTGCTTTAGCTCATAAATTGGCACATAGACCCTTAGAAATAGAAACCTTTGATTGAAGAAAAAAATTTGTATAATAAATCTTGAAGATCACTTGCCAAAAATAGAAAATTGTTTCAAAGCCTACTCATCATTACTAAAGGGGGAGTTGTATCTACCATGAGAAGAGGCATGTTGTCATATTTTGTCTAGCCCCAAAATATTCCTATTTCCCTCCTATCATAAAAATCCGATCAGAGAAAGCCTAAATAGAAGGAGGTAAAACCTAAAAATCCTCCAAATCCTCATGCTCTACCTTACAAAAATCCCTAGAATCTCATTCAGAGAATCCTTGCAAAAAACCCAGAAATCCTTGATCTTCAAATGCCTTCCTTCGCAGAGATTTCCCATCTTCATACTTAGTCATTTTGGTGCGGATATCCTAATGACATCATCTAGATCTTAGCTAACATCCTAGATATTATCTTAATATCCCGAACCTTAGCTAAGGTCCCGATATCCCCTTCATATTTGGACCTTAGTTAATATCCAAATGTTTTTCTAAAAAACATCTAGATCTTAACTAATATCCAGGCCCTTTGTGAATATGTAGACCCTTGTGAATATGACGATGACGTCATCCAGACATTCTGCCTGTGGTATATCATCCTATAGTGCTAATATCATGATGATGTCATCCAGATCCCCTCTTCGACAAAGTTCTTCATGTTGATGACATCATCAGGATATTCAAGAGGCATGCGGATATTAAGTTAGCACCCAGATATTAAAAGTTAATATCCATGTGGATGATGGCCCCTCCATGCTGTGAAGGAAAATTTGACGGGTGCATCTAGATATCGCAGCCTACAAACTGCTTGAATCTGATATCACATTCCTACTGTGGGGCTACGAGATGAGGACAGCTATAAAGTATATCGGGGGACCATGGCCATAGGATCGATGACTCCATCAAATAGTGGAGATAGCACCAGGTGCAGAGAGATTTAGTAGTGGGTCGATGAAGATCAAACGGTGGTGCGGTAGCGCAGAGGGATCTTGTCAGACAGGAAGATTCATTGTGTGGTTGCGAGATGAGGGCACGTGGCCAGTTCTCGACAAGAGTGAAAAGGTATATGAAAAGGGGGCTATATGGAAGGCTTAGCGTGCTTCCGCAGAGCCAAAAGAAGATGGCTCATAGTTTCACTGCGCAACCGCGGAATGATGTCACGTGTCCACATCAGACAAAAGGAAAGATAAAGGAAATTAAAAGGTAACTATTAGCGGTGGAATGCATAATGATTGTTGATCTAGCCTAAAGGCAATCTCATCCATGGCTGAAATTTGAAGGAGACTCTCAGGCATCCTGAAGGTGGGAAATTTGCAAACTCGGCCAACAAGGAAATTCAGAGGTCGATTATTCAAGGGTTTTAAAGTTGATAGAGCATAGTTCCATAGGTTTCAAAGATTAAAGTGTTGTAAAGGCTTTGCTCAAGGGTTTTGTCTCATCTTCCATCAATATGACCCTATCTTCTCAGTTGCCCCTTAACAGATATTTATTACATTGATTGTTGCAGGTCAATGAATTAGCTACTCGCATTAAAGGAGAAATATTGCCCATCTACCTCGGGGCTCTTAGTATTTTTTGCATTAATTTCTTGCAGATAGGCCATACCTTTGCAGTGATACTTTCTGTCAGAGCCTATAGGGGTGAATTTATTGTGGTAGGTGACTTAGGTCGATTGGAAAATGAAATTCTATATATACATGTGAAACAGATGTATTATTGTTGGTTGTCCTTCTGGGCTACTACAAGACAGTGAACTTTTGTAACTAGACCTCTGTAACACAATTACAGGAGCTACTAGATCTGATGGATCGTGCTCTTCTATTGATCCTTTCATGTCTCTAGTTTTGTTCACCAATGAATGTAATTGGTTATTCTATGTCTATTTCTTTGCATTATTCTCTCTTTTGTAATGGCTATTTGGCCTCTATAATCAATATAAACTGGTATTTTGCCTCTCTTTTATTATTCTATCATTGTGTCTGCTCTTTGGATTAGTGTGAGCTGTGTATTGTGGGCAAAATGGTCCCTTTCATTACTCCATTACTCTGCCTTGACCCCTATGAGAATCAATATGAGTCTGTGTGAGTTCTTTCAGTTTTGAGATTATTACTGTGTTGAGTCGGTTGTATCTAAACACATTAAATTTGGTGCATCACCTTTATTTCCATTCAATTTCCTTCTAACCCTTTTCCCCGATAAGCATTAGCACTAGGTTTAGATAGTTTTCTCTAAGCACTAGGCTTAGAATGAGGAACCAAGTTTCTCTGGAGGTATGATCTCAAGTTGCAAGGTCCCACACCTTGAGATCATTCCCATTGTGTCATTAGAATGCTTGGACTCTCTCCAAGCTAGGTGCAATTCTATGTGACAACAGTTTCTGGCATGCCTGGTGGGACTCTCTGCTCTAAGTGAGAGCTAGACTAAGGATTCTGGTGCCATTCTTGGTTCATTTTCCGTTGTGAAAGCATTCAAGCACCTAGCGACTCTAATTAACAAATCTTCTGGTGCAGCCAGTCCAAGCTCGTGAAAAGCTTCAAGAATCAGGATTTTGGTGGTATTCCTGGTTTAAGTGCTTTCAAAAGCATCTTCAATCACCTGGCGACTCTCTTCTGGTATGTTCCCAGTCTCCAAAAGCAGACATGTTACCCTTATTTTCAAAGAATATTTTGATACATCTCTACTTTTCAATGCTCTAGTATGTCAAGCTGTTATGTGTTGTGTGGTTACACAACACGCCCCATTTTACCTTAGCAAAATAGGGACCCAACCACTTTGCTTTGCTTTTTCTTGTTTTGTCTCTCTCTGGGTTGTAATGGTAAAAACAACCTCAATCAGTATGCCTAAGTTCTGTCCTATCCTAAGCGTGTCTGGATCTTGAAATATGAAGTCAAATTTCTAAAGTACAAGTTTTCCCCCAAAAATCTTGCCAAATGAAAGAGTGCAAAATTCTAAGCAGGTTTGCCTTTTGGATCACCCTGAAATTCCTTAGGATGAGAAAGTTATGCATGGTCAAAGTTTGGTCAAACCTGATATCCGCTGAGAGGGTCACATTCACTAATATCCCTAATATTCACGAATATCCCTGATATATGTTTTAACAAAGAGAAACCCGATATATGCATATTTGCTAATATGTAGACGTCAAAGTTAAGCGTCGCAAGGCATTTACCCGTCAAGTACACGGGCACATTCAAGGAGGGTCATATTTCCTAATATCCCTCATATTTGTTAATATGTTGATCACCTTCAAGTATAATGTAAACACTTAGGAAGGTCATATTTCTCAATATCCGTCATATTGGTTAAGATCCATGATCTTCCCCAATATGACGATGACATCATCCTAACCCGATGGAAAGAAGACCCAATATGACGATGACGTCATCAATATTCCTGACTCCAAGAGGGTTATATTTCTCAATATATGTCATATTGGTTAAGATCCTTGATCTTCCTCAATATGATGATGATGTCATCCTAACCCGATGGAAAGAAGACCTGATATGACAATGACATCATCAATATGCTTGACTCCGATAGGGTCATATTTCTCAATATCCGTCATATTGTTTAACATGCCTGATCTTCGTCAATATGACGATGATGTCATCTCCCAAGCAGAATTGTAATACTAGCGATGACGATGATGTCATCCTAATTTTTGAAGGTGGGGGATGTTTTTGCATATTTAAAGACCCTAATATTACTTAGCATGCCTGATATTTGCCAATATGACGATGACGTCACCTGATATCCACATCCCCGATCGGATGGTAGCTCACCCTCGCGAGGGAATCTTGTTAGCACAAAAGATTCTCCACGTTGCTGTGAGATTGAGACATGTGTCCACATGGACATCCTGACTTATTGAAGATAGATTTGGAGTCCGATAACATATTTCCGGTCAGTGATTATTGACCCGATCATCATGCTGACGTCATCATATCCGGATATCCATATTTTGCATATCCAAAGCATCTTATTCATGACCTGATATTCACATCCCAGATATCCATATCCGAACCTCCTCTCACTATTGATATTATGTATAATTTCCTGCAAGATTGTTAAAGGATTAATGTCTGTACCTTTTGTTGCAGGATATTGAAGCTGAATAAAGATTGGAGCTAATGTTATCCAAGTCATGCAAGAGACGAAGAAAGCTGGATAATGAAGCAGAGAAAGTTAACCAGATAAAGTTGTAGACAAATGAATGACATGAACCAGAACCAAAGAATACCACCAAATGTGCTATCTACGCAAGCTGGAGATCCTGGGAACCAAGTTGAAGATGTTGGAATATTCTTTGCCAGATATTTGATTGCCAACTGGTAATCACGTGCTTTCTATCTAGACCATTGGAACATCATGAGTGGATCCTAACCATTGGATCGATGTAACCGTTTCTTGTCCTTGTTCTATATAAGGATGTGGATTGCCATTTGAAAACTATTGGAAGCTTAATCAAGTTTGGACTGTTGAATGTCATGGCCAACACTCGAGGTCAATTGTAAATGTATACTCCTTTTGCATGCTTAATGAAGATGAAGACTTGTGATTACAACTACATCGTAAATTCTGCATAATCTGTGGATGAATTTTGGATATGTACTGTGATTTGCTACATCCCTTGGAGTTCATTTCAATTTGTGCATGTTGTATTCATTTATTTCCTTTGAAGATTCGCATCAATCATATCTAGTTGTGGAACAACCTGGTGAACATATGGTTTGATTTTCTTCTCTTCATGACAATGTCAAGGATATATGTGGACCAATGACCAAAGATTCATTCAATTTCATTAGATTTAGAATGTTAGGTTTCAATTTCTTTAAATTTCATTTGAACCATCATCAAAATTGCAAATAATAGAAAATGATAAGAAGAACAAGGTAAATATGCAGACATCCATAGACACATGAATATCATATGCATATTTGAGCTAAATGCATGTAGAAATGATAAATATCATGCAAAGAATCACAAATAATGGTAGGAATCATGGAAATATCAACTTAGAGGCACATTATTTAGAAGACTTCATAGTGCAGAAGCAAAATTAAGTCAAGATTAGTTCAAGTTCAATTAAATTAGGGATAATATCAGAAGGAATAATTAAATCTGGAAATATATTTAGAATCAGTCTAAATCATAGACAAATTCCAGTGAATTACTCCAAGTTAGGATCAAATTGATGTCTATTTGCTTAAATCCTGACTTAATAGAGTAAGATTTGATAGAATTGTTGCAGGTTTGTGCAGAGCAGGCATAAATGATAGGATATTTGAAGGAATATTGAAGAACTTTGCAGAAATTACTGAAGTATGTAAGGCTCCTGAATGGGAAACAACAACACACATCAACTTCTAAGTAACGTTAGATCATTATGAACTAATGCACGGAAACTTGGGATCATAAATTCATTCTGAATTTATCGTATATTTCAAGATAAATAAAGGTTGTTGTGTAACTTTTATTTCTTATTGTTGTGACTAACAATCATCACCAACATTATGGAAGTCATGGTTTTTTCTCTCCATCAAGAATAGGCTTCCATACACCTAGCATATCATTCACATCACTGTCATGGCCCAGCCAAGAAATAGACCATTTGTGGCCTTTAATGGTGGAAGCCCTCTCGACCTTGCACAGTATAATGGCATCCCTATTCCAGCTCTAAAGGTTATTCCCTTTTTCACTGGTGAAAGTGCCACTACACCTGTTGAGCACATCCATGACATTGCCAGTGTATGCTCCATTCATAATGTTACCCAAGACAATGTCATTGTAAGGCTCCTTGTTGCTTCCCTGAAAGGAAAGGCTCTCCAATGGTATAGGGGGTTACCTGCAGATTCAATTCATGAATGGGATGATTTAGGAACAAGGCTCTGTTAGCATTTTGAGAACAAGAGTGATCATTTGTCCCCGATAGAGCAGCTTGCCACTTTTAAAAAGGCTCCCTATGAATTCATGGTGGATTTTAATTTTAGATTTGAGAAGGCTTGGTACATAATCCCATCATTGGTAAGGCCTTCCCCTAATGCTACCATCTTGTATTATTTGAGATCCTTGAACAATGATATCGCTTTCATGATCCAGTCTCTAGGAGGAGATGTGTTACCTGATGCCTATGAGGTAGCCATTAGGGAAGAAAATTGTTTGATTTTAGCTGGAAAGATTGCCCCTAGGCCTCCAATGCCATTATTTCTAGAAGCCCTAGCCATGCAGCCAATTATGGCACCAATTCCTACAACTAATGTGTCATACCAAGCTCCTAATCATCCCTATTCGCTTAGCTGGAAACCTTGTCAGGGGAACAGTCAAGATCAAAATCAACTGGGCTATGTTGGGTCCCTGAACTCCATGAGCTTAGCTGCTATGAGTGCATCTAGTGTACTTGTCCCAATTCAGAATAGTCTAGCCCAAGGTAATGAGTGGTACCATTCATGCAATCCATTAGCAGTCCCAAAACAACAGATTAGACCTAGCTAGCAAGTTGCAGTGGAACAAAGGCAGATGTAGGTTGAGTGTGTGTTTCTGAATTGGCTAGTGGATGATGATGCCCTACTTCATGAACTGCCTGGATACATTGAAAACAAAGAAAGTAGACATGTGACAATGGATACACAACAGCATAGGAGTAGTGGAAATAATGACAAATTGTTGCAAGCTGAGGCCCAGCATGACAGTCAAATTTTAGTGCATGAAGAAGGGCATACAAGTAGCCATGTACTGAAAAGTATAGAGGACTTGGAGGAGGCTCATTTATGGGATGAGCTTGATGTTTTTTCTCAAACCTGGATAGTAAATCAGTGCCTCTAGATGAGGAAAACCCTGAGCCGTTTCAACAAATTGAGGAGGAAGTCATTCCTCCATTTGATATACAAGAGCCATAACATTCAGACCGACAAGCAAAGAAAGAATCAGAGTAGAGGCATGAGATCAACTCTATTGATTTGCATGTCATTTCTAGGGGGTACCCAATTAGGCATCTAGCTCAGTTGGAGACACATTAGGAAGAGCCACCACTTGTCATGCTTACCTCTAAGCATGAAGTTGAGCATCAAAATGAGTGGGATCAGTCTATTTATTCACCACAAGCCAGTAGCATTAGCAATCAATTCAGGTGGATAGGTGAGTTTATCTCCATTCTGGGGAAGGTGTTTTATCAATTTGCCATATGACCATTCCTCCCTCACCTCCTTTTAGTTGCCCACAAGCATGTAATGCATTGCAGATTGTTAAGAAAGGGCAATTACTTTCAAGAACTAGTTAATGGCTTTGTTTAAGGTCAGTTCTAGTTGGTTAGTTTAGGATTAGGTTAGTTTTGTTTCTGTTCTAGGCTTCCTTTCAATAAGTGCCCTTGCACTCTGTTGTATTCTCATTAGGAGATGTATGCTTGTTTCATTTTGTTTTGTTCCTGAGGCAGTGCTCAGTTTGTGTTGGCCAACCCCTATTCTTGTTGCTGACCCCTTGACTTTGTGCCCAATGGATGCTTAAGGCCTCTAGTCAATTTTTTTAGCAGGCAAACATCCCCGAGAAGTCACCAAAATGTTGTCATATTTTGCCTATCCCCAAAATATTCTTGTTTCCCTCTTTCTATCAGAAAAATCCAATCAGAGAAAGCCTAAATAGAAGGAGGTAAAACCTAAAAATCCTCCAAATCCTCATGCTTTGCCTTTCAAAAATCCCTAGAATCTCATCTGGAGAATCCTTACAAAAAACCTAGAAAAACCCAGAAATCCTTAATCTTCAAATGCCTTCCTTCGTAGGGATTTCCCATCTTCATACTTAGACATTTTGGTGCAGATATCCTGATGACGTCATCTGGATCTTAGCTAACATCCTAGATATTATCTTAATATCCCAGACCTTAGCTAAGGTCCCGATATCCCCTTCATATTTGGACATAGTTAATATCTGGGCTCTTTGCGAATGTGCAGACCCTTGTGAATATGACGATGACATCATCCAGACATTCTGCCTCTAGTATATCATCCTATAGTGCTAATATCCTGATGACATCATCCAGATCCCCTCTTCGACGTAGTTCTTCATGTCGATTACATCATCAGGATATTCAAGAGGCATCCTAATATTAATTTAGCACCCTGATACTAAAAGTTAATAGCCATGCAAATGACAGCCCCTCCATGCTGCAAAGGAAATTTTGACAGGTGCATCCAGATATCGCCGCCCGCAGACCGCCTGAAGCTGACATCACATTCCTTCTGTGGGGCTGCGAGATGAGGACGGTTGTAAAGTATATCGGGGGCCCATGGCCATAGGATCGATGACTCCATCGAACTGTGGAGATAGCGTCAGGTGCCGAGAGATTTAGCAGTGGGCTGATGAAGATCTAGCGATGGCACGGTAGTGTAGAGGGATCTTGTCAGACGAGAAAATTCACTACGCAGCTGCGAGATGAGGGCATGAAGCTAGTTCTCAACATGAGTGGAAAGGTATATGAAAAGGGGGCTACATGGAAGGCTTAGCGCACTTTCGCAAAGCCAAAAGAGGATGGCTCACAGTTTCACTGTGTGACCATGGAATGACGCCACGTGTCCACATTGAACAAAAGGAAAGATAAAGGAAATTAAAAGGTAATTGTTGGCGGTGGAATGCATAACAATCATTGATCTAACTTAAAGGCAATCTCATCCATGGTTGAAATTTGAAGGAGACTCTCAGGCATCCCGAAGGCGAGAAATTTGTAGACTCGGCCAACAAGGAAATTCAAAGGTCAATTATTCAAGGGTTTCAAAGCTGATAGAGCACAATTTTAGAGGTTTCAAAGATTAAAGTGTTGTAAAGGCTTTGCTCAGGGGTTTTGTCTCATCTGCCATCAATAAGACCCTATCTTCTCAACTGCCCCTTAACAAATATTTATTACATTGATTGTTGTAGGTCAATGAATCAGCTACTCACATTAAAGGAGAAATATCTCCCATCTGCCTCAGGGCTCTCGATATTTTCTACATTGAATTCTTGTAGATAGGCCATACCTTTGCAGTGATACTTTCTGTTAGAGCCTATAGGGGTGAATTTATTGTGGCAGGTGACTTAGGTCGATTAGAAAATTAAATGCTATATATACATGTCAAATAGATGTATTGTTGTTGGTTGTCCTTCTGGTCTACTACAAGAAAGAGAAATTTTGTAACCGGACCTCTATAATGCAATTACAGGAGCTACTGGATCTGATGGATTGTACTCTTCTGCTGAGCCTTTCATCTCTAGTTTTGTTCACCAATTAATGTAATTGGTTATTTTGTGTCTATCTCTTTGCATTATTCTATCTTTTGTCATGGCTATTTGGCCTCTATAATCAATATAAACTGATATTTTGTCTCTCTTTTATTATTCTATCACTGTGTCTACTCTTTGGATTAGTGTGAGCTGTGTATTATGGGCAAAATGGTCCCTTTCATTACTCCATTACTCTGCCTTGACCCCTGTTAGAATTAATATGAGTCTGTGTGAGTTCTTTCAGTTTTGAGATTATTATTGTGTTAATTCGGTTGCAGTTAAACACATTAAATTTGGTGCATAACCTTTATTTCCATTCAGTTTCCTTCTAACCCTTTTCCCCAGTAAGCATTAGCACTAGGTTTAGATAGTTTTCTCTAAGAACTAGGCTTAGAATGAGGAACCATCCTTCTCTAGAGGTCTGATCTCAAGTTGCAAGGTCCCACACCTTGAGATCATTCTCATTGTGTCATTAGAATGCTTGGACTCTCTCCAAGTTGGGTGCAATGCTATGTGACAACAGGGCCCACTTGATGGCATCGCACAATCTGCTTCAATCACTCACATTTCTACACAGAAAGGAGGTCATCTCTTTTTATGAGTTCCCAAAATGAGTCTAAACTTCCTGTAAGTAACCATTCCCAAATACTTTTAGCAAGCTCCATGATCCCTTCATTTGTTGTCATTTTATCTACCAAAAAGACACCACCAATGTCTTCATCACTTTTCTATATATCTTACTTGTCTATTGCAATGACCACTCTCAATCTATAATTCTTGTGTATGAATGCCTCAGCTAGCATCTTACAGTGTTAGTGTCATGTGACATATCCATGGCGTTGGATAGGAAAGTAGCAATCACCTCATTGTCGAATAAATGCTTCTCTATTTGGTCTAGAATCCCATACCCAAACACAACCCAAAAAACCCAGTGAGCATGGGGAACCACTAAAAAAAGATTGGCCATGCGATCTAAGTCATATTTTCCTAGACACCTCACCTCCTATTTGCCTATTGGCAAACAAATTTGAAAATTCATCTTCTATAAATGCAATCACATAATCAATACAACAATTACAAATATTTACTAGGCCTTTCAAGCTACAATATATGCTACAAGTACATAGTACCCTGCACCTCCACATAACCTATAATAACTAAGGTATAACCATTATAACTAGGTGCCCTCATCGATGTTATTAAAATATTTTCTTTCATTTCATTTTAACAAATCTTTAACACGCATGAGAATTTGAGATGACATCATGACAAGTTGTCAACGGAACCCAAAATTGACTATTGAGTCATGGACACTTGTCTCTTCCTTAAGTATATTCTAGAGATTTTATCTGAAAATGTGGGTGTGTCATAATTTCTTCTCAAAATATAATTTAATTCATTGATAATTGTTTGTCAGATGATACAAAATATTTATAAAATTATATATTTTTATAAAAGTTTTTAAAATCTTAATAAAAATACATTAGAAATAAAAATAAAAATATTTATATAATTTCAATTAGAAATATGATGTAAGGATATTATTACTTTTTTATACATAATATTATAAGTATTATGATGGATATTTAATAATGTTAATTGTTACTATTATCTATTAATAATTAATAGTAACATATAACATTATTATAATATTAGGTCACCACGGTATACATTAGTTGATGATATTAATTAATAATTATATTATTTAGCAATTATAATATATATTAAAACTAGTATATCATTAACATAATAAAATATTTCAATAAATTAATAGTAAAATTATTATTTAGTACTCATTATAATTATGGATATAATTATTATATTAATTTATTAACTAATAAATAATACTTAGTTAATATATGTACATTAAATCAATTTATATTTTATTATTTACCTAAATAATTGATTTATTAATTGTTTGTCTAATAATACTATTATCAACTAGACGCCAAATCTTATCAAAAGACTAAAAATCAACCCCTATATAATGTTTGCCTCCAAAAAAGTGAGGATTGGCGTGTTTTAGTTATCAATCCGGAACTTGTTGTTGATGATGTAATGTATCTATCTGAGCATGTGTTGATCTACAAATTTATGGGCATCAAGGTTACATTTCCCTTCCTAGAGAACTAGCCCCATCATACCTAGCAACCTAAGAGCAATATGGAGGTTATTCACACTGCAAATGGGTTTTTTTTCCAATCTTTTCTAGGATGGATAATTATAATATCACCTTTGAAGGCAATCCATACTTCTATAACCAAGTGGGTTTACTCATGAAACCATGGCATGCAGGTTTTGATTTGGTGGAAGAACTCCCCTCTCGTATTTCTATCTAGATTCGCCTCTTTCAGATTCCCATAGAATTATAGCAATCAAATATTATTCATTCCATTGTGGAGGTGATCAAGAGGCATGTGGGTTCCTCATAGTTTACGTTGGAGAGAAAGGTAACTACTTATGCTTGTATTTATGTTGAAATTAATCTCAATAAACCTCTTTCAAACTCTTAAAATAATATTGGCTAACATGCAATGGATTCAACAAATTAATTATGAAGCCCTCCCTTTCAAATGTTGATTCTATCATGCATACGATCATTTACAAAGAAATTATCCTCAAAGGGTTTCATCTATTGTCCACCAACCTCCTAAAAAATCTATGCAAAAGAACCTAGCAAAAGGCAAAGCCCAAGCTCATGTGGAGGGTTTGGACCCAAATGGTTTTGTTCCAGTGAAGACCCGCAATCAGAGAAGGTTTCAGAATTATCCAAGAGGGAATGCTATAGAAGGAAAATCCAATAACAATTTGGGGTCCTATAAAACTTTGAGGAACTAGAGCCACCCATGGTTGATCAACCCAAAGGCCCCTGGCATAGAACTTGGTCAGGATTTGGATCTCCCTAGTTCTAATACCTTGTCTAATCTAGCATAAACTAATACTTCTTCTAGTACACAGGTGTTACCCAATGAAGGTATGTACTCATCTCGCAGACATATTGATGGATATGTTAGGCATCAAGAAGCTGATAATATTTATTATAGATTAATTGTAGTATCTCCTATTTTGGCAAAGGTTCCTATTGAAGATTTTATAGATTGTGTTATGCCAAAATATTCTCTAGCCCTAGGTGCAAATGATGATTTGAATAATAAATATTCACCTTTTTTAGGTCTTCAAAATAATTCTCAAAAAGGTTGCATCAGAAAATCTCTCCAAAGCAAGGAGAAAAAAAGATTAGGAAAAGGTGAAGATGATAGAGGAATCACTAGTGGAATCTAGTGCCATTTGGACATTAGACACTCACTTCTCTATTTCCAAAAAATGATAGTGATTTCATAGAATTCTATGAGTTGGGTAGCACCCCTCATCAAAAGGTTGTTCAAGATCTTATTCAGGAACATAAGCTTGATATTATCTTTCTCCAAGAAACTAAGATTTTGATGGAGGAAATGGCTACCCTATCTTCTAAGATTTGGAAAGGTAGGAAATGTTAATGTATTAGGGCTCAAGGATCTGTTGGAGGGTTTTCTTTCTTATGGGATCCTCATCGGCTTACTCCATCTTGTTGGATAGCAAGTAAACCCTCCTTACCATTGGTGGGTACCTTCTTTGATTCAGGTATCTCCATTTTCCTCACTAATGTGTATGCTCCAAGTGATTTTAAAGGTAAGGCTCTTCTTTGGTCCCATATTATATTTGTTCATTCTATGGTCCCTTCTGCTCCTTGAATTCTAGTAGGTGATTTTAATGTTGTTCTTAGCCTTGATGAGAAACTCGGAGGCTCTAGTCGACTAGACCCCTCTACTACTTTGTTCAAGGATAATTTATTTTTTTCTTAATTTGGTGGATGTTAAACCAAGAGGTGGTGTTTTTACTTGGAATAAAATAAGATGGGAAAGTGCCTCCATTTCTGAATACCTTGGCAAGTTTTAGTCTCTGAATGTTGGGTTGGTGAAAACTGGGTTTCCTCTTCTGACATTTTGCAATGGAAGGGATCAGATCATTGGCCTATCAAATTTTCTTCCTCTTTATTTTCCCTTCCTAAAAAGCCTCCTTTCAAATTTTAGTTAATGTGGCTCAGAGATCCAGATATTCATGATTGCATGGTCGCATGGATGTTGGAGGAAAAAATGGCATTTGGTACTATTATGTATTCTTTCTTCAAGAGACTTTAGTTTGTTAAGGTCAAGCTTAAGTAGTAGAATAGATGATCTTTTGGAAATATATTTGGGAAAAAGGCTTAGGTTCAAGAAAAAATGGATAGTATTACTTTCTATATTGAGGAATATGGAATGACCAAAGAGCATCTTCTTGAGGAGTCCTTGTGATCCAAAGATCTTAATGAATGGGAGCTCTATGAGGAGATATTTTGAAAGCAGATATCAAGAATAGAGTGGCTTCAGGAGGGAGACAAGAACTCATCCTTCTTCCATGATTTAGTCAAAGAAGGAGAAATGGTAATGTAATATCATCTCTTATTGGCTCAAGGAGATCAAAATTCCTCTTTCCAAGATATTACTAGAGAAGTTGTTATGCATTTTTCCTCCCTATTCATGAAAAGTGGTTCTAGTGCTTTGGAGGAGGAACAATTCATCTTGGACTATATTCCCTAGTTGGTTTCTGAGGATATGAACAATCTGCTCATGGGGCCAGTTTCTATTGATGAGCTTGTGAAGGTGATGTTTCAAATGAAGAAAGGTAAATCCCTTGGTCCTGATGGTTTCCCTATTGAATTTTTCAAGAATTTTGAGATATTTTGAAGCTTAATCTTTTGGAGGTTGTTTGAGAATCCTAGGCCAATAAGTAGATGCTCATAGCTATTAATTCTACTTTCATGGCCTTGATTCCTAAAAAGGATGCTAATTCGTATGATTTGTTTCATCCTATTTCCCTTTGTAATGTTACATATATGATTATCACAAAAATTATTACAAAATGCTTCAAGCAGATCTTGGCCTCTCTTATTTCATCAGAACAGGGTGGTTTTGTGAAAGAGCACCAAATCCTTAACAATATCATTGTTGTTGCTAAGGCTACTCACTCTATGTCTATTTCCAAGGAAAAAGTTATGTTAATTAAGCTAGACATCTCCAAGGCCTATGACAGGGTTAGATGGTCATTCCTTAAGAATGTTTTATCATATTTTGGGTTTTGTTCAAGGTGGATTGATTGGGTGATGAGCTATGTTGCTTCTCTTTCCTTCTCTATTCTCACAAATGGTATCCCCTCTCCTTTTTTGCTTCCAAGGGACTTCGTCAAGGAGAGCATCTATCTCCTTACCTCTTCATCTTGATGGTGGAAGGCTTAGGTAGAATGATAAAGCACCAAAGAGTTCATGGATGCATCCAGGGTTGGTCTTGGGCTCAAGATCTAGACTCACAATCCCACCTTCAATTTATGGATGGAATTGCTTTGATGGGGGTTGCTAAAATTCAGGAGGCAATCAATTTTAGGAAAGATTTGGACACTTATTTGGTTGCTTTTGGGCAATAGATTAATGAGGATAATTCTAGCATTTTTTTCTTCAATACTTCGGTACCTATCCAGCAAAGAATTGCACAAATTTTACACTTCAAAATATGAAATCTCCCTTTGGATTATTTGGGTATTCTTTTATCTACTGGTAACCCCAAAAAAGTGTTGTGGAAGAGGATTTGTATAGAGTTCGAATGAGGGTTAGTGATTGGACTTTCTAATGGTTGTCCTTTGTTAGATAGCTAATGCTATTAAAATATATCCTGCATGCTCTTCCTATTTATTGATCCTTGGTGCTATCAACCCCTAAAATCTTTCTCAAGGAATTTGACACTCTTTCTAGAAAATTCTTATGGGCGGGGAATCTAGATTCTCAAAATGGAGTTTGATCGGTTGGGATCATGTTTCCAGACCTAAGAAACATGGTGGCCTTGGCCTTAGGTAGTCTGAGCTTAATAGGCAAGCTCTGGGTACCAAATTGTCGTAGAGATGGTGCAAGCATTCGCATCAACTTTGGGCCAGAATTCTTAACTTCAAGTATTTGGGAGTTGTTGGTGAGGATGTTCCTCAGATAGATCTAAGTGAGAAAGGTTCAATGGTTTGGAATACTATTAAGAAGGGGGGGTCAATTGTCAAAGGTCTTTTATGGATGATCAAAAATGGGCAAAGAGCTCTTTTTTGGAATGTCTTGGGCCTCCACCCCCTTGATCCTCTCTTCTTCCCCCCTTCTTTAGCCCTCAAGTGAAATTTTTCAAGAATGAGGTGGTCAAAAGTTGTTGATTTTAAGAGTTCTTTTTGTTTGGAGAATTTTTAGATATATCATTAGAAGGATTCTAGTAGTTAGCCAAGGTGGGGTACGCGTGAAGCCTGGACTACTCTTTCTTTCATTCTTGTTGATTGGACTAATTGCTCTCCGGAGGAAGCTGGTACTCTTGCTTAGGGTCTGTTAGGTCTCAAAAATGCAAGTTGCAAATCCTAAGGGGATGCCAGACTCTATGATCAAATTGGCATCCTTTTTTAACTAACGCGATGGAGTTAACCTATAGGGTTAATGACTCCCTGCACTTTAGGTACTACTATACCTAGGCGGGTAGACCTTGAAAGTTAAGGCAGATTAAATGAGTGTAAGTTTTGTGACTAAGTAAATGGATCCACCCACAGTGGTAAATGGTGTGGAATAGCTGAAAGCTTGCTAACTAGTTCTATTTCTAATATCTGAAAGATGATTTGGTATAAATTGTATAAGCAATATCAAGGTAAGAACTAATAAATGAATTTAACTATTGAAATGAGTAAGACCAGTGCCTTGTTGGGTAAATAGAGTTAAGTGAGAACCTAAGATCACTGGTGTATAGTTGGCAATAACTCTAACTGTTTGGCACAACTCTTTATTTTATAACTTGTATAAACGTGCAAGTGAATGATTGATAGACTCTTCTTAATATCCAACTGACACAATCAGGTTTCTTGTTATTCACCAGAAAGAATTTTAATCCTTACTTGAAGGAACCAATTGAATGAACTATGCAAGAACAACAGATAATATCAACTTGGAGACAAAATGCCAATCCTAATTATGTGGTTCTTCTTAGCGATCCAAATCAATACTTCCAGATTACTGTGACTGACCAGAAGGATTTTAATTCCTCTTAAGCTAACCAATTAATCAGATCACACAAGTATAGCAAATGTGCATTGACAAACTAAGTATATACTTGATATATCAATTTGAATAATAAAGAAATACTGAACTAGAGACAACCAAATAACTGAATAATTTCAACAAATAATTGATGCCAGTATAAAGCCACAGAATCAAAGATCTTCTAACTTCTTCAATATAATACTTGCAACATGGTCTTCTAAAATATTATGAACTTCTATTGTCTACTACTACTGATTGATCCCTTGACCATCATATGTCCAACTTATATAGAAATATTTGTGAAGAGACATAACTCTTCAAAATGTCTTTTGGGAATTAATAGGATTAACATAACAATAAACAAAGATAATGACACTAAGCTCTGCTAAGCCACAAGTAGATCTGAGCAACATGATCCAGGTACTTTTGGCTCTGATGTGTATTAGCAAATTCTATAGCATTCCTTGTAATCACATCTATCATTACCATCTTTTCCTAATGCTTGTAGGCCTCCCCGGATGCTGAGTCTTTATCTTTGAGAGCTTCTAGAGCCTCTTGTAATATTACCTGGCATTCTTTAGTCCATTCATCTTTGCTCTTCAACTCCTTATCATTTCTAAACAACATAGGTACACTTGTCTTTGAAGCCTCAACATATTCCTCAGCATCATTTTGAAGCTGGTCATGATATTTCTTATGTTGTTCAATCAAATCTTGGGCACTGGAGATGCCTGTACTGTCAGGGGTATCCTTTCTCTGTATCTCATGGAGTTTCTCTTGGAGCCTATTACTTAACCTCTCATGTTCTTGGATAACCTTATGATTCTCAGAGTAGACATCCCAAAATTTATTCATCCAATGCATCATATGGATATGCCTATTCTGTAGTACTACCGCTAGTGTGTCAATTTGAACTTGGGCTATTTGATCAATAGATGGTGACTGAGCACTTTGTGAGCTTTCTCCTTGAGTTAATCTTTTAATTGATCCTCCAAAGGCATTCTTGACAGTGTCTTTTAGGAAATCATTTTCCTTTGTTAATCTTTCACAATTCAATTTATATGCATCTCACTCCTTGATTAGCAGTTGAGCATGTGCTTTATTCAGCTTTGCAACATTTATACCAATATTTGCAGTAATCAGAGGATTAGTTTCTGTTGTTTTCAAAGTCATAACATGCCCAAAGGTCTTTTTAGTATCTATGATGGCAGTCTTCTTATGAGAAGGATATAGGGCCCATATCATGAGTGAGTTTTCATCATTGTCATACTTGGTACCCATGTATACCTCCGTTACACCTTCAGGAGTGAGTTTGTATTTATCATCAGTATTGTGCAAAAAACTATCAAATATCAAGGCAGAATTTATGTCAAGTCCAGGAAATATCATGACACCTGCTTCTCTAAGCAATTGTCTGCCTCTATTAGGAGTCATAGCCCTTAACTCATTATCTATTGTTGTCTTTAACACATCCATCAGTTGTCTTTCATTATCAGCTGTGACATCTTCAACTAATTCTCTGAGTTCCTTTCCTTAATATTTATAAAAAAATGATTTAAATTCCTGAGAATGAATGAATTGATCATCTGCAATGAAAGAATCATATGCCATCTGTCTGGGATCCTCATCACCAGGCTCCTCTTCATCCTGCTCTCTACTAGGAAGTTGATAACCCTCCATTTTTTATACTAGAGATTCTACTTGTCTGTTCATGAAGCTCCTCTTCACCTGTAGATTCTTCATCACCAGAAGACAATAACTCCATTTCTAGAAATTATTTACTTTTCTCATCTAATTCTCTATTATATTGTTCAAATACCAATTCGACTTCAACTTCTTCCATGTTCCTAATAATATCATCATGTAGATATGGAATGTGTGTGTATCCACTGAGATTTTGTTTTCTTCTATCAAAATCAATGAAACCTTCTGGATCAAATCATTTTCTTGTCTCGGCACACCTCATGTTGTAATGCATTAATTTATCTCTGATGAGACCATACCCATCCTTGGAAACCATAGTAAAATCCCCAAAACATAGAGTACTAGGCATGAAGGATTGTTTGTCATAGGCACTTAAGTTCATAACATTGGAATAGTTCATCTGCCTGACTATCTCCAAGTAAGCAACCCTATCAGGAACTGTCTTGGGCAGTATAAATGGGGTATCTTCAAAACCATAAATTTTGACCATATTGAGTCCTCAAAGAAATACCAATCTCCCCAATTGTGTGTGATGGTAGGTGGGCCACCAAAGTATTTTGGTCTGAGGAACCTTTTTATTTCATTTGACAATGAATATTCGCAAGGATGATTAAAGTATCTATATAACACTTTTACAAAATATTCTTCAAAATGAATGTAAATGGAGTGGGCAAACCTACTATCCCATACCCTTGTCCACATCTGCATAGGCAAATTATGTCCCTTTTTGTCTATTTGAGTAATTCTGAGTTCATTCAGCCATATTCCCATTTCCTGGCCATAGTATAATACCATGTGCATGAGGAGTGAATAATACTCAAAAGAAACTGTTGGGTTGTTGTTCTTAATTGCGACTAAGCTGGAATCAATCTTCCAAAAAATATAAGTGGCATAATCAAATTGCCTAGCATTATGACATTGGATATTTGTTGTTATCACCATTAATGGAATTGTCATGAAATCAGGAACTTCTGACCCTAGGACTTGGCCAATGGAATAATAGGTGTATTTCATATAAGGTTCAAACAAAGACATGTGGAATGGAGGTCCATCATTGTCATCAAAAGGTATTGTTTTTCCTTCTGCCCTAGGCCTGTGAAGAAGTAATCTCCATCTATTGTATGTGGTGTCCATCCTCCAGTACTCTTTGTCTAAATCCTCATATTCTATGGGATGCGTACATAAGTCATCCAAATCAAATACTTCACAGATGGCATTTTTGGACAAATGTATAACAAGCTCTCCTTGTGGATTGCATATGGCTTTGAGGCTGGGATTGTAATACTTAGCCAAAAGTTTTAGGAGTTCCACATTCACAAACACATCTAGGACCACCAATTTGCCCAAATTCAAATGCCATGGATTAGACACTGGGACATTTCTAAATCTCCTATCATAATGGAATTTAAACAATTCATAACCTCTTATCGGTGTCCATACATTTCCCATGTATTTGTATTTGTCTTCTAATTTCTCCACCTCCACCCTGAGTTGTGCAGACCTTCTGGCTTTAGGGGTAGACCCAAGCAGTTGATCTATCAAATCCTAATTTAGTTTTCTCTCTTTCATCTTTTGATCAGGACCTTTATCAGTTTTTTGTTTCTTAGGTTTACTGGTTTCACCCTATTGTTTTCTACCCTTGCCCTTTATTGGTGTCTCCATTAGTTATAATTTTGAATAGAAAATACAAATTGTAAGTCACCACACAGAGGTTTTATGCGTCTACCTGTTGCCTGAGATGATCGCCAAATTCCTTTGTTTTCTCCTCCAAATCCTGGCTTGCACTCTTTTCTCAGACAATCCTTTCCGAACACAATTGCAATAATTTAGAATGACTTCTTAGGGGATTTCTTCTCAGCCTGTAATTAATACTCCCAGTGCATTAATGTCCACACTTGTTTTGAAATGTCACATCATAACATCCTTCATCGGCAGGACTTTTGTAATGTCAATGCGATCTAAATGCTTCTTATGGCGCCAATATTTGCAGATGACTCAATCATTGTGACCCTTTGTTTTATTTCCTCGATGTCATTTTTCATGAAGGCATATGTATGTTTATATCGGCGAGACATTTCAATACTTATCCGATATAAGAATGAGCATAGAAGTTGTTATCGGCCTGACTTACACCATCGTTATGAAAACAGCCTCTTACTCTGATATTTCAAATCTCTCTGATACTAATTATTCATATCGGTATGAACCTTGCTGAAATGTTTATCAATTTCTCCTTACAAGGCTAATTAGTGCAATCAGTAAGACCCAAGAAATTGATACCGATATCATTTGTCTTTCCGACACATGTGACATGTCGAAAAGAGTCTCATCGATGTGTGTGGTTATTGTTTTCATCGAAACAACATATGTTATCGTGATGACCTTATTTGATTTATCTGATCCTTATTGTTTCCCCGATGCTGTCCTTTCTATTCTTTCCTCATTGGAATGACCATAGTCATATCTCACTAAAATCCTTTGTCATTGTGACTGTAAACTCGGCAAGACCTAAAAATCCTACACCGATTTGCTTCCTTTTTGCCGATGAGTTATACCCTTCACATATATCGGTATGTCTGGCTGACATTGTCTTTATGGTTGCTGAGACATCATAAGGTTGGAGAAACATAAATTTTTTGTTCCGATGTTGTATTTCTTCCCGATGTGTCGATAGTTCAATCTGTTCCTTGAGTTGTTCAGAAGGACTCTTGTCAAATTTCCTCATCGGTGTGATCTTTGATGTCGGGGGAATGTTCATAGTATCTTCTAACAATGCTTTCTCATCCCCATGGTCCTTGTATTTGATCAATTTGGTGTGACTGGAGATTCTCTTTCTGATAAGGGGTCATCGGCATAACTTCCTTTATCAGGGCTTCTTGAAATTCTTGTTCTGACTTCACTCTCAATGTCGATACACATCTAATCTGCTTCAAATGGAACATGGGTCAGTATGAAAAAACTAAGGTCTTACCGAAATGAGAGAACTGAAGGTTTTTATAGATTATGGTTTGGGAGGTGAGACCAATAGTTATGGTAGGGATCTTATCATACAAATCATGTTATGTTTCTAGAATTTATCGACTGTTATTATGATTTTGGGGGTATAATGTTCTGATTTGGTTGGACAGGGGATGGATAAAAGTATAGGAAAATTTTGAAATTTTCCTATCCCAACAGGGTCATGACCCTAAAGGGGTTTATTCAGTGACTCTTGGTTATCAATTTTTGGAGTCTACGAAAGATGTGAATAGAGATTTTCCTTGGTGGAGAAAAAATTGGAATAAATTTAATTAGCCCAAGTATAATTTCTTTATCTAGTTATTATGTCAGAAGAAATGTCTCACCTTGGATAATATCAGAAAGAGAGGATTTTAATGCCCTTCAAAATGTGTTTTGTGTGGCAATGGTGAAGAAAGTGTTTCTCATCTTTTCTTCCAATGCTCATTCTCTTTGGGCATTTGGGGGCAATAGTGGCAACAATGGAACTGGCTTCTCATTCATGCTACTTCTTTATCTAAATTTTAGGCAAGCTTGGGTTGTCCTCTTGCATATGTTAGTGTATAGCGTTTATCCTAATCCACACCTAGGCTTAAGTCACACTTAGTGGCTAGGTCTAACTTAACCTTGACATCAAAGGTTAAGTTCACTTTTGAGCTTAGTCACTTTTTTGTCTCACCACATGTGCTCACATGAGGTTAGTCATTTTGACACTTCACCTCATTAGAGGTTGGAGATATTCTCTCCTCACCTTATGGGAGGTTGGAGACATTTGTCCATCACCCTCCACTTGTGCACACATGTGTTCATCACATAGAGGGTTAGTCATAGTTGGTTGTCTCCTTCTCACCTCCATCTCCTTGCCTATATAAGCAAGGCTCTTTGTACATTTTTATCAACTCTTGGTGTAAACTTTTGATGTAATCTCTTGATTATACATTTTGGCTTTTATGTGCTTATGCTTTGTGGAAGTTCATCTTAGTTTTCATTTGCTGATCTTGGCTAATTCTGACAACATCAACTTATTTCCTTTTGGTTTCCTAGGAGCTTGGCCCCGTTTTTATTCTTTGGCAGATTTGGTTAGAACAAAACCGTCAGATCTTTTAGGGTCACTAGAATCTCATTGCGCAGGTTTGGAAAAAGATCATGGATTCAGTCAAAGAAACTATTGTTGCTAAATGTTTTTATGAGAAGACTCTCTCCTCCTGACTCTCTTCTATCAAATCACCTAGATATTTTTTCCTTATCTTCTCCCCAACTTCAGTCTAGATCTAGGTCGAAGGCTTCTAGGAAAGTGAATAGGTCTAGTAAGAAATTTCCTCATCCTTCAAGGTTTTTTTAAAATAAACATGGATGGCTCTTCTAGGGGCAACTTGAGTGTTCTTAGGATTGGAGGGGTTGGTTTTGCTAGTGATGTGGTGGTTCTTTTTTTTCTTATGCTATGGGGACTAGTACCAATAATCTAATGGAAGCTCAGGCCATTCTAGTGGCTCTTGAGAAAGGTTGTGAACTAGGTTGGAAGAAGATTCTCTATGAATCTGAGTCCATGATCTTGGTTTCTCTCTTGAACAAAGCAAGTATTTAGGAGTCCTCTTGGAGATTGGCTTCTCTTGTTGAACAGACCCTTTGCCTCACTCTAAATTTTGAGGCTATCTATTTTGTTCATATCCTCAAGGAATCGAATGTAGTAGTGAACTACCTTGCTAAATGGGCTTCAGAGGATTATCGTAATTGGCAAGCTTCTAAGTGGGGGTCTTTACCTTCTAATTAATCTTTACAACTTCTCCACCTTATTCAGAATGATTACACTTGAGTCTCTTCTTTGTTTGTCTCTTGGATGAAGGTGTTTGTGTTTTATTCTTCCTCGATGCTTCTCTTGAACTATCCTAATGAATGAGTTTGGCTCCTCTTTTTTTCTAGCAGGGTGGTTAAGGGAATCCAAAATATTAAAGAGTATGGTTGTCATTTGATCTATTCTATTTTTTTGGGAAACAAGATAGTGGCAAACCTCCATGGTTTTTCCCTCTTCTTTCCTTAATAATGGCTCTTGCCATTTGGAAATCTCAATGCTATAAAATGTAAAATATTTTTGTTGTTTTAATAAAAAAAATTTCCAAAAAAATACTATTATCAACTATATTGCATTATCATCAATATCATTTAAATATTATATTTTTTAGATTAAGTAGTTGGTGTTTCTATATGACCTCCACCCTAAATTTAAAAAGCTGATACATATGGCTAAGAAGACAAATTTTTAAAGGAAATAAAGTAAAACAAAAAAGGCAACACAAATATTATCAGTAACTAGAAAAACACATCATCACCCTTAGATTCAGAACCAAGAACCAACAGTCTTGTTACCACAATGAAACAAATAGTGCCATAACTAAAAACCAACAAACACAAATAACTTAGCACACCCCAAATGGCCAACCCCAAAACCTTGTGCTCCTCCCCATACTATTATTTTCTCTACCACATTATCTCTAGGCCTAGCCCTAGGGTCTAATGCTTTGAGGCAAACCACATGCAAGACTTCTACTATGTGCTTGACCCTATGAACATCTTTGTTATTACAATAAAACAATGGGACAGTATGATTGTTGGTAACTTCCACTTCCCTTATCATGCATCATTGTTAACCCAACATGACTTTCCCCATATCTTAGCAGTATGCCAAAAGCATCTATACCTCTTATTGTAACAAATCTATTTTTTGTAGCACAATGATTGACTCCTTTGTGCCTTGAGCAACCTTCACCTCCTCAAAATTAACATCAATTCCAACTAAAACTAACACAAAGGCGAACACAACTAATACATCATAGTGATTTGGAAGTACCATCTACAACAACCAAACCCTAATGGATGCATTAGGAATAGATTGCTCCATCCTAGTGAAAAGTTCCTACCTCATCATAGCTTTAGACCTAGGAGGTCCATGTACTCCAAAACATGTATCTCTTAACACTACCTTCACAATTCCTAACACTGTCGGATACTAGCAACAAAAGATTGATGCTAGATGACTATCTGAGACAACACCTTTATGATGAGGGTTATTGCCAATCTTCACATTCTTGCAATGTGTCATGCTAAGAACACAAAAAGGATAAAAAGGCCCACCATACCAATGCCATTCAAACTGAGCTTCACATCACTTCAAATAAGCAACACAAACATTTTAAAATATTATCATTGTGTCTCTGTGTGCTCCAAATATTAATCTCAATTAAGAACATTAATGGAGAAAATTCTCACAAGCCTAGAAAATAATTTCCCTCATCCTTATAACAACCATAAACATGTAAACCAAACACCAAGCTACTCTCACCAATGCCATAAATAAATGCTCAAAGGTCTCATCAAGTTTGACTTTATTAAATCTTTTATTTCATTACAATAAATGTTTTGCATGCATGAGATATGGGAGTCCATGGGAATAAATTAAAAATGTAAAGAAAAAACATGTGATCTCGCCACCAATCAGACTACTACGATATCAATTTTCCAACTAGAAGCTCGGCACCATGCCATCGTGTCACATAAGCCTCAACAAATCACTGTGTAAATATGTATAGCTATCCTTGAATATCCACAAGTTTCCATAACCCTTGATTTGAACAAATCAAATGGCTAATGGTTAATTTTGGGACTTCTTTCCCCAAAAGTTTGTGGCTATGATTTATGTCCCATAATAGAACAATAATCGTCGTCCATCATTGTTTATCGAACAAATTACTTTCTTAAATTGAAATTGAGGGAATAAATTAATAATGTAAAGAAAAGACATTCAATCCCACCATCGATTATACTACTATGGTATTGGTTTGCCAACTGGAAGTTTTGTGTATTCCACATAAGCCTTAACAAATCAATGTGCAAATTTATGGGAAAAGTTATAGCTATCCACAAGCTACCACAACCCTTGATTTGAAAAAACTAGATGGCTAACAATTAATTTCAAAGCATATGTCCCTAAAATCTTGTGGGTATGATTTATCTCCCATAATAGAATAAAAGTCATCCATCATTGTTAATCAATGGATACATGATTTATTATAGTTGATAATTTGCCATATGAATTAATCTTTATCCTTTTAAGATTTTAACATTTAATTCTCCCACGAGTGAGCATTACTTATCTCCCACAAAATTCAATCACTAAAATTGCTAAAGGTTAATAATTTAATAGTGTATTAATGTTGCATGGAACGTATGTGTAATGACGTCATTCAATTTTTTACTCTTGTCTCTCCAATAGGCCTATTTCAAAAAGTTTTGATTAGAAATATGGGTTTGTTAGATCTTCATCTTAAAATACAATTATACAACTTAAGTCATTGCTCATTGTGTATAACATAGAAAATGAGCATAAGAAACAAGTTAAACAATAACCTATTTTACTCAAATCCTAAGCTACCTCAGATTGAGCATGAAGAAATGCAAAACATACATATGATGCTAAACTATGAACAACACCTATGCAAACCTTGCTAAGTGGATGTGCTCCTTCGATGTTGGATGTGTGATGGCTCCTCAAATGAACAACATAAATTTATAATATATGGAGTCCTGAAATGCTTGGGTTGAGGGTCCATTTATAGATTTTTTGGATGGGGATTGGATGGTTGAGATTGAATTGAAAGATCAATGGTGGAGGATTCTTGAGAGCTCTCAAGCAAGGAGAGCTTACCAAGTGGCATGATGAGATTGGTGGATGGGATATGTCCTTGAATTGAGGACAAATCAAGGGTTGAGATTTGACCTTGGGAAGATGGATGGATGAGATTGACTTGACAAATGGGAAGTATGGGTTGGATTTGATTTGAATTTTAAATTGGGAAGCATGGGTACATGCCCAATTTAAAATTGGAGGAAAAGGGGATGAGTTGGATTTGATTTGAAATTTAAATTGGCAGCATGCGTACATGCCCAATTTAAAATTACAGTAAAATGGGATGGAGGACAAGAGGACCTTTGTACAAAGGATCTTGGTCATGCCTCTTGTAAGAAGGCCATGTGGACATGTACAAGAGGACATGCCTTTGTACATTTGGGGGAATGGAGAGGATTTGACCAAGATTAGATTAAGATTTAGGTTGTGTAAGTGGGGGATTAGGTTAGTTAATTAGGTTTAGGAAAACCTAATCAAAAGTGTAGAAAATAAGAATTAAATAAATAAAAATATTTTGTTTAATTCATGGGATGGGAAAAGGGGATAATAGATTTAAATTAAATTTATCTAATGTTTGGACTATAGAGAAATGGGATAAATGATTAATAAATCATTTTGCTTAGGGATAAGTATCCATGCAGGTATCGATACAGGTATGGATGAATAGTGAATAGTACATGAATAGTGATTTTGACACTAAAATATTGTAAAATAATGGATTGAAGGGGATTTGATCAATTAATCGTCTAAACATGTGTTTATTCAATTAATTGTGTAGAAAATGTAGTTTAGAGGTGTCTAGAGATGATTAGTGATAGTTAGGGATGGTTTAGGAATCTTTAGGAATGTTTAGGGATGAGACGAAGAGTGGACAATTTTAGGTGTCTACATTTTGCCCCTCTTTGAGATGGTGTTGCGAAGCAGCATCATTTCAAAGAAAGATAAAAACATAGTGTTAGATAGGATTAGAAGAAAGTGGTAGGATTAGGGATAAGGATACCTCGGCCACTCAAAGCGAGAGTGAAAAGGAGGAATGATGGTAGGAATTATGGTAGGGATGATGCCCCCTCGAGAGGGCAAGCAAATTTAAAGAACGCAGGTGCACTCATGAAAGGATGAAGGGGGTTGGATTAGAAAGAAGAGAGTGGAATTTAAAAGACCACATGGATGGGGGGATAAAATAGGTTGGATGTAAGGGATTGGAGGAAGGGGGTGATGGGGGATAAATGACAGGATAAATGATGAAAGGATTAAGGATGAATGATAGAAGGATGGGATAAAAGGATTAAGGAGGAAAAATGGATGGATGCAAGATGGGGAAGTGAGCCCAAACCTTCTGAAAAACATGTTGGACAAGAATTCTGATGAGGGATGTAGTGTGTCAATCCAAACCCTCTTGTAAATAGCCTATACAGACACTCTCTGGAGAGGCTCAAGACTGTGATGAAGCGGAAATGGATGAAAGGGATGGATACAAGTTGATTTCTCGACTCCATGAACTATGCGTTATGTTGCACTTATAAATGAGAGCCATATTTATTTGATATGGCATGAGACGTTATGCACCAAGGTGACAATGTGTCCCATGCGTAAAAGCTAACCGATAAGGTCACAAGCAACCCTATGTCGTATAGCACCATGATATGGAAGACCATGATATCGTTGTGGCAAGTACGTTACAGGGACTGTTGCAAGATAAAATGATAATGTACACACACAAGCAGGCACGCATGCAAAAAAATGATTCAAAGATAAATATGATGTTGCCCCTAGTCAAGATGAAAATCCAAAGATTAATGGATTGGTGATGTAGGATTGTGTCGTTGACGATAAGAACACGATGATTGGGAATGATATATCTTGATAATGATGATGGATGATTTAGATGAAAAGCTTGCAGTAAGGCTAGGAACAAGACCATGGATGTGATTGGATAATTTTGATTATGATGCTAGATTGCGATGTCCATTGATAATGATGATCTTGCGATTTGGATTTTTGGGAGATTTAGATATTTGGGGATTTGGATTGTTCAGAGTGGATTGCATTGGTGTGCATGGAGGTAGCCTTTAGCTAGATATCAATGGCAAGGGAAAGATGAGTCTATTGACGAGGCATGATGGGATGATGAGTATGAAATGATAAGGGGATAATAGAGAGTGGATAGGAAGGATGAGTGATAAGTGGATAAGGGATAGGAAATAGTGGATAGTGGATAGGGAGTAAAAGGAAAGGATATAGGGATGAACGCATAATGGATGGTGTGGATAGGGTAAGGAAGTGATTAGGTGATAGGTGCGGGGAATAGAGTGCTCAGACCGGATTCAAGGTATCAAAATCATGGTCAGGGGAAGGATAGGATGGGGATGTGGGCATAGGGGGATGTTAGATTAGGAGGAATGAATATGGGATGAGGGGGGATAGGTAGGTGATAAAGGATGATGGATGTAGGATGGAGGGATGTAATAGAGTGATCGAATGGGTAACATCTTGGTGGTGTGAAGACGTGATGTTATAAAACCACCAAAGGGATTGGGGGATGAGAGATGGGAGAGGGGGTAGGATGGTGGATAGAGGGATAGGGTAGAGGTAGATACAGGGAGTGCGAAGGTGATCTCCAAGGACTACACCGCATAGGAAGAAAAGGCCCCACTTGAGATGTGTCATGCAGGACCAGGTGTAATGATGGTGGGGGAAATGGATGGACATTATAGGATATGCTTGGAAGGAGGGTATGTCAAGCTATGTCCAAGGCATGTCTTACATATTTTGCCCCTATCCTTAAACTGATAACAAGCAGGGAAGGAGGATGAAAGGACGATAGTATGGATAGGAAGATGTGGTGGATAGGAAACAATACGATAAGTGGATAGGGATAGTGGAGGGGATTAATGGATAAGTGGATAGCGATAGTGAAGGGGATTAATGGCTAAGTAGATGAGAGCGGATAGGATGATCGGATGGGGGAATGATAGGCTAGGCAAGATTTACCCCCAAGTGTAGGGTGCAAATGGAGGACGGATTACACATGATGTCCACAAGGGGTTTTCATCATGTACTTGCCCAAGGCACCACAAGGAGTGGTTTTCACCATTGGACAAATTTATTTCTGTTTACTTTTTTGGATTTTTTTACTTTTTTTTTTGTTTGTAATATTTGGATTGGATGGATTGATAGGATAGAGGAAGAGGATTTGGAGGGGGATTGAGAAACAAGCGTTTGTTTCCATAGCAAGGTAATAACATCTCATGTTGGAGAGATGTCTCATGTGGACCATGTCAAATGTAAGGACGCACATGTATGTTGGTAGGGGACGATGTGAGATGGAGATGGAGGACAAGGGATTATGGATGGTATGGATGGATTATGATTATGGATGGTGAATGGTGGATTATGATTATGGTGGGATTATGAGAAAGCATGGACCATAGGGATGTGATGGGGGAAATATGCGGGATAAGGGATATATGATGGAGGAACGAAGGGATGTGGGAATGACGTGGGAATCAGGACCAACAGTTGCACACACCGTAGTGGATTTTGAAGCTTATGCTTCTGAGGAGGTGTGGGGAGTAATAGGGATTTGGGATCCATAATGGATTTGTGGGAGCACGATGAGGGATTGTGGGATTGCCAATTTGGGACTTTAGGCACCCAAACGGACTTAGGATTGTGAGGATATTTTTGATGGGGAGTAGGATTTTTGGGATTGGTGAATGAAATGGGATGTGGATGCTCCACTTGGATTTAATGCTTTTTGTTTGGGGACCCACATCATTTTTGTTTTTGCTTTCAGAGGTGTGGGCTTACGTGGCCTTTTAGATGGATTGTTCTTGGATGTTGTGTATCGATGCCTTAAGACATGATACTCTTTAGGATTTTGTGGATTTTGCGCTTTATGTGGGGAGGCATGCAAAGTATTATTTTTGAATCTCATGGGGTGTTTGATAGCTTCATGTTTGGATGATGTGTGCATTCAGTGATATTAATTAGGAATTTTAGGGGATCAAGATTATGAACGGTGATATTAAGGATGGGAGGATAAGGTAATTTGAGGATGGGGATATTAGGAGTTCAGAGTAGTGGAGGAGGTGTGGATTTAGGGAGGTGTATGGTCACATGATTTTTGGATTGATGGATGAAATAAGGAGGAGGAGGGATGGCGGCATATATTTTGGGGGTGTGATGAGATGCACCAGGTTTGGGTTTGGAAGAAGTGGATTTAGGAGGTGTGTGAGTGGCACCAAAATGTTTGGATTATTTACCTTAGGATATATAACTGTTACCAATTTTTCACCTACAGCTCAAATTGGCAGAGCTGAGACAATTAATTACATTTGAGGTGAAGAATTTTTAACACATTCCTGCTATGCTTAACCATGGCATATTTTAAGTGTTAAGAAAAGATTGATTTTAGTTTTGTTGTTCAGAATAAAGAAACATAAAGGAAAGTACATACTAAACACAAGGCATTGCCTTCATTCATTTCAGTGATGTTTCATTCACAATGTTTTATTCATAATGCAAATGAAGTATACACATAATTGCACAAGTGTTGCATTTGTATTCATCAGAAAGAAAAGAGTAATTAATGGTCCCACACAAGCCGTGGGAGTAGCTAACCAATGCAACATAATATATGTTATGAATCTGAAGATAAAAGAAATGAAAAGAAGCATAAAGGAAAATACATATCCATCATTACCTGTGATAGCTTTTGGGTGGATCTCCATTGTCTTGCTCCTCCTCTCCTGATCGCCAAGTGAACCTGCATCATGGTAAACAATTGGTTAGAGCTCTGGATATGGATCTCCCTATGTGCCCTACCAACAGAAACATGACACATATCATGAAGTATTGGATCAATAAGAAAGAGAGCCAGAAAGATCAAATCATCACTTGAGTATTGTATTCATTGTTTTATCTAACTTGTTTGTGCAATGTGTAGATACAGGTACATCCATTATTATGTAGGACATTTCAGCATGTGGTAAAAAATGGGCTCCCACAAGGGTTGAGCCTAGCATGCTCCTCCTTGATCTTAAGGGAAATATAAGATAAGCAAAAAGACTTTCAGATCAATAAATAAAAGCATATTGTGATTGAGAGTCAATGACAACACCAATGCAGCATGAGACAGCCTCCAAGGTAGGATAGTCAAACATCAGATCAATATCAACTAAGGACAGTCCCATTAAGAGCTTTACAGCCTAAGAAGCATCATGGAGCAGCATTTAAATCAGGTATTTACCACTTTTAGTTTTGAATGAGATGTAAAAGTTGATATTGAATGCATGAAACAATCATATATCTGTAATAGAGAGGAACAACTTGATAGTCATGATTGATACAGTAGTATAAGTGTCATGGCAAATTTCTAGTATGCAAGAGAAATCATAAGAATAAAATGTCTAGCTACCTTAAGAATCATATGGAACAACAAATTGTTATAGAGAGGCAGAGAGGAATTCGCAATGTTTCAAAACATGGAACAGTCACCTTAGGGACAGTCCATTCATCATGTAATCACCATATACCTCTACCAAATGAAGATATAATCATATGCTACAGGAATCATGAAAGAAATTCATAATGCCATCAAAGAGAGAGAGGGAGATATATCAAGTACAGTAGTCTTGATCAAAGGACAGTCATAACTCCAATAAGATCAGTTATCATGTCAAGAAATCAAAACCAAAAAATATGCATATGCCACGGGAGGTGTTTGACAGTTAATAGGTCTAGGAACGGCATTAAGAGATAACATATGGTGCCTTCTTCAATTGACCTTCTCTACATAATGCCATGAGTAAAAGACAGACATATATGTGAGACAGATAGACAATGATAGAAATACAAGTGAAGCCAAGAAGGATGATCAAAGAGCACAGTGATTTCATTCATTACATGAGGTAGCAGTCAAATTGTAGTATTAACCTCATAAGAATGGAGAAAAATCATGCCACACCAAATAGACATCATTGAAGGTGTTATCTTTCAAATCATGAGAGGACAGTCACTTTATAGTTATAGCAGTCCTTAAACACTACAGGGATCAGTTGTCTCTATCATCCAAAATAGAGAAAAGATAGTCATGTATGAACAACAAAGCATCACATATGCAGATGCAGTCACTTGCATTAGAACAAAGCATAGCAGTCACATAAGATGGTGGTCATCAGGTAATGAACTGTGCAAAAAGAGTAGTCATGAACATCAAGATACAGTGTATGATAGAGATCAGCTAGTTCAAATCAATCAGGAAGAGAAGTTAGTAGAACCAGTTGTTAGTGAACTTGTGAAGCTTTCTTTGCTTAATGATAATGATCCAAAAAATGACAGAGTGCTAGAATGTTATACATTATGCTTGTCGATAGTTACAAAGTCTACATGAATGAACAGGAAAATCAAAATTTTGAGTTGTACAAAGATAAATTCCATATCAAGATCATCAAGAAAGAACCATGGAACAGCTTAGAAGACAGTAGGGTTAAGAGTTATGCATACACAGAAACCAAGGCACTAAAGGTGCAAATCAAATTATAGAGGAGATAGTCACCATACAGGAACTACCATTTTGTTATAGAGAAGGTAGCTTCATATACAGAGATGCAATAGAACGAATCCCTATGGTCTTTTCTTCACAGGTCAAAGCACGAGAACTAGAAGAATGCATGCTTTTTCAAGAGCTACAGTAGAAGTTTCCCATCAACTAATAGAGATATAAAAATGAGAACTATGTTTATATTTTTTCCACAATATGTTGCACCAGAAAGAGCAAATCCTAAAGCATAATACTTAGAGAAACAACTGGAACACCATTCATGCTATGAGCAAAAGACCAGATGGAGAAGCAGTCACATAAAGTAAAGTCATATTCATTCTTTATAGATGGTTGTCACCTCAGCCATTACACAACCTATAAAATTTTAAAAGAACCATCTGCCATACACCATTTGGGAATGGGTCCATTTCATTTTATCATGACAAAAGAGGTATTGTTGCTTACAGTGGCAATAGTTATAAATTTTACACAGAAAATTATGATTTGAGAGTCGTTTTGGCAAGGTTTCTGATATAAACCCGGTGCTGGTAGTATATAATTTGCCAACGACTATATTGGGGTTTGTTTAAAGGCAGATTCTAATTTACATTAGATTGAATTAGATTTGTACAAGAGGATTATAATGGCAGACTAAACTAGAAGAAGAGTTTTGGGGCTTCATCAAAAGCTTTAAAAAAAAGGAAAATGTATGTATATGAGAAAGCAACATGAAAGAAGGGAAAACTCACCAGATGACCATCTGTAGTAGATAACTAGCCTTCAAAAAACCCTCAAACCCTCATGGAGTGGTGGCACAGAGAGTAAGAGCAGATCCAGCAAAGGTGTAGAAGTCAAATGAGCCCGAGCTAGGGCAAAATCATTGCTTTTGCATAACAATGAAAAGCAAACCCTAAGAACGCCCAACCACATTATGACTTTTTGCCACTTTATTTTCAAAAATATCAAACAAGCATAATTCCCCACCATGTTCAGTCACTTTTCTAAGTGTTGAAGATAAGAAACCAACATGGGAGCTCGTGAGGGTGTTTGCATTTGTTTTGATTTTGTTAAGGATTGAGATGTTAAAGTCAATAAGGCATATGATGCAAGGGAAGATGTAATGATATAGAATTATGGCATGGGAGTCATAAGGGTGCAGGTGATTATGTAAATCAAATGGGATTCATAAGGATGCTATGATGTGTTAACCAATGAAAGAGCATGATGACTAAGCATGATGTTATGCATGGATGAGGTCCTATGATATGCATGGTGGTGTGGGAGATATAATGGGTTAATTTATGATTTTCATTTAATCATATCACACATATGAGAGGGTATTTTTGACTTTTGCATGTAAGGAGGTTGTGTTTTCATTGGCATCATCATAGGATGCATGAGGTAATCAAGCAATTCAAAGGGGAGTTATAAGGAGTCATTATTTTTAAACCTTTTGAAAATAATTACCCTCATTTTGTATGAATTAGAAACAGATAAACAAATGTAAACAAATAATAAAGTAATGCAATTATAAATTACTTTATTATTTGTCACAAAGTTGTAAAAAAGTCAGAGATAGACAAATCTATAACAATTAATAAAGTAAGTCATTTTGATTACTTTATTACTTGTTCACATTGTTTCCTCATCCCAAAATCATACAAAATCAGGAGATGGGGTTAACTGAACTATTTTGGGAGCTTTTGCATGATTTTTGGTCAAACTTGGAGGGGTTTGGAAGTCCATATGGTCAAACTGATAGAGAGGGTTAGTTTGGAGCTATTTTACCTCAAATTGGATCAGTTATAGCCCTTCTTTTTAGGGATTTTCTCTTCTCCTCGTGAGATAGTTTTGTGGAGATACTTTTGATGCTGAGTTGAACTGAAGTGCTTTTTCATGCACTTGAGAGTCCATTATTTTGATATATGGGAGAAAAAATAATGTTTTTCTCATTTCTTGCCTTTTTGCTCTCTTGTGCATTGCAGAGAGAAGAAGTGTTTGTAACTCATTTTACATATTTATACAGTACAACAGGTTACAGGTTATCTTTTTTTTCCATTTTATGCAGATTTTCCTTCATTTTTAGTAAGATCAAGTGTTTACCTTCTCAATTGTACTATTTTATGAATGATTGGATGAAATTTTATTATGTTTTAATATCAGAACCTTTAAATCTTTGTCTCATTCATACTTGCATGCTTTCAAATCATTGAAAAATCACAGGTCTTAGGTTGTGTATTGGAATAATCTTTTCTTTCATGTTGTGAGAACATAGTTTTCCTTCAAGAGAAAGTTTATTCAAGCCTTCCTTAGAATCATTTTTGTGGTCAAATTGCCAAATTGATCTGTGTGGATAGATATTTTGAAAAATTGTTGTGAATCAAGGTTGCATGTTTCTATCATCTAGGTGCATCACCACCCTTTTAAATTCCAGTTTTAGTATATCCATTAGAAAGTCTTTTTATGCCTTTTTCCTGCAAAGTCATTAGTTTATTAGAGAATCAGAAGGGAACCAGACCATAATCTGGAGGTCTACTTTCACCATAGGGTACCCACAACCTGAAAGTATTCCAATGTTACACAAGATTGCTAAACCTCACAGCTTTGCATCACAGGTGCAATCCTAGGTGATAACAGTTTTTGGCACGCCTAGTGGGACCGTTTGAACTCTCATAGTTCAAAGCTCATCATTTCATTACTGGCCTTTGGTGTGTGCACCAACAATCTCAACCTTTGGAGGCAAGAAATCAACACATCTGGTGACTCCGAGAAGCATTTTCTGGTTTCAGTATGATCAAGTGCTAATAATGTTGATTTTTGCTTGTTTCATCTTTTGAATGAATAAACATGTCTATGTTTCATGGGAATATGTTATATCATCCATCATATTATGAAAATCTTGCTCATCCACATCCTTATCAGCCATATCAAGCTAAGCATGCAGTTAGTTTCACCCCTAATTCCATTAATTTACAACGAAACCAGCATGTTCAATACTCTTACCTCCCACCCACCCCAGTTTAGCCTTGTTGGTAGCCTATGCATAAACCAAATCAGCTTCAAGAAGCCTATTTTCTTCAAAACCATCAGTATACCCTTCCCAACCATTTCCAAGTGAGTGAAAAAGAGGAGATTGCAAGCATAAAGAGTATGTTGCTTGACTCCACAAAGCAGATGGAAGAGATCAATAGAGAATTAGAGTATAACTTACAGCAGCAAGAGTTGGTTGATCAAGCCTTTCAGTATGATCAGGAGCTGGAGACACAAAAGATACATTTTGAAGAGCATCTTGAAAGAGAGCTAGCTGCAAAAGAGGAGCAGATCAGACTTTTGCTCACTCAAACACATAGGCATCAAGTTCAAACAGCTCCTTTCATTCCAGATTAGCCCTTTCAGGATGAGGTTAGTAGGTATGAAATTCCAAGTTTTAAGAAAAGTGGGCCTCTTAACCCTCCTATAGTTGAGATTCCAAGTTTCAAGCAAGATAAAGTTCTTGACTCCTTAAATCAGCCTCTTAAGCTTGAAATTCCAAGTTTCATAAGCCTTCATCCTTTGCAAGTTGAGGAAAGTAATCAGGTACAGCCTAGTGTAGTTACAGAGCAGCCCATTGATCAGGATAGCTCACTCATCATGGAGAAGATGAAAAATATAGATCCCCTACGTCTAGTTGTAGAGTACTACCGACTAGAGCAGCAAAAGGTTGAACAGAGGCAAGAGGTTGCTACTGATTGTACCATTTTCTCAACTGAATATGAGAACAATGCATGTGTAGAGAAGGTTGGTTCAATGGATAAGACACCATATGAAGAGGAAGATTTGGTTTTTTTTTTTGCTCAGCTGCCTATTTTTTATGATAGTAACAAAGAGAATATACAAATGCTCATCTTACCAGCTGATTTGGAGCAGCAAGTAGACATTATGGAACAGCAAAATATTGACAATTATTTTGAGGTATCCAGCTGGTACAGTGATGAAGAAGATCTAGAAAGTCTATCAAAAGGAGAGAGCCCTAGTGTTCTCCATGGATGTGAAACATCTAATTTATTTGTTGAAATCCCTTTATTTGTTGCTATTGATGATGAAAATGTGAGCTAACAAAATTGACAAGTTGTGATCAGCAAAAAGATGAAAATGACATTAGCAGGGTGCTAATTTGTGAATAGATATATGAAAGCAACCCTGATTTGAATGATCAAGAGCTTGAAGAGGATCTTCTTAAACATGAAATTGAGCTTTTCTACTCATGCTTGGATGTTATGCCAACACCTTTGGAGGAGGAAAATCCTAAATATTTGGAACAACAAGCTTTCAAACAAATTGGTGATGGGACTGAAAAGGAAGAGTTGTTTGCTTTTTTGGATCAGCCTTTGTCTCCTTTTGACAAAGATAAATCCTCTTTTAATTGTTCCAAGGATGAAGGTTGTATCCTTCATTCAGGAAAAGTTGTAGATGAAAATGTTTTACATCCTATAGAAGAGGACAACATGAACTATTTTGAAGAAATCCCATAATTTATTGATGAAGAGTTGCATTCTAGAATGGAGGAGAAACCAAACGAGTAGCAGATTAAGGACCTTTTCTCAGTTATCCAGCAGAGGTATCAGTGTCTTCAGCAAGAGGTTGAACATCTTGATGGTTCATTTTCAAGAGCAATTATAAATACAAAAATGGAGATGAATCAATCAGTTGCCCCTAAGGATGAAGAAAATTAGAATGGAGAACATGAGGAGCAGCCTAGAAGCCAAACCCAATCAGCATTGTTGCAAGAGGATACCGCCATCCAGAAATTATCTCAATCAAAATCAGAGCAAAATCATGAGGGCAAAGATGTCAAAATGGGTGTCAACACAAAGGGATGTCCTATCAGACACCTAGCACAGTTGGAAGACAATCAAGAAGAGTTATCAGTTGAAGTACCCACTTGGGAGCACAATATTGAATATCAAAAGGCATCAATGTAGATTGTTCACCCTATTCAAAATAGTTGGATGCATCTCTTGTCTGAAAGAGTAAGGGATGTGATTTTCATGATTGGAGAAGTATCTCATTTGTGCACTCAGCATTTACTTTTCCTCCACTTTTGTTGGACAATTCACAAGCATGAAGCACATCCTAAGTTGGTGAGAAAGCAAAGTTTTTTCCCAATACCAGCTAATGGTTTTGTTTGGCAATAACCATTGCTGGTTAATGTAGAGTAGAGTAGGACTTTTAGTTTGGTTTTTGTTTTCTATAAGTGCAGATGCACATGTTTGTTGGTTATGTCCTAAATAGAGCCATGATAGTTGTTTCTAGTTATAGTTTTGCTGTTGTATTTTTCTGTCAGCTGAGTTGTAAAAGTTTTCAAAGTTCAAGGGCAAGAGTTGACTCTTGTACCCAATGGATTGCTAAGGCTACTGGTCTATATACTTAGCAGGCAAGCATTCAGCTAAAATCACCAGAAATGTTACCAATTTTACACCTACAGCTCAAATTGGTAGAGTTGAGATAGTTCATTACATTTGAGGTGAAGAATTTTTAACACATTCCTGCTATGCTTAACCATGGCATATTTTAAGTGTTAAGAAAAGATTGATTTCAGTTTTGTTGTTCAGAAAAAAGAAACATAAAGGAAAGTACATATTGAACACAAGGCATTGCTTTCATTCATTTCAGTGATGTTTCATTCATTTCACAATGTTTCATTCATATTGCAAATGAAGTATACACAGAATTGCATAAGTGGTGCATTTATATTCATCAGAAAGAAAAGAGTAATCAGTGGTCCCACACAAGCCGTCGGAGTAGCTAACCAATGCAACATAATAAATGTTATGCATCTGAAGATAAAAGAAATGAAAAGAAGCATAAAGGAAAATGCATATCCATCATTGCCTGTGATAGCTTTTGGGTGGATCTCCATTGTCTTGCTCCTCCTCTCCTAATCACCAAGTGAACCTGCATCATGGTAAACAGTTGGTTAGAGCTCTGAATATGGATCTCCCTATGTGCCCTACCAATAGAAACACAACACATATCATGAAGTATTGGATAAATAAGAAAGAGAGCCAGAAAGATCTAATCATCACTTGAGTATTGTATTCATTGTTTTATCTAACTTATTTGTGCAATGTGTAGGTACATGTACATCCATCATTATGCAGGACATTTTAGCATGTGGTAAAAAATGGGCTCCCACAAGGGTTGAGCCCAGCATGTTGCCCCTTGATCTTAAGGGAATATAAGATAAGCAAAGAGACTTTCATATCAATAAATAAAAGCATATTCTGATTGAGAGTCAATGACAACACCAATGCAGCATGAGACGGCCTCCAAAGCAAGACAGTCAAACATCATATCAGTATCAACTAAAGGACAGTCCCATCAAGAGCTTTACAACCTAAGAAGCATCATGGAGCAGCATTTAAATAAGGTATTTACCACTTTTAGTTGTGAATGAGATGTAAAAGTTGCTATTAAATGCATGAAACAGTCCTATATCTGTAATAGAGAGAAACAACTTGACAATCATGATTGATATAGTAGTATAAGTGCCATGGCAACTTTCTGGTATGCAAGAGAAATCATAAGAATAAAATGTCTAGCTGCCTTAAGAATCATATGGAACAACAAATTGTTATAGAGAGGCAAAGAGGAATTTGCAACGTTTCAAAACATGGAACAGTCACCTTAGGGACGGTCCATTCATCATGTAATCACCATATACCTCTGCCAAATGAAGATATAATCATATGCTACAGGAGTCATGAGAGAAACACATAATGCCATCAAAGAGAGATAGGGAGATATATCAAGTATAGCAGTCTTGATCAAAGGATAGTCATAACTCCAATAAGATCAGTTATCATGTCAAGAATTCAAAACTAGAGAATATGCATATGCCACAGGAGGTGTTTGACAGTTAACAAGTCTAGGAACAACATTAAGAGATAACATATGGTGCCTTCTTCAACTGACCTTCTCTACATAATGCCATGAGTAAAAGACAGACATATATGTGAGGCAGATAGACAATGATAGAAATACAAGTGAAGCCAAGAACGATAATCAAAGAGCATAGTGATTTCATTCATTACAGGAGGTAGCAATCAAATTGTAGTATTAACCTCATAAGAATGGAGCAACATCATGCCACACCAAATAGACATCATTGAAGGTGTTATCTTTGAAATCATGAGAGGATAGTCACTTTACAGTCATAGCAGTCCTTAAACACTACAAGGATCAGTTGTCTCTGTCATCCAAAACACAGAAAAGACAGTCATGTATGAACAACAAAGCATCACATATGCAGATGCAGTCACTTGCATTATAACAAAGCATAGCAGTCACATAAGATGGTGGTCATCAAGTAATGAACTGTGCAAAAAGAGTAGTCATGAACATCAAGATACAATGCATGATAGAGATCAGCTAGTTCAAATCAATCAGGAAGAGAAGTTAGTAGAACCAGATGTTAGTGAACTTGTGAAGCTTTCTTTGCTTAATGATAATGATAAAAAAAATGACAGAGTGCTAGAATGTTATACATTATGCTTGTAGATAGTTGCAAAGTCTGCATGAATGAATAGGAGAATCAAAATTTTGAGTTGTACAAAGATAACTTCCATATCAAGATCATCAAGAAAGAACCATGGAATAGCTTAGAAGACAATAGGGTTAAGAGATATGCATACACAGAAACCAAGGCACTAAAGGTGCAAATCAAAGTATAGAGGAGACAGTCACCATACACAAACTACCATTTTGCTACAAAGAAGGCAGCTTTATAGACAGAGATGCAATAGAATGAATACCTATGGTCTTTTCTTCACAGGTCAAAGCACGAGAACTAGAAGAATGCATGCTTTTTCAAGAGCTACAGTAGAAGTTTCCCATCAACTAATAGAGATATAAAAATGAGAACTATGTTTATATTTTTGCCACAATATGTTGCACCAGAAAAAGCAAATCCCGAAGCATAATATTTAGAGAAACAACTAGAACACCATTCATGCTATGAGCAAAAGACCAGATGGAGAAGCAGTCACATAAAGTAAAGTCATATTCATTCTTTTTAGATGGTTGTCACCTCAACCATTACACAACCTATAGAAGTTTAAAAGAACCATCCGTCATACACCATTTCGGAATGGGTCCATTTTATTTTATCATGACAGAAGAGGTATTGTTGCTTATAGTGGCGATAGTTATAAATTTTACACAGAAAATTATGATTTGAGAGCCGTTTTGGCAAGGTTTCTGATATAAACCCGGTGCTGGTAGTATATAATTTGGCAGCGACTATATTGGGGTTTGTTTAAAGGCATATTCTAATTTACCTTAGATTGAATTACATCTGCAGAAGAGGATTATAATGGCAAACTAAATTGGAAGAAGAGTTTTGGGGCTTCATCAAAAGCTTTGAATAAAAAGGAAAATGTATGTATATGAAGAAGTAGCATGAAAGAAGGGAAAACTCACCAGACGACCATCTGTAGTAGATAACTAGCCTTCAAAAAACCCTCAAACCCTCATGGAGTGGTGGCGCAGAGAGTAAGAACAGAGCCAACAAAGGTGTAGAAGTCAAATGAGCCCGAGTTAGGGCAAAATCATTGCTTTTGCATAACAAAGAAAAGCAAACCCTAAGAATGCCCAACCACATTATGACTTTTTGCCACTTTATTTTCAAAAATATCAAACAAGCATAATTTCCCACCGTGGTCAGTCACTTTTCTAAGTGTTGAAGATTAGAAACCAACATGGGAGCTCGTGAGGGTGTTTGCATTTGTTTTGATTTTGTTAAGGATTGAGATGTTAAAGTCAATAAGGCATATGATGCAAGGGAAGATGCAATGATATAGAATTATGCCATGGGAGTCACAAGGGTGCAGGTGATTATGCAAATCAAATGGGAGTCATAAGGATGCTATGATGTGTTAACCAATGAAAGAGCATGATGACTTAGCATGATGTTATGCATGGATGAGGTCCTATGATATGCATGGTGGCGTGGGAGATATAAGGGGTTAAATTATGATTTTTATTTAATCATATCACACATATGAGAGGGTATTTTTGACTTTTGCATGTAAGGAGGTTGTGTTTTCATTGGCATCATCATAGGATGCATGAGGTAATCAAGCAACTCAAAGGGGAGTTATAAGGAGTCATTATTTTTAAACCTTTTGAAAATAATTACCCTCATTTTGCATGAATTAGAAACAGATAAACAAATTTAAACAAATAATAAAGTAATGCAATTATAAATTAATTTATTAATTGTCACTAAGTTGTAAAAAAGTCAGAGATAGACAAATCTATAACAAATAGTAAAGTAAGTCATTTTGATTACTTTATTACTTGCTCACATTGTTTCCTCATCCCAAAATCATGCAAAATCAGGAGATGGGGTTAACTGAACTATTTTGGGAGCTTTTGCATGATTTTTGGTCAAACTTGGAGGGGTTTGGAATTCCATATGGTCAAACTGATAGAGAGGGGCAGTTTGGAGCTATTTTAGCTCAAATTGGATCAGTTATAGCCCTTCTTTTTAGGGATTTTCTCTTCTCCTTGTGAGACAGTTTTGTGGAGATATTTTTTATGTTGAGTTAAACTGCAGTGCTTTTTCATGCACTTGAGAGTTCATTCTTTTGATATATGGGACAAAAACTTATATTTTTCTCAGTTCTTGCCTTTTTGCTCTCTTGTGCATTGCAGAGAGAAGAAGTGTTTGTAACTCATTTTACATATTTATATAGTACAGCCGGTTACCAGTTATCTCTTTTGCCATTTTATGCAGATTTTCCTTCATTTTCAGTAAGATCAAGTGTTTACCTTCTCAATTGTACTGTTTTATGAATGATTGGATGAAATTTTATTGTGTTTTAATATCAGAACCTTTAAATCTTTGTCTCATTCATACTTTCATGCATTCAAAGCAGCGAAAAATCATAGGTCTTAGGTTGTGTATTGGAATAATCTTTTCTTTCATGTTGTGAGAACCCAGTTTTCCTTCAAGAGAAAGTTTAATCAAGCCTTCCTTAGAATCATTTTTTTGGTCAAACTACCAAATTGATCTGTGTGGATAGATATTCTGAAAATCGTTGTGAATCAGGGCTGCATGTTTCTATCATCTAGGTGCATCACCACCCTTTTAAATTCCAGTTTTAGTATATCCATTAGAAAGTCTTTTTACCCCTTTTCCAGCAAATTTATTAGTTTATTAGAGAATTAGAAGGGAACCAGCCCAGAATTTGAAGGTCTACTTTCACCATAGGGTACCCGCAACCTGAAAGTATTCCAATGTTACACAGGATTGTTGAGCCTCACAGCTTTGCATCACAGGTGCAATCCTAGGTGATAACAATAACCAAGGCCATGTGTGTGCGGATGTATTTTGACATGGATGGGCTCCAAAATTTTGTTTTCTTGAAGGCCTAGGCCTTTACCTTGATACTTCATGTTTTGGAGCATACATTGTGTGATAGGATGGGTGTTGTTTTGGAAACAAGACACGAGTTCATTATTATATGGAGGGGAATGAGTGGTGGGAGAAAGTTGTTCCTCTCCTAAAAGAGAACCACTACGAAGGAAGGTAGAGAAACCAAGAGGATAGGATGATGGATTTGGGATGGGGTCAATAGGTGACGGTGAAGGGTCGATGGAAGATGGTGAAGGAATGATGGGAGATGGTAAAGGATTGATGGGGGGTGATGGGGGATCAATAAGAGATGGTATGGGATCAGGAATGGGAAGAGTTGGGATGCTTGGATCATGATTAGGGTTGGGGTGAATGTTTCAACATGCTTTGGACTAGGCTCTTGACATAGTTGGGTTTGCATGGATGGTGTGATGGGGGAGGATCATGTAGTTTCAATTATTTGAATAGGCTCCTTGGCGGGGTAGATGAAGGAGAGGGCGATACTTTGGATAAGGCTTTGGATAAAATGGAGGATGGTGATGTGGTTTTGATGGGGATGAGGTTAGTGACAAGGTCATCAATGACACATTGAGGTGTTTGGGGAGGAGTGGAATGACATGACTCCACAAGTTTGTTTTCATGATTTTTCTCAACACTCTTAGCAAGGAGTCCTTGGAGGAAGGATGATTTGGATTTAGTAGGAGAATTCGATAGTTGGGTAGATGGTGTATTGGATGACGAAGTAGATTGCAGGGTTGGTGGATAAAGAGATGATGGATAGGTATATGATGGATTTGGATAAGGAGAGGGTGGATTCGGATAAGTGGGATAAGGATAAGAAGAATGTCAATAAGAGGTGGAGGTGTCAGGGATTTTATGTGAGAATGGATGTTGGGATGTGGATGGGGGATAGAATGGTTTTCCCTCATCAAGGGTAGCATAAGCATGACCATAGGATCTACAATTAGGTGTGGGGGTGTAGCTCATGCTATCAAATGCATGGTCATAAGGTGCTCGCATGTTTATCGATGGGCGAGAGTGATTTATGGCAAGCTTACTTGCAATGATTTCATTAAGGATTTCATGTTTAGCTTGGTCAACGACATAATCATATGAAGTCATGACTAGCTTTGGATTTAGGATGATGTGATGTAGGATGACTTGATGAAATTGATTTTGATTTTGGATTAGAGGGGGATTTATTTGGGTTAATTGGGATTGGATGATTTTGGATTGATTTGGGATTTGGATTGATCAAGGTCAATGATATATGACACTTGATGCTAGGATGGACTTGATTTGATTTGATTAGTTAAGGTCAACGATATATGACACTTGATTGGCTTTGGATTGATTGGGGTTGATTTTGGATTAGGCCAAGGGCCCTTTGATGGTTGGATTGGATTGGATTTGATTAAGGATTAGGCCAAGGGCCCTTTGGATAATGATTTGTATGATGATTTGGAGGAAAATAATTAGGATTTGGATGAAATTGGATGGAGTATGATTATGATTTGGAGAAGGTTGAAAAAGGTTGTCTTTAACCCAATTTTGATTTGCAAATGATGGTTTTTTTTATTAAGGATTGGAATTTAATTTTGATTAGGGATGGATAGAGGAATGATGGCGATTGATTTAGGATGAGGGATGATTAGATGAGGTTGAGAGTTGGATTGAGCTCAATAATAGGATTACTATTGGTGGGGATTAATGGATGAGATGATTAAGGATAATTGATGGGATTGGATTAGGATGGATGATAGGTTTGATTAGTGAGATGGGTTGTAATAAGATTAGGGATGGAATGGATTAGGATTGGATGATGAAGATGGATTATGATTAAGGATCACATGGATTATGAGGGAGTTGATTAAGCTCAAATAGTGGGATTGGATTAAGCTCAATTGATGGAAATTGATTAGGATACTGATGATGATTAGGAAATGGATGAGATGGATAATGGATGAGATGGATAATGGATGTAGGATTAGAGGGATAGATGATTACCATAAGATGGTTAGGATAATGGATTGGATTAGGTGTGGAAGAGAGTTGGGATTATGTGGATAAGAGATTTAGATTAAGAGGATGAGGAAGTGATTAGGACTGAATTAGGATGGAGATGGAGAATTGGATTAAGAAATGAATGAGATGATTAGGATAATGGAAAGTGGATTGGGATATAGATTAGTAAGATAATGGATATTGGATTAGAAAGTGATTAGAAGGATAAGATGGGATTAAGCTCAAAGATGGGATATGATTAAGTTCAAATGATGGGATTGTGATGCAGGAGCATCTAGTGGTGTAAGGGCAATCTTGCATCACCCAAAAAAAAGATGTTGATTCAAAATCATTGATGTTGTTTTCATTTATTTTCAAAATTAGTATTTCCGGTTCCATAATCGCTTGAATAATGATGTAGAACCTTCAGTTTTTTAAACTGCTAAACAAACTGCTATTTTTGGAAAGTTTGCATTTGGGCACGTATTGAAGAAAAAAATTATAGGAAGCTTCATAAATAAAAAATGACATTTGGCGAATGAATCATGCAAATATCATTTGTGAGATAAAAGATATTAAAGTTTTCATTTCTTGAAAAATGCCTGAAAATTATTCAAATTCAGGTTTGAGGCACTAAATGGCCTCGTACAGGCCCAAAAAATGGGTGGACCCAACAGAGCGGGCTCTAAGCACATAGAGCACTCCATAAGCTTTCTAACGCTTCAAATGGCACATCAATCAAACACCCGGATCAAAAGTTATGGCTCCCGAAAGTTGACCTATTTTTGGAGGGAGATGCAAATTTTAAAATTTGGCTGGTGGCCGCCAATATGGGCTATATATGACCATTTTTGGGAACCCTTGGTGGTAGTAGAGATAAGGGGGAAAGTTTAAAGTCAAGAAAAGGTGAGAAAACAGAAACCCTAGCTGATTTGGGGTTATAGAAGGTAGAAGGTTCCAGAGTCTAGAGGTGGGAAGCTGTAATGTGTTGCAGTCTGTGGAGGATTCATCCTCTGATTGTATTTGAGCTTCTGTAATGTAATGTTTTGCCTATATCAATAAAATATCATTCTATTTTATGTGTGCAATTTTTTTTTTGTGTTTTGTGATTTACCCCCTTCATCAAGTGGTATCAGAGCACGGGTTCCTGAGTGTGTAGACAGATCGCCGATCGTGAGGCAGTTTGTACTAGGACCTGAGGTTGTGGGTTTGCTGCAGAGATCAAAATGCCCCCACGAAGAAACCGTGTTGGGAGAAATGCTTTGATGGAAGAGGGTTTTAGAGCCCTGCAAAAGTAAATCAATGCATTGCAAGAGGAGCTGTGAAGAGGGTTTGAGCCGAGAACAAGAGAAGAAAGCGAAGATGAAGCTGAGGAAGATCTATCCAAGGAAAAACAAGAAGTTGCGGTAGATCCTGCATAAGTTAGGTTGTTGAGGGCCATTTCAAAGATTGGAAAGAGGCCCAGGATTGAAGTTTCTACCTATTCGGGAGATTTGAATCCAGAACAGCTTATTGATTCGATCAATGATATGGAAGAATATTTCGAGTATGAAGATGTGGACGACCCAGAATGGGTCAAGTTTGCAAAAACAAAGTTGAAGGGCAATGCTAGTATTTGGTGGAAGGAGGCCCAATTAGAGAGGAATAGAAGAGGAAAAGAAAAGATTACCAGATGGGATTGGATGGTGGAAAAACTAAGGAAACAGTTCATTCCTGTGGACTATGAGATGGAGTTGCTGAAGAAGTTGCAAAGATTGAAGCAATGTAAAAAGTCTGTCAAGGAGTATACAAAAGAGTTTTATAAGATTACTATCAGGATAGGCCATGTAGAGGCCAACAAGGAGAAGGTAGCCCGTTACATTAATGGGTTGAGCCTAAGTATTCAAGAGGAGCTAAGCCTGGTCAGAATGACCACCATAGAAGATGTGTACCAATTTTCCATTAAGGTGGAAGAGAAGTTGAACAAAAGATTCGAAAGAAAGCAAAGGGGAAGAGGCCAAGGCGGAAGGACCGATGGAAGATCCTATGGAGGCCGAAATGAAGATCAAAAGAAAAGTGAAGAAGCTGGCACCAGTTGAAATCATAGAGGAGATAAGGCCTACCTCCCTCGTGACTAGAACAATGGTGAGCAAAGAGGAAGAGGAAGAGGCAGACCTAGGCAAGGACCTGGAAGAGGAGGTTTTACAGGAACTTGTTTCCAATGTGGAGATAAAGGACATCGAGCATACGAGTGTCCACAACATCAAGGAAGGACAAATAGAAGACCTGAAGGTAATGCACGAGTTGCACATGTAGATGAAGATGTACAGTCTGAGCATTTTGAAAATGCTGAAAGGGGAGAAACCCTAGTTGTTAGAAGAATCTTGTTGAATGAGGAGAAAGAACCAGATTAGAGGAAGAGTTTATTTCACACAATGTGCAAATGTGAAGGTAAGTGTTGTGATATTATTATTGACAGTGGAAGCACTAACAATCTTGTTTCAAAGGAGATGGTTAACAAGTTGAAGTTGACAAGGAGAAGGCATCCACATCCATATCAGATTGCATGGTTGCAGAAGGACCATAGAGCTTTGGTCAATGAACAGTGTTTAGTCAAGTTCAAGATTGGGGACTACCATGATGAGGTGTTGTGTGACATCTTACTGATGGATGCATGTCATATGCTATTAGGAAGGTCCTGGTAGTATGATAGGTGTGTTGTCCATGATGGTCATGCAAACACATATTCCCTAATGAAGGATAGAGTTCGTCATAAGTTGAAGCTCTTGAAGGAGGTGGAAGAAAAGGTATGTATTAATGCCATAATTTGCTTGGTAGATGGTAGGAAATTTTTGAGGGTATGAAGCATGAGTGTCATTGCTTTGCGTTGATTCCTAAGATCAGTCAAGAGAAATGTGAAGATATACCAGCAAAAGTCTCAGATCTATTGGAAGAATTTTAGGATATTGTCTCTGATAATGTACCAGAAGGTTTACCACCGGTGAGGAAGATAAGTCACCAAATGGATTTGATACCAGGAGCTAGTTTGCCAAATAAGGCAGCCCATAGAATACTCCTGCAGAGAATGAAGAGCTGAACAGACAAATTCACGAGTTGTTAAGGGACTGATAAGGGAGAGCCTAAGTTCATGTGTGGTACCTACAGTACTAGCACCGAAGAAGGATGGAGAGTGGAGAATGTGTACAGATTCTCGAGCCATCAATAAGATCACGATCAAGTATAGATTTCCATTGCCAAGAATGGATGACATAATGTATTCTGAGTGGAGCCAAATACTTTACGAAAATTGATCTGAAGAGTGGGTATGACCAGATCCAAATTAGAGGAAATGAATGGAAGACAGCCTTCAAGACAAAGGAAGGTTTGTATGAGTGGTTAGTCATGTCATTTGGGCTAACCAATGCACCGAGCACATTCATGCGGCTCATGAACGAGGTATTGAAAGATATTTTGCGAAGTTTTGTTATTGTTTATTTAGATGACATTTTGATTTTCAATAAGACTTGGGATGAGCATCTGATGCATATCAGAAGAGTTTTAGAAAAGCTGAGGGAGGAGAAATTGTTGATTAATCTAACTGGGATTTGTTGTCTCAGAGGAAGGTCTTAAGATGGATCCAGAGAAGGTGAGGGCTATCATTGAATGGCCTACACCAAGGAGTGCTACAGAGGTAAGGTCTTTTCATGGTTTGGCAAGTTTTTATAGAAAGTTTATCAGGAATTTTATTAGCATTTGTGCACCCCTAACTGAGACAATGAGAGGGGATAGAAAAGAGTTTAAATGGAGTATAGGAGCAGCCAAGAGCTTTGATACACTAAAGTCGAAAGTCACAGAGCAACCTATTTTGGCACTTCCAGATTTCAATAAGGTATTTCAGGTAGATTGTGATGCTAATGGCAGTGCTATAAGAGTTGCTTTGAGTCAAGAAGGTAAGCCCATTGCCTATTTCAGTGAGAAGCTTAATGATGCCAAGAAAAAGTATTTTGTTTATGATCAGGAGTTTTATGCAATAGTTTAGGCTTTGAAGAAATGGAGACATTATTTGTTGTCAAAAGAGTTTGTTTTATATACTGATCATCAGGCTTTGCAGTATCTTAATGGTCAAGGAAAGTTGAACCAGAGGCACTTAAAATGGGTTGAGTTTTTGCAGAGCTATACTTTTGTTTTGAAGCACAAGAGTGGAAAGTCCAATAGAGTTGCAGATGCCTTGAGCAGAAGGCAAATTTTGTTGACAGAAATGAAGATGGAGGTTATTGGGTTCGATGAGCTCAAAAGTTTGTATCCTAAAGATCTAGATTTTGCATAGGCTTGGAAAGCTTGTTTGGAACCTGCTACTTTAGACAGGACAAAATGGTTGGATTTCATAATCCAAGATGGCATGTTGTTTAGAGGAAGCCAGTTGTGCATTATGAGGAGTTCCATGAGAGAGAACCTGATTAAGGAGAAGCATAGTGGGGGATTAGCTGGACACTTTGGTCAAGATAAGACCATTACTATTGTTGGTAAACATTATTATTGGCTACAGTTGCAGCAAGATGTGAGGAAATTTGTGCAGGGTTGCAGAGTGTGTCAGATGGCAAAAGTAACAAGTCAGAATACAGGGCTATATCAGCCATTACCTATACCAGAGAAGCCATGGGATGATATTAGTATGGATTTTGTTCTTGGTTTACCAAGGACACAGAGAGGACATGATTCCATTTTTGTGGTGGTGGACAGATTCTCGAAGATGACACATTTCATTCCTTGTAAAAAGACTAATGATGATATTCATATTGCAGAGTTATTTTTCAAGGAGGTGGTGAGACTACATGTTCTACCTAAGAGCATAGTTTCAGATCGAGATACCAAGTTTGTTGGTTATTTCTGGAGGACATTGTGGAAGAAGTTGACATATTTGAAGTTCAATTCTGCACACCATCCACAAACTGATGGACAAACAGAAGTGGTGAATAGGAGTTTGGGTAACCTGTTATGATGCTTAGTAGGAGATAAGACCAAGGGATGGGATTTGATTTTACCACAGGCAGAATTTGTTTACAGCAATTCTATCAATAGGAGTATTGGTAAATCACCATTCCAAATTGTATATGGGAGTAGTCTAAGAAATTCTTCAAAGTTAAGGAAGATGGACAAAGGAGAAAAGACAAGTGCTGAAGCTGAAGACTTTGCAGAACACGTGAAGAATTTGCATGAAGAGGTGAGAAAGCACATTAATAAGATGGATATTCAGTACAAGGCTAAGGCAGATCAGAAGAGGAGATATATGGAATTTCAGGTAGGAGAGGAAGTCATAGTTCACTTGAGAAAATAAAAATTTCCAGTGGAAACATATAATAAGTTGAAAATGAAAAAATTTGGACCATGCAAGATTCTGAAGAAACATGATTTAGGAAATGCATGAGGTAGAGTTGTTGAATGGGATCAACATTTCCCCTGTGTTCAACATTGTTGATTTAACATAATATCATGAAGGTGGAATAGAGGATGGACCAATAGAAGAACAGTGGAGTATTTTGTCATCTACTTCAAAGGAGGAGATAGAAGAGATCTTGGATAGCCATGTGGGAAGAAGTACTCATAATAGGAAATATGAAGAATATCTGGTGAAGTGGAAAGGAAGGCCTGTTGAAGATTCTTCCTAGTTGTCTAAGGCAGAGGTTGACTGTTTGGGGTTTTCCTTAAACACCTGAGATGTGACAAGGTCACTTCTCAAAATTACCTTGGGTGTCTAATACAGGAGCATCCAGTGGTGTAAGGGCAATCTTACATCACCCAAAAAATGATGTTGATTCAAAATCGTTGATATTGTTTTCATTTATTTTCAAAATTAGTATTTTTGGTTTCATAATTGCTTGAATAATGATTTAGAACCTTCAGTTTTTCTAAACTGCTAAAAATAGCAAACTGCTATTTTTGGAAAGTTTGCATTTGGGCACGGATTGAAGCAAAAATTTACAGGAAGCTTCTAAAATGAAAAATAAGACCTTTGGCAAAGGAATCACGCAAATATCATTTGAGCTGAAAGATATTAATGTTCTCGTTTCCTAAAAAACACCTGAAAATTATTCAAATTCAAGATTGATGCACCAAACGGCCTCGTACAGACCCGAAAATGGGAAAAACTGGCAGAACGGGATGTTAGCGCATAGTGCACTCCGCAAGCTTTCCAACGCTTCAAATAGCGCATCAATCAGACACCCGGATCAAAAGTTATGGTTCTCGGAAGTTGACCTATTTTTTCGAGGGAGATGTAAATTTTGAAATTTGGTTGGTGGCCGCCAAAAACGGCTATATATGACCAATGTTGTGAACCCTTGGCAGTAGTAGAGATAAGGGGGAAAGTGTAAAGTCAAAAAAAGGTAGGAAAACAGAAACCTTAGTTGATTTAGGGTTACAGAAGGCAGAAGGTTGCAGAGTCTAAAGGTGGGAAGTTGTAATGTGTTGCAGCCTGTGGAGGATTCATCCTCTGATTGTATTTGAGCTTCTATAATGTAATGTTTTGCCTATATCAATAAAAGATCATTCTATTTTATGTGTGTAATTTCTGTTGTTGTGTGTTTTGTGATTTACCCCCTTCATCAGATTAATTAGGAATAATGGTGATGATTAGGAAATGGATGAGGTGGATAATGGATTAGGATTAGGACCTCGTCTTGACTTGGCAAATCGATTTGGATTAGGGTCCAATGATGATGGATTAGGGATGGATTTGGATGACTAGGATAATGATTAGGATGAAATTGGATAATTGGATGAGTGATTAGGAGGATTTGGATTAGAAAGAAATTGGATTAGGATAATGTGGATTAAGAGGAAAATGGATTATTTGGATTTGGATTAGGGAAATGGATGATTTGGATGAGGATTGGGATGGGTGATTAAGAGGTGATTAAGCATGGCTATGTACTTAACCTTAGTCAACTTTGCAATAAAATAAACACGCATATATGCACAATTCTTGCAAAGGATTTGGATTTGATTTGGATTGAGGGGATTCACGGGTTTCCACAATGAAGACACACCAAACACACCAACACCCTAGATATAGTAAAATAGGTGTGACATATCTTGTGGATCTCACGAAATGATCGTGGGTCAATCCCAACTCAAAATAGAGAAGTGATTGCCACCCCCATTAATACCATAGTGTTATAGTTTGGATAGATAGGGAATATATGGTCATGTACCACCATATACCCCTTACCTTGTAGACTTTCATCTTGCCCAAAGTAGACCCAATCTCAAGTATAACGATACGTGTGAGTGTCTTCCCCTCCTACTACAGCAGTGCACCACAAGATATGATGGCCGAAGGGTCTTAAGCTAGGATGTACGGGCTTCTAGAGGATATCCTTGATACACACAAGGTGCGTGAGGCCTATGTCTGTGAGATAAGGGGTATGTCTAATGGCATGGTGCAAGAAGGTAACCCACTTTCCTCCACTTTGCAAGGTATAAAGTTCTTGCAAGCTTCGTCCAAACAACAAATGTCCCCCAATGGAAGAGTCTTTCGATTCTCTCCCAAATTTGTATACCCCGCCGAAACACGAGGGTTGAGTTCGGCCCCTTGGTGATGAAATCCAAGGCAAGCCCCCTAGAGGAAAGAATCCAAGGTGTTTTTGATCTCCTAGATCGCCAAGTGGCGTGAGGAGAGAGCATACACACCAAGGACCTTGGGATGGACAAAGATAACAAAAATTGGATCAAATCAAGGTTTTTGATCCCCAAGATTGTGTGAAGTGCAAGGGGACAACATACACCTTGAAATGATCCCAAACAAAGCAAACAAGTTCTTTTTAATCCCAAAAAGAAATGTTCCTAGATTTAGTGATAAAAAGATGAGTCCTTCGACAAGCGAGGCTTCAAAACCACAAGTTAGTAGTCTTGGAAGTATCTTGAATGATCAAATGATGCTGCAATCACCAAAGTTAGCCCAAGAAAAGATGTTAGATGAAAAATTAGGACTAAAATAGACACAGGCGCTGATAGAGACTATACAGGTGCTAACAAAGGCTACACATGCACTGACAGAGTTTGCACAGGTGTTGATCTAGGATGCAGGCATTGAACAAGCAGACATAGGCGCCAAGGGAAGAGACACAGGTGCTAATGCAGACACAAGCACCAATCCCTATGACATGGGCTAATCAAGCAAACACATGCGCCAATCCTTATGACACAGGTGCCAATCAGTGAACAGGCAAACACGGGCGCTAATTTCTGACTTGGGCACTAATATCTTTGACATTGGCATTAAAACACAAAGAAGATATACATGAGTGCAGGGGTGTTGAACCCGATTGCACAGACGCTGATCTGGGCTACACAGGCGTTGATCCAACACTGAGATGATGGTGAACCTTCAATCTAATGAAAAACCTACAAAACAAAGTGTTAAATATGTAAAACAAGTTGTTAAGACTTGTTAGGGATGCAACCAAGTCAATTAGAGTTGTTAGATGTGAAGATTCAAGACATGAAATCATCGAAAATGACATTAGAACATAGGCGCTAATCGGCAAAACATAGGTGCTAATCTATGAGTTACCTACAAAAACAGAGAGTTAGCAGATACAAGCGCTATAGGATGATGCACAGGCGCTGACAGAGGGGTCACAGGCGCTCATCCACAGTCGTAGGCGCGACTGTAACTTGCATGACAACACTTGACAAGAAACTCACAAGATTGTTAGATTAGAAGGGTGGGGGTCCCACCAGGCATGCCAAAATGTATAACATAGAAAATGAGCATGAGAAACAAGTTAAATAATAACCTATTTCACTCAAATCCTAAGCTACCTCGGATTGAGCATGAAGGAATGCAAAACATACATATTATGTTAAACTATGAACAACACATGTGCAAACCTTTCTAAGTGGATGTGCTCCCTTGACGTTTGATGTGTGATGGCTCCTCAAATGGACAACATAACTTTACAATGCATGGAGTCCTGAAAATGCTTGGATTGAGGGTCAATTTATAGATTTTTTGGATGGGGATTGGATGGTCAAGATTGAATTGAAAGATCAAGGGTGGAGGATTCTTGAGAGCTCTCAAACAAGAAGAGCTTGCCAAGTGGTGTGATGAGATTGGTGGATGGGAGATGTCCTTGGATTGAGGACAAATCAAGGGTTGAGATTTGACCTTGGGAAGATGGATGGATGAGATTGACTTGACAAATGGGAAGTATGGGTTGAATTTGATTTGAATTTTAAATTGGAAAGCATAGGTACATGCCCAATTTAAAATTGGAGGAAAAGGGGATGATTTGGATTTGATTTGAATTTTAAATTAGAAGCATGGGTACATGCCCAATTTTGGAGAAAAAGGAGATGGATGACAAGAGGACATTTGTACAAAGGACCTTGGTCATGCCTCTTGTAAGAAGGCCATGTGGACATGTACAAGAAGCCATGCCTCTCTACATTTGGGAGAATGGAGAGGATTTGACCAAGATTAGATTAGGGTTTAGGTTGTGCAAGTGGGGGATTAAGTTAGTTAATTAGGTTTAGGAAAACCTAATCAAAAGTGTAGAAAATAAGAATTAAATAAATACAAATATTTATTTAATTCATGGGATGGAAAAAGTGGATAATAGATAAATTAAATTTATCTAATGTTTAGACTATAGAGAAAGGGGATAAATGATTAATAAATCATTTTGGCTAGGGATAAGTATCGATGCAGGTACCGATGAATAGTGAATAGTATATGAATAGTGATTTTGACAATAAAATATTGTAAAATCATGGATTGAAGGGGATTTGATCAATTAACTGTCTAAACATGTGTTTATTCAGTTAATTGTGTAGAAAATGTAGTTTAGGGGTGTCTAGAGATGATTAGGGATGGTTAGGGATGGTTTACGGATGTTTAGGAATGATTAGGGATGAGACGAAGAGTGGACAATTTTAGGTGTCTACACATTGTATATCAAGTTCAAAATTTGCCAAATGGTTTAATCCTTATCCTTTACTATCACAATATTTTTGCCCTCCACATTGTGTAATTTTTTTGAACCACTCAATAATTTGCCCAATAATTTCTTTTATCCTCACAACAAAGTGTTTGATCCTTTTTATATCATATGCCTTCTACCACCATGTAAGATCAAACGACCTTGGGAACATGGATGATTGCTTGCAATAGCCATCCATGTAACGACCATTTTGGAATCTCAATCATTTCCTTACCAATTCTATTAGCCCATGCAAAATATTGCCACTTTCTTATACCCACCCTGCATGCCTACATCCATGGCCTACCTTAGAAATCAATAATTTTGGCTTTTTCTACAAACTGCTTGTAACACATGGCATTTTGTCTGTTTGTTATTGTCCATGTGGCTAGGAACCAATTAAGTGACCTCCATCCACATCAACAAGCACCAACAAACAAATCATGCACTTCGGCAACATCATGTGTTCTCCAAGAGCATTTCAACAAGTTCACACTCATTGTCATTTGGCACTACAAACATCTACTCACTTCAACAACCTAATCCACAACTTCATTAGCACCCTTATGACTTTGACAAGAAGCCCAACCAACTTCAACAGCTAAATGTCATCTTCGACAAAAAGGTATCTGACTATCATCTTTGGCAACACTTCACTCTTCAAGGGCACTTGAACACTTAGGACATGATCCAATGATCCGACTATTCAAACAAATCTGAAAAAGAGAATCATTTGTATGATGTCTTTCAATACTTTGACAAGGACAACAATGGCTGAGCAAACTATGATGAGTTTTCATCAATGATGAGGAAAGGAAACCCAAGTGCTAATCCCAAAAAGAGAGCTAACATAATCATATGATGTTGCTCCTAACCAAAAATGCTTGCCAAATGAATTGTTTATATACAATAACAGGGTCCTATGATGGATCTTTTTTTCCTTATAAAATTGCCCTTTTGAACAATCATAAGATGAATGTGTTCGTAAACATTTGCAATGTAAACAAGTTTATAGACATCAAGATTCATCTACTCTCAATATGATACTACAATGTCTTGGGGGAATTTTCAAATCAACTATTGATGTCTTATTTATCGCGGGGGGATATTTTAAAACCAAAGAAGTTGCAAGAGTTGTCCATCATATTTAACTTGAACCTCAAAGACCTTGAATACTTGTTGGGTTGTTCCTTCTTGTTGGACTGCCATTGGCTTGTTAAGTGTTGCAATTTTACATTGGAGTCGAGTACTTCTAAAAGGGCAAAGCTATCTTACATATTGGTTCTTTTTTTATATCATGACATATGAGACCCCCCATTGACATTATGACATCCAGACTAGTGTACTTATCTTGTATTGTGGAAACATAATCAATTTCAAGGGATTTGAAAGCTCGAGGTAAAACTTGTAATCTCTTGAATTTAGCTTCTCTTCAACTTTCATGGCAAGGTTCTTTCGACTCTTTGTTGGAGGCCTTATGAAACAACATTTTAAAGGTTTTCAATGCCTTTCTTTATCAAGACTTTGTTCTTTAATATGAACACTTATTATGGAAGTTTTTTTTATCAATAAGAGATCAAGAATATACATCTTAATCTTGGATTTGGAGGATTGTAAGTGAATATTTGGAATGTCCATCAATTTGTGTGACATGGCGAATTATACTAAGAGAATACCTTTCTAAGTATCTTAGATGGGGTTTTATCAATGCAACTATAAATTCAAAATGTGGAAAAGTAGTTTTACTTATTGCAATGCAATAGAAGTTTTGTTGAAGGAAGCATAAAATATATAAATGTGTTGTCAACCATTGGAATTGTGTGTTTCTCAAAACAAAAACACCTTACATCAAGGGCATATAAACAATCATAATATCATGGCCATATAAGAGTACAAAATCAACTTATTTATAGCCAAAAGTAACCATTGACCAAATTTGCAATCCATATATAGTTGAACCCCCAATTCAAAGGGGTAAATTTAATATACTATTGACGTGATGAATATTTGACAGATTGAGGAGTAAATTTGTTATAATATTTTCCAAGCAATTCCCATCAAACACACTATGGAATTGAAGAACCCATTTCACCATACACTTACTGGCACAGGGAGTATCGCATGAATAACAAATGACTACCCCACTATCTTGGCATGAATAATGATTGTTGTCTCAAACATGGACCCAAGAAGCATCCATAGAGTACCATGACCAGAGAAATCAAACCAAGCATCCAATCCCACCTCCATATCCTTATCATCCAAGTTGTAGATTAGTAGTAGTCGGTATTCTCCCCATATCATGGTGTTTCCCTATTCTCTTATGAGTTGCTCCCCTTGTTTGATTGATTGGTTCGACATCATTAAACATAGTGGAATTGAAAAATGTAGAATAGAAGCATGTGCATGCAATCAAATATAGATTACTATTGTGCCCTTTGTAAGTGATTTTTTTTAAATATCTACTCTTGTTGCATTATGATAAATTTGAAGAGTTAAATAGATGAATCTATAACCAATTTCTAACACAACTATATTTTTAGTATAAGAGTACATTGATGAATCTCCTCCACATTGTTAAATCCAATAACATTGCTCAATGTGAGTACATTGATGAATCTGCTCCACATTATCAACTTCATTAAGTAATATTGTCTAATCCTATGAGTAAGGAGGATATTAATTATGTAGAGGAAATCTAAAAGAAAGGATTATAATCTTCATACTATTTGTTGATCAAGCTTACAAACAAAAAAGTATACCAAGAGAACCACATACCACTCTAAAACTTTGAGGAAAAGTAAAAAGAGGTTCAAACGAACAATTGGCAATAACAACACCATTACTGGTACTCGTAATTCTTCACAATCATGGCTAAAGCTTTGGCCACACTCTCACTGTTGCCAAACTTTTTAAGAAGATTATAGAGGTAAAAATGACTTCAAACTCATCGTGCACTCTCCCATCTTTTGATGAAGGCCACCAATGCAAAGAAAGCAAAAGAAATCAAGAGTTACCTTAATATTTATATGTTGTTACATAGAAACAAATTGTGAACAATAAAATGTGGAGCTAGGAAAGCTCAAAACCAGCAAGCATCCAAATAGATATTGAATGCAAAGAAGAAAGGACGATTTAGTATAATTAGCATGGGAAAGCCCATCCAATTGATAATTTTCTCCGTAGCCTCCTATGAAATACTCATTAAAGCCTTACCTAGGCAGTCATGCTTTGTTTGACCATATAAGAGATGACAAAGTTAGAAATCCACACAATGGTTGCTATAGTCTCCCAATGCATTGAGGCTTTCAAGAGATCTTCGAATTCGTAGATGAAAAAATAGAGCAGCTGAACATTACTTCAATCAAAATCAGCGACGCTTAATTGATTCAAAATGTCAAAGGGAAAAAGTTTTACGTGTCAGAAACCATATCTAGATAAGGCACCATCTAGATGTATTATAAGGAAGCTAGATCATCTAAGAAGTCACTTGTAATATATTGCGCAAGGGCTTCTGAACAAGTCAACAGTGGTCCATGATAAATTACAAAAAAGAAGAAATTTAAAAAATTAAAATTAAATAAATAAAATATAAAGAAGAAATTAAAAAACTAAGAAGATAAAAAAATCGAACCAAAAAAAAATCATTGCTTAGTTTAGCATTCTGAAAATTGGTGCACATCAATGGATGGTTTATATACTCAACATCATCTCTCAATTGTAGCTAATGTCCCACCTATAAATCTTGCCAAGAACAGCAGCAACAAGATGAGGGTTCTGGGGGATTCCAAAAGGAAATGAGTGTTGCAATATCCTTCTTTGCTAACTACCCACCTGCAGTACATGGATGACACTACAGTGTAACATACCCCAATTCTATAAGTAACCGTTGAACCTCAAACACAACCTCCAACTAATGAGAAAACTTCTGGCCATTGGTGCTAGAATAACACAGCATGCATTTTGTAAACATTTTGAACTTAAAGAATGTGTCCCTCCATAGCAGACATCAACAAGTTGCGATGTTTTAAATACTAGCGAGAATGAAATTATTTAGCTAGAAAGAGATGTGATATACAATCTATCAACCAGGTTTCTTAGTTCTATTCTACAAGCCAGAGAAGGCATACAAACCGTTCTTTAAAATATTAAAGGGAAATTTAGGATACAAAGAAAATTTCTGCTTTTAAAATGGAAGAAGCATTGCAGTCCCAAATACCTGGGCAGGGACAGAAGAACCCAAATATATCAATTAACCTTCCAATATGAGCAAACTTCTAAGATCTACAAGGAAAAGGATAGATTTCGGAGCAAAGTTTGAAGATCCAAATAGTTTGAAATCAATTGTGCAACTATTTACCAAAAGCTGCTCAAACCTTAGAGAATATTCAAAATTTCAGCTCGAGCTCACATTTGGCAGGTGAATGTGGTTGTAAAGATTGATTACTAGTTCAATGGATGGACTGAAAACCTTTCAGAAGATCTTGACAGATTTCATGAAAGCATTAGAATTTTGCTGGCGAAGAAAATTTAAAGATCAGCATAACATGCTACACAACGGCAATTAGGTTATGAATTTGTAAGGCTCTCCTATTCTTACTATCTTAAGGGCTCTAATAGGCACATAAATTTCTAGCCTCAGAAAATTAGTTTCTTCGACTCCTCATCAAACTAGTACATTCAATGTTAATAATCATGACTAACTGATGGCATTTATTTAGAATGGCATCTATCTCCAAAATTAACTGCATAGAGTACTACAGACACAGTGCTTATGCTGAATAGGTCGTCCTGCCTGACACCAGCAATGAAGGCAACTTCTAAGGTAATTGTAGAGATCTGAATCCAAAGAGAGTGATCATGAAATGATATTCTTTATAATGATTATTAATACTGTTTTGCCACCCCATTGTTCCCAAGAGTAATCAGTGGAAAATCATTTTTTAGCCATAAATGGCCAAAATTAAGGAAAATTCTTTCTACCAGAAATTCAATTTGACTGATATTTATTATCAGGTTGAAAAGCACTACCAAAAACACCAGCTAACTGCCAGGGTTTCTTCAGCCCATGACCAATGAATTCACTGCATGATGAATTTCATAGTTCTAAGCAATGGGAAGCATACAGTGTTGTGGTACTTCTCATCAATCTATTCATGTGTGCTATTAACTTCTGAAATTCATATTATTTTCTTTGGATGATTATTACTTCCGGTGACATCATGAAGACAAGAACAACCATTCCCAAGTTTAGAAACTGAGTGAGAAAATTTCAAGAATGCAATGGAGAAAATGAGATGTCACTTAAGGATGCAGAAAGACACTTCTTACAAGAGAAGATATGCTGGAAATAAGATGCAGGCAGAAATGCGGGGAAATGGGTGATCCAAAGGAAAGGAACAGACTAGGTCTGTGTACGCTTAAAGGCACCAATTTTCTAAAGCAGAGGCCTATTGAGAAAAGTTCTTCAAAGGAATCACATCTGAAATTGAATGAAATGTATAATCACCCTATCTTTACACAATACAGTAAGTATGCGTATAATGCTGGAACTGAGATAGTTGAACCTTTCCATCAAAATAATAGGCACTTACAGGGCAGTAGCCCAATAGCTTCAGCTAACAACGATAAATTTTTTCCAATTAATTTCCCATTCAACATTAAGGTTCTGAAAGAAGAAATAGCTTCTCTGGCATAACTGCCACACTTTTATTTTGGAGACATTTAAGGGACGTGACAAAGGCTTTGGTCTGCATTGTTGCAAGACTATTCAAAGTTCAGAGCATAAAGAGAGAGCACCAGCCAACATATCTCAGGCCCTAGCTGCCGCTGTCAAAGAAGGATATAGCAGAACTCCTTGGAAGCAACAACCAACACCAGGAACTTAACACATAGCTTCCCATCCACCGCGAAATTGAACACCTGTGCTCAACATGTCAAACAATCTTTCAAATTCAGCCACTCTCACTGCAAATGAAATTCCTAAAATTACAAACTTTAGAAATTAATCCCAACAGTTTTTTCCTTTCATTTTAGAAAATAGAAAATAATAATTCAGGAAATTGCTCCTGACAAATAACCAAAAAAGAAAATGCAAACAATAAATCCACTAAATCAAAACACATTACAAAACCTTTTAATTTTTTTGCCCTCTATGGTTGTCCATCGGATCACTTCCTCATTCAAAAAGAAATGCAGGTTAAGAAGCATAGTCACAAGCAACCGACCAAACTACAAATTGAATGGGACCCTTCTTAAAATCCTGAAATGCTACAGTGCTTTACAGTCATAGAACTTGCAACCATGGCCCTTAGGGGATAGAGATTGGATATGTTAGTTGAAAGGTGCAATTGCCATGGGCGGTTAAATTCATAAGAGGATATGGGAAGCTAGCAGTAAAAATGAGTAAAGCACTCTAGCATTTCAGGATTTTAAAAAGAGTCCCATTCAATTTGTAGTTTGGTCGGTTGCTTGTGACTATGCTTCTCAATCTGCATTTCTTTTTGAATGAGGAAGTGATCAGATGGACAACCATATAGAACTACAACCGTGGCCCTTAGGGGATAGAGATTGGATATTTTAGTTGAAAGGTACAATTGCCATGGGTGGTTAAATTCATAAGAGGATATCGAAGCTAGCAGTAAAAATGAGAGTGAGAGAGAGAGAGAGAGAGAGAGAGAGAGAAGCTGAAAAGATGAGGGTATTCAAGCTTCTTTTGGCATCAGTCAAGAAACAGCTAAAGCAGGTATTATGTCTACTAAATAAAACCAAAGAATAAAAACTTGCCTTAACCAGCTTGAGGATAGGCAACATATCAATCTGGTGCACGTCTGGCCAGTACAGGGATTGGCTTACACCAAGTGACTTGTGAGTGGGAGGTCAGCTCTTCAAATCCTGGGCCCCCGTTTGTCCACCTCCAGGCGACTTAAGTTTACTGAGGCAATGGGAGAGTTATAGAGGCAGCCCTTTCAAAATGGGAGTTACTGATTCCCCTCTTACAAAAAAATAATATCAATCTGGTGAAATTGCAGAAGGATAGGCAAGTAACATACCAAATTACCAATAACTCTTCAAAAATAAGGTCATCATGGATTTAATGAAAGCATACAAAGAACAGTATTTTATTCCAAAGCAGCTCCCATTGTTGGAGATGCAGCCAGAAAAATCTTTTTCAGTTTGCAGATCTGAAATCAGCATATTTTTTATGGTCACTGATAAATTAACCAAGATGGATGGTCTAGACCCTAAATCATCATGCAAGGTTGGAGAGGGCTCATCAAGGAAATAAAGGCCTCTTGATGGTTGTTACACAGACTCAATGTCTATCCAATCAAAACATAACATTCTCAACAGACATCATTTAAGACTTATTGGTGGTGAGGATAGAAACTCTTACCATTCTGAGATGAAACTAAACAAATTCTATGCTACTAATGAAAAAGAAACCTCAGTGATGAGCACAACTCACTACAGGAACAAGTTTTATGTTCAGGAACAACATGACTTTGTACAAGCATTTAAGGAGATATCCAATAAATGGTACTTGGGTTATTTTTGTATGCTAGACTGTGGCAATTGACAGAACTCCAGTGACTCTCTATGAAGACCAGCAAGCAGGGATGCTGATTGTGATCTTTTCAATTTTCAGGGATTTCCCATCTCGTTGTATCTATTTGATTTCCTCTTAATGGGCTAACAGTTCTTTGGGTAATCTGAATCTAGGTGCAGCCTGTGCTGATGACTATGCCTTTGCATATGATTACATATATTTATATGATATTCTGGATCATAAGAACTTTGTTATTTGCCATTCCATCTATGCAATTTAGGCTACAGTCTTGGCTGGTCAATTTTTGGCAGGATTCTACTGGGTCTTTTCCAAAATCTGCAACTATCATAATAAAAATAAACTTTTATTTACCAAACATAAAGAGGACTTTGAATCATATTTTAAGAATATAGCAAGGAATAAGAATCATGGGATCTGCTGTGCAACTCAGATCAAAACTATTTCATTAAATCAAACGTCTAAAGCAGCATCCAATATGGGTTCTACAAAGTATATCCCCTTTGTTCCATTTTAATTATTCGTGCACAGACCTATTGATGGCATGTCTAAACGATTGAGGCTTCAGCTTTAGCTGAGCTTACTTGGTGCTCGGATACAAGGTTGCACAGGGTATGGTTGTGCATCACCCAGTGCAGATCTCCAAAACTTGGCTGCACAAGGCATATTGTGTCTTTCAAGTATATAGAAAAGTTATACATGTATATAATCCTTGCATTATATAAAATGTTCATTAGAAAATTCTATATATTGCAATTTGCACGTATACTGCCATAGGTGTGAACTGGGTACAGGTCTATACTAGGTGCATCTGTTCTGAGGCCCACATGGATGAATCCACTTAACTATGGATTTGATTCAAACACATATTATAACCTGCCTACTGCAAATTTTATAAGATTAGAATTTCACAAAAATGGAATATAAGTTATTACAGTTCTTGCTTCCCTTTCGCTTCAACATTTATTCTATCATAGTTGAAAAACTCGGACTCGGCAATTACTCGTCAGACCAAAAAAATTTAAAAACTTAGGACTCAGCAAAAACTCGGGGAAAAACTTGGCAATAACTCGGCAAATTTATCAAACATTTAAAAATACATATTTTTTTTAAACATTCTTCAAAAACACACATATTTCTGAATTTGTAGAATGTATTACTGATTTCCTTCATATATAAATCATACAGTTAGCTCATTCTAGATGCATTAGTTGAGATTGTCCAAGAGGAACTCTGGCGAATGCATAATTACACAAGTTAATATTGTCCTAGAGGAAGTCCATGCCTAATACTGCACACCAGCATCATAGGAACCAACAAAAGTTAATATTGTTCCGGAATGAAACTGGGATTTGACTCGCGATTATTGTTATTCTATGAAACTGCTATGCCATTGTTTAATTCCACCATACCTTTTGCAGCCACCAGCCACTCGCAATAAGTAATATTGGTTAACCATTAGGGAAGATGGAATACCTGTAACCCGCTATTAATCCCACACTTCCATCGTTGCCCTAAACGGATAAACAAGCCCACATGAATGAACCAAAGCCATGCAAAAAAAATAATGAAATCCTGATTTTAGTTTTGTATTCATGTTGAGTGAGTTTTTGTGTGCGGAATCGCGTGTTTTCTATGAAAAATCGCCACAAGTTTTTCGGCGAGTTACTCACCTCAGGATTTGACTCACAATTACTCGCAAGTTCTGTGTGAGTTTTTCATCTATGATTCTAATGAAACTGATACAATAGCTGAGTAATAGCCATCATCATGCTCCTTAAATTCTTCATCAATTAAATCATACACGACACATGAAAGTCAGATCAAGTGATGTTTCCATCAGCCATTAAACCTTATCTACCTATAAAAGCAAAAATTCAAGTGGAAGAAACTAATACTATGTTAGCATCCTCCATATTTCATCTACAGTCTAAACTCCCATCACCATGATTTACTTGTCTTAATTACGATGCCCCTGATAGCTTAAATGACTCTTCAAATTTAGCAGAATAGAAACAGAAATTTCTGACAATAAAAAAATAATTTTTGAACTTTAATGTTTTCTCCAGGTCAGATAAATAAATATGCATTATAGCTATACGTTTCTGAAAACTTCGCTGGCAAACTTAAAAGTAATAAGTTAAAAAAGAAACAAGGCAGCTTTTATGAACCCACATGGCTGCACATCAAATACAGGAAACAAAATCCATATATTACCAAATAAATCTCTATGTACTTTAAAAAATATACATACAAGTGTTTACTGACCAAAACTTCGCGTAAGTTTGAACATGCCTCAAACTACATGTTCTGCCAATGTCAAAATTTTCAAATGCTTGCGTTCTCGAAGTTCATGGGGTACAGGACCAAATACTCTAGTTCCAACAGGCTCTCCCTGTTTACTGACTACAACCACAGCATTGTCATCAAACCTGATATGGCTTCCATCACATCTTAGTCGCTGCATAGCAGCACGCACAACCACACAATACACTACATCTCCCTTCTTGACTTTGCCACGTGCATGTGCTTCCTTCACTGATGCAATTATCGTATCCCCTAGTCGAGCACCTCTTCTCGACTTGAGGGCCTGAATGCAACTCACCCGCTTTGCTCCTGAGTTATCTACAACTTTAAGACTGGTTCTCATCTGTATAAATGTTCTTCTTTGCTGTCAAAATAAAAGAAAGAATTAGCAGATCAAATATATGTCGAAAATCTCTTAAGCTTTCTAAGCATTAAAATTATACACAAGCCCAAGTGGCCCAAAATAGCTATTAGTATTTTAGGCAAAGCATCTGATATGTCAGAGGAAAGAGATTTTCCTTGGGCACCTGGCACAATGGCTATGAACACCAGATCAAAAGAGATATAAAAAAGACCATAGGAAATAAAGCATATACATGATATTAGACTTCAAATTTGATAAATGCTCGGTAATCACATATGAGAAATGTGTCAAATTCAAGTTACAAATGATCCGAAAAATGGGTCAAAGAAGCTAGACCATGGAGTCAAAGTTGCCACTTTCAGTCTACGGAATGACCTGAAAACATGGGAAAGAGAAATCATCTGTTTGCGGTGAATTTTGTCATTGATGTGTCCATACTTTTGTGAAATTCATGTTTGAAATGGTCTGGAAAATTGCAGGACTGATTTGGATTGGAGGTGCAGGTATTTAAACTTTACACCAAGTGCAAAACCTAAAATCACGACTTCACCGGATTTAGTAGGTGGCAAAATAATTTCTATTGGAGCTATTGTGAATTTGCCACCTGGAAAAAAAGGCAAAAAATGCTTCAACAGTGGTAATTTCAAAAATGTCACCTAACAGAAGCAGCGAATTCGCCACAGTTCAAATTGGGGTTGGGATTTGAAGCATTTATCAGAGGTCTCTTCACATTTTTGATGTTAGATCTTCTCTTTGGCACTAGGGAAGGTTGCAAGGAGTCTATATGTACTTCCTAAGAGATGCATGTAAAAGGAAACTAGACTAGATCCACACTAATCCTATGAGAGAAACAATACAAGTAAGAACATATCTATACAAATTTCAATAGAGTAACAACCAAGAGATAACACAAGATATACCCCAAAACAATCTTTTCGAGAAAAACTCAGGCTCCAAAGCACACTCGATGTATATAATCTCAATGATAGGATTACAATACAATGCAGAGTATCAGTGCTCTCAACAAGAGATACACAAGATCTTCAATTTTGTCTTTTGGAGTCTATCTGATAGCTTAACCTTGCTCTGAATTCACTATACAATAAGATGCTCCTAACACATAATAACCTTAATCCATGTGCATTTATTTATAGGCACATCACAATAGGGAACGACTAAGTGGCATTACAAAACAACAGGCATAAAACCATGGGCCAACTAACCACCTTGAAAAAAGCCCAAAAAATGCCAGCACATTGCCCCAAGCCCAAAAAATTGTGGACGAGTATATAGTCCATTAGATGAGTAAAACATGCCAAACATACAAAACATTCTAAACAATATGAGGGGGACCCTCTAGAAAACCTTCATGTTTTGTTCATATTGACTGTTGTGAATAGAGAATGAATGTTTCCATGGTGTAAGAACATATTGCAGGTGTGTTGTTGAGCTTGTTGTGCATGAAGACATGGCGCATTCTTGCCCTTGAAGCTTTGTATGCACTTGTACAGACTTGGAGATAGTCAAATGAGGAGCTGTAAGTGTAAGAACATATTGCAGGTGTGTTGTTGAGCTTGTTGTGCATGAAGACATGGCACATTCTTGCCCTTGAAGCTTTGTATGCACTTGTACAGACTTGGAGATAGTCAAATGAGGAGCTGTAAGCTTACTCTTGCTGAAGTATTTCCCTTTTCAGGTTTCTCCAAGGTATATGGTGTGTTCCAGTCATTGTCTTATGTTTCTTTGAACTTGAATTCTCTATTATGCATTCTATATGTTGTTGATGACAAAATGAACATGGTAAACTGTTATTATCATAGTAGCATAACACTTCAAAAACTCCCAAGTAATCACGACCTGCCACATTTGCCGTCTCATTTCCATATTTTTTCAAAAAGTGGTTCTGTTATTCTTTTAAACATACCTACCTTTTTTTGACTCATTTTTACAATTTGAGGCCAAAAAATATAGACCATAGGTAGACTAAACAATTTTTTTAAGCATGAGGGTATTTTTAAATTTCTTTAAGTTTTGCTTTGAATAGATTTTTGTACAAGTTAAATTTTAAACCACAATGAGCATTTTCTTTTAAAATATAGCCTAATAAGGATTTAGTTTAAAAACATAGGGTTGCCTCTAAAATGGTAGGCCATATTCCAAGACAGAGCATCCTACTACTTTAGGACCACCCATTGATTTTTACATAAACCCTCTTGGGTAAATAAAATATTTTATTTAATCCCATACGATTTTTATGATTTGCATTTCTACAAGGTATTATATCTAATTTTATATCTACACAATATATTTGACATGAAATAGCGGAATTAAATTTTTTTCTCTATTTTTACAACTAGTACTCCATTTTTTAGTTTTTCCCATATTAAACCTGAGTAACTGACTTCCATTTACAATTTTGCCATGCCATGTAAATGGAAAGCTATCATGGTTATTATCTCCAAGTTACAAGTAGTAAACAGTGTGTTGAAGGTGTGTTGCAGGGTTTGACACTAAGAAATCTGTATGTTGATGACAGCTAGGAGAGTATCTCCAATAGTTTACAGATCAACAACTCATACTGCTTTTTGGCATGCTTTTTACTTGCTGCCAAAACCCAAAGCAACCTTAGTCTCTTTATCTCTTTGTGGATGTGCATCATATATTAAAAGTCATTCAAAAGATTGCCTTGGACCTATCTGCTAAGGACTCTAGACTTGCATAAATGGTTTGCATATTGTGTGGGAGTATCTTCCAAGCAAGTATAAATGTTTGTGGATTCATTACTATCTACTTATTATTCTTGTTAGAGTGAATAATCTATCTATTCACTATAGCTTAAGTGTACTTAGGTCGATGAGGTTAGACAACATCTTGTCTAACTGAATGTGCAATCTTTTAGAGGTTAGAGGTTACCTAGTTGTTTGGTAAACCTCATGTGCATACCTTTTGAGTTTGGAAGACTTTCCATCTCACCTAACAAGGCACTTTGTAGTCATCCAACACTTGTCACACAAGGTTGTTGGTTTGCACATTCCAAGTGATCCAAAGGTTGACACATTATAGGACACTTGTCTACATGCATGTGCCACATCACGGGGCACTTGTCAATCCACGTGCAAGGTGGATTGCATCTTCCATGCCTATATAATGAGGCATTCTCATGTAAATTTGTAAGTGAGATCAATATAAGTTTATGCTCAATTAGGTTCATCAATATCATTGATTTCTTATCTCGTATTGTTGATTTCCATATTGTGAGAGCATAGATCAAGTTGCAGAGTATCCTTGGCGATTCCAACATGGTATCAGAGCCATGTTGTAGACACACGCTTTTCGATTTGAAGGAATCTAGAGGTGAGGCAAAAGTCGATGTGTCCTCAAGAGAAACGGATTTCACCAGAAAATTGTAAAAAAACTGAAAAAAAAATTTGCATAGGTCACTTTGACCCCTGCAATATTTTGTTTCTCTTGATTGCAATTTTTTTTTTGCAAATTAAAGATTTGCAGGTGATTTCTCTAGTTTGGACATATTTTTTCGAGATTGATTTGGGTGCTGAAGGATTGAAGGGTGATTCCTGTCCTGTTCGTGGCTTTTTGCCTTCTTTATGCAAGGCGTCACTTCTTGCCTTTTTGCAAGGCGATTTTGGGCAAATCTCTTGGGCAATTTTTGACGGCGTCCTCTGTTCATGGGTGTTTTCTTTGAATCCTTGCACGGATTCTTCTAACCAAGTCGACTAATCTATGGTTTGTGTTGTTTGGGTTGCTTTTTTGACCTCTCGACCTCCTTGGATTTTGCTGGTTCGAGGGTCTGGTCTGCCTCTGACGGCTCACAAATTTGTCTGGTTTTTTTGGGGGGCTCAACCAACCAACTCACCTCACTCTACAGGCTTGAGTCGTAGGGTTTGGCCGCATCAATACACATCTACTGCATCTTCCATCACATTCGAAGGAGCCGTCTAGGTTTCAATTTCCTTGCATGGACTTTGAAGGACCTGGTCGCTGGCTTTTTTGAATGCACTGGTCACAGCTTCACATATCTTAAAGCATTCAACAAGCATTAAAATTTGTGGAGGTTGCCATCTTCACGCTCTCCATCTAGTCATCGTTTGGAGGTTCCTCTCCTCTCAAAATGCAAGTCTGGTTTATAATTTTGTTTGCAGGCTTCAAAGACTGTCGATACCCAATCCGCCCCTGTATGCCATTCCTGGCCGCCCCAATCTGCCATACAGCCCTAAAATTTGGGCTCGACTTCTCACATTCTACCCTACTTTTGTTTTTTAAAAGCATTTAACATTATGCTTTTCCAAATGTTAACAAAATAGGCAATTTTTTAGGTAGGGGAGGACATTTTAAATTGGGGCAAATTTGCTTTGAAAAGCATACTAGCTTGTAATAAACCTTTGTTTTTCCCTTGTCGAAGACGAAGGGTGAGGCCCGAGTTGGCAGGTGGTCGATTCCCCCTCATAGTAAACACCATTGTATTGTATATTTCTTGCCGATTCCAACGAGTCATTGGAAGGCTAGTTTTTTTCTCTCCACCTAGGCGTTTTTTTGCTTCTTCAAGTGCAGTTTTTGACAATAGGCCATATTTACAGGAATTTGTTATTGTAATAACTTTTGCTCGGTAGCTCGGAATTGAGCACCATTTTTTGCAAAAGTGCATGTTTTTCAATTATCATATCTATTTTGTAAAACACACTAAGTTATAAAGTGCCAAAAATTGGGGGGGTCACCTAATTAGAGGGAAAATCTCATAATTTTAGGGGGTCAACACTAGCATTTGATCATGTATGTTGCTTTGGATAATCCATATCCTAACTACAACATCAAATGCACCTATTGTGGAAACCAACATGACGACACAATGTGTCCTTATTTCTCACATGTTGCTTTCAAACTCCTCTGTCAAATTGCAAAACCACAAAGACCTGTTGCTACATCCGAATCCCGAATTGATATCTCCATGGCTTCTAGTGATTCATTGCACCAGGACATTGATCTCGTCTTTCCAGATCCGCCACATTGGGACGCAGATTTGGGAGACATCATAGAGGACATTCGTCTTCTCTTCGATGACAACTTCTACGAAGTTCCATCACCATATTCATCTTCAGATATGATTGCTCTTCCTTCGCCTACATCAGCTTCTATAGTGACAATATCATATTCTTATGGTTCAATTATCACCATACATATATGGTTCTTGTGGTCCCTGCTACATAATCTTCTATGATACCCGATTCATTCCATCAGCATTCATCACATGTCAGCATTGGCTTAGAGATTATTGAGCATTCTTCGAAGATATTATGGGCATCATCTACGTCTTTGAATCATGTGTAGAATTCAGAGACATATACACTTCTTCCTATATGTTCCTATCAGGAATGGGAAGATTACTTGCACACTTCTGTGGTTTGATTTCTTCCTAAGGGGAGAAATGTGGTTCAGCGTTCATGGATTCTCTTTAGCATACTTCATTGAGCATCTGCGTGCACTACAACATATCTTATGGGGGGGCTTCCAAGTCTCTCTTTGTATCTCCTATTTTGGGGAAATATATTGTACACATGTGATAAAAGTTGTCCTAGGGGGGTAATGATATAAGTCCTCCTTCACTTGTTTGCTTTTCATGCATTTTGTTTCTCCTTTTGGAAAGGAGTTTTGTTCCCTCGGGGTTTTCTCCTTTACTCCATTTTATGAGAAACTCTGTACATGGGTACCTAATATGGCCTAATAGCCGAGACCCATATCTTTGTATCTAATGCACTTTTGTGATCTCCCCAAGTATCACTTAAGGGGGGGTGTTAGAGTGAATAATTTATCTATTCACTATATGTGATGTCCCAATATTAAGGCATTATTTAAATTAAAGATTTAAACATCATGATGAAACAATAAAGTCAAATTGAATAATCAAGAAATAATATTAAACAATATTATTATGTCATGCCCCGTAATTATAATACAAATTATGAAGGACAAATATAAAATTGCAATTATCACATATAATATTATAATTATAAATTAGAATGGTAGTGTTAATAATATAATATAATATTAATGTTATATTATTTATATAATGTGATTATTGGTTATATAATATAATATTAATGTGATTGTTAATATACATATAAATTAATATTAATGCAATTGTTGATATACATGTAAATAAATATTAATTATATGATATAATATTAATATAACTATTAATATATAAATAAAGATACAAGTATTTGATTTCAAATATTAATATAAATATCAAAAGATGCTAATAATATTAATGATCGACTAGTTAAAAGCAGCAAGGGGTACTATATAGGGTGCGATCTCCTTCCAAAAGGGATGCTACGGGGATATAAGGGGATAGGAGAGGATTAAAAAAGGCATAGGGGGAATGCAGAGATACAGATCAGGAATTCTGTAATAAAAGGCCTGCAATAATAAATACAGACCAGCAGTCAGGAAAAAAGCAGATATAAATAAAAGGAAGCAGCAATGTGGTATATATATATATAACATGTTTAATATGTAGATTAATGCAGTGCTTAATATATAGTTATAAATAATGGTTTCCATTAGCAAAAATACATCTTAGGAATCTGATTTATACACAGTTCTAAGTTTATGATCTGCACTAAGCCAAAGAAACCAGTGATCAGGCAGGGATACATATTAGTAATTTAATATGTATAATATATAATATGTAGTTTAATATATAGTTTAATATGTAGTCTATTAATAGTTGTTTTCATTAGCAAGGATATATGTTAGTAGATTAATATGTATAATCATGAGGTTTATGTATTATTGTTTTATCATCCAATGTGCATGTAGACTATAAGATCTTTTCATAGTTTTATACATGTTTGAAACAAATGTATTAATATGGAATTTTTATGAGTGTTATGTTTACTATGATAGAAGAAATGTGGTGCAAGAAGGATAACGGCGATGGGGCACTCTTCTAGGTATACCACCCCTAGGGGGGATTGGATAATCTCAAAGGGGCCAAGGGGGGTACAAAGGGTACTGCCCTTGGGCTTAGAAGAGATGGCTTCCAGGGCACCCTCTTGTAATCTCATTCTCCTATCGTAGACATGCAATTTCAAATGAACCAATCGTAGAGAAACGGAAAGGAAATGACAAGAAGAAGGGGAACGGAACAACGGATGCCTCATTAAGTACACCACCTCATATGGATGGCATGCATCACATGAGGCCAAGAGGGATGGTATATCCGCTTTTAGGCCTAGGGTGGAGGTTCCGGGACACCCTATCGAAGTCACGTTCCTCAACTCTCTTATGGTTGAGTCTCCTAGTTAGTAGGGTTAGTTGGATTAATAATACCATTATGAGTTTGTTAATCATATTAACTTGACTGTGAGAAGTATTATTGTAAGTATTTTCGAACTTGTTTGCAGGGATCAAGTCAAGCCAAGGTACTCTCTAAATCTTTGTTTGCTTGGAAATTGATAATTTAGGATAAAATTAGTATTGTTCCTATAAGAGACATTACACTATAGCTTAAGTGTACTTAGGTTGATGAGGCTAGACAACATCTTGTCTAACTGAATGTGCAAACTTTTAGAGGTTTGAGGTTACCTAGTTGTTTGGTAAACCTCGTGTGCATACCTTTTGAGGTTGGAAGAATTTCCATCTCACCTCACAAGGCACTTTGTAGTCATCCAACACTTGTCACACAAGGTTGTTTGGTTTGCAAATTCCAAGTGATCCAAAGGTTGACACCTCATAGGACACTTGTCTACATGAATGTGCCACATCACGGGGCACTTGTCAATCCACGTGCAAGGTGGATTGCCTCTTCCATGCCTATATAATGAGGCATTCTCATGCAAATTTGTATGTGAGATAAATATAAGTTTATGCTCAATTAGATTCATCAATATCATCGATTTCTTATCTTGTATTATTGATTTCCATATTGTGAGAGTGTAGATCAAGTTGCAGAGAATCCTTGGCTATTCCAACAATTCTAGCTAGGATGGTACATTTGTTTTCAGCCTTCTTGATCACTATAGACCACATCTTCAACACCACCAATCCAGATTGAGCCCTGGGGCCCAAAGAGTTAAACAAATTCAAAGATCACCCTTGTTTTATTGCAATTCTTTTTCTAGGTAGTTTTGTTTGCAGACTACTTTACATCGTTTGCTACCTAAATTATTTGAGTAGCAATCCCCTTGAATCTACCAAAAATTCAGAAAAGATGTGCTTTATTAACTTTCCTCTTGTTTATCAAAGATGTACGGTTGATGGTACTTCATATTTTCCTTACATATTTGCTTGTTAAATGGATGTTGTATTCTACTCACTTTTGGACTAGGTTTATAGAGTCTTCTCTATAGAAGGGAATATACTCCAAGAATGAAGAACAATTCGAAGGGGCATTGGAAGATCCAAGGAAGGAAGTACACGAAGAGCTATTGCCAAATTTGTTCCAAGAAGAACGAGTTGCTGCAAAAGGAATCCCCCACTTCGCTCTTCACTCCGGGAGATCAGGGTTAGCCTATCACAAGATTCCCGTAGGCTAACGGCAATGTTTAGGGAGTCAGTCTGGGGACTTACTATTTATAGTAAGTCATGATAGAGCCAGTTCCTATTTTTAGCAGGGCAGTTGCAGGGTCAGGGCGCGGGATTGAAGGTCGAATCCTCCTGAGCATTATTTGATTAAGTTAAATTAAAGATTTAACTTAAGGTCTTATGTAATATAATATAACTTTAAGTTACATTATAAAGTCACTTTATAATTGTATGTTATAACTTATAAGTGACTTCTCTAGGGATGGGCGCCCCATGGTCCTCCAAGGTTATGTTTTAAAAAAAAAAAAAAATTATATTTCCCTCTCATCTTCGGCATTGGGCTTGAGGGAGTTATAAGGGCAAAAGGAAAGTCATTTTCTTTATGCTTGTTTATGTGATTTTTGCTCTGATATTGAGTTGCTCCAACGTTGGGGTTTTGAGCTTGGCTCTTTGGCTTTAATCGTCGATTTGCAGAGACGGAAACCTTTGCATCTCGCCTTTCCTCGTGTATGAGAGAGTACATCAGGAAGGGGTTAGAGGAGGCTTCACTCAAGAGCTTCATTTGTGCATCCAAGAAAGCATTTTTGGAGATTACTCGAAGAACCAATGAAGATTTTTGAAGTCATTAAATGTGCAGACCTGAAACAGAGAGTATAGGCAGATTTGAGCATTAGAAGAGCGTTTGATTTGCTGTTTTAGACATCCTACACAGGGCCGTACTTCTGCTGGTACAGGCTGTACAATTTGGCAGAGTTAATACCCAGTTTGAAGCTGTGTTTTGGACTGATTCTTTGCTGGAAGCAGGTCGCCTATCCTTGAGGACCATTTCTGAGCAGTTTGCAGAGATAAAAGGGCAGATTTCAGAGGTTTATCAGCTGTGTTTCTCATTCAGCCTGGGCCGTACAGTCCTATCTGGTTCGTGGGTGTCCTTGCATGCATTAACTTCTTTGTTAAAGCTTCCAATACTGTCAAGAGGAGGTGCCTAGGGTCTAATTCAGCATAGCATTCATTAAAATCTGCATATTCATTGTATTGAATGAGTTTTGGAGCAATACCCAAGGCCATGTAATGCTGCTACAAGTTTCGGCAATAAACCAAGTTGAAGATTTCCAAGTGGGTATTTCATTTTAATTAGTTTTAGTGCATTTGGTGATCTGAGTTGCTTTTAGTTTGTGTAATTCATTGTATATTTTCTGGGTTTGTTTATCTACTTCGTATTATGCACATGCAATGCAAAAATCGAACATGCAAAACAACTCATAAACCCTAAACAGCAGAAAACACAAAAATACCAAAAAAATCAGTCAAAGGGAAACACATACAGAGGGGTGTATGGTACAAATGATTCATCATCAACTGCGACCTCCCGATGTGTTGATGGAAATTGAGCAATTTCTACTGGAAATCAAAGTATCCCAGGTTGTTTCTTTCTTTGCCTTTAGTTGTGAAAGTTATGAATTTGATTTTGGAAACTTAGGAAAAACAACTTGTGTTTGGATAAATCATGGACCTTTTGAATTGCTGCAATTGATAATTTTACAAGAAATTTTGCTTGAATATGAGAAGTGTAGTGTGCAATATATTTTCTCCGAGTTTAAAGATGAATTTGCGAAACTTCGAACCACCACTTGTGCATTGTTGCTCTTATTCATTCTAAGAAATCATGTTAGATCATGTATATATTTAGGTCCTTTGAGTCTTGTTCGCTCTTTTCTTATAGTTAGATAGGTTTCTTTTGCTTTAGTTTAGTTTTTTTTTTTAGTTCGTTTGCTTTCCTTAGTTTAGGTTTGCTTTCCGTAGAGTAGGTGTTCTTTAGTTTAGGTGGTTGCTTAGCTTTAGGTTTCCTTTTGAGGGATCCCGATTTGTGAAGAGGCAATGAACTTTCAAACATAGTCTGGCATATCTTTAGTGAAGTTCATTCCTTGGATAAATATTCATGAATTTCTTTAGAAGTAGAGGATGATTTTCTCTAGCTTTATCATTGGGATAGGATTTGTACTTGACTCAGAAAGGAATCATTAATTGTGTCTTGACACTGATATCTTATGATTATACATTTTGATCTATATTTTAACTGATGTCTCTTAGTCTTCCTTCGAGAAACATGAGTCACAAATTGGAAGTTTGTTGTGGACTCCATAGTTAGTATTGACTAAAGCGTGAATGTTGGTTTCTGGAGGAAGAATCAACTGTTTAGCATAACTTGAAACATTCAAAGATCTTATACTTCTTACACATCTTAATGATCCTAAAGCTTCTAGAGGAATCTTGGTGATCTTGAGTTAAGTGAAAAATCTATAAGCTCACCTTTGCCGCCACTATGATTCCCAGCCCAACATTGTTGAACCAAGAAATAAGCTCAAAAGCATTTATCAAAAGAATACTCTGCAAAAGCAAAAGAAAAGAGAAAAAAAAAGCTTCTTAAATTCATTTCAAAATATTCAATCTGCTGGAGGATTCAAGTAACTCTATCGGGGCTATGGATGCCCGGCTGGCAATAGAGCAATGCTTGAGGGAATCATAGAGACAACCTCGTCGGGGCTATAGACGCCTGCTGGTAGCGGGGCAATGTCCAAGGTAGTTCAAAAGGTGAGCATCTTTACGTAGCTTAATGCAAGTGAAGCTTGACAATCTCGGTTGCAGAAGGATGGAATGAATTCAAATGCACACACTTATATCTGTTGACTATGAATGGTCATGCTAAGCCTTCAATTCTAATCCCTCAATCACGTATTCATGTTTGTTCAAACTAACGTGTGGGTGTACGAAGAAGGTTCCGACTCCGTGATTCTTGCCTATCATTAGAATGCTTCGAAGAATCAATGATTGTTGAACACTGCACACGCCACAAAGATCAAAAGATGAAGTGTCTTGATCCCATTCACTATTCTTCTTCCCTTTCATGTGCATTTCCTAGTTGACTCATGGGTTAGAGGGGATTACCCAAGGGCTCTTGGTTCAGAATGAATCTTTATCTTTGAAATGTTCAGGAACATTTGTTCGAAGGTGGCACTAGACGTTGTGACGTTTTCACACATCGCCCCATTGCAAATGGGGACCCCACTTTTTTTTACGTTTTTAGGTCTTAGGGTTTGTAGGTTAGTTTTTTTGGTTTTGCTCTTTTGCCAAGTTCCTTGCTCAGAATCCATGAACCTGAGACTTGGGAGGAGTTTCTACATGCTTAGCTCACAGGGAGTATTAAGAATGCTTGAAAAGTGAAGTAAAGAGTAATTTTCCTGAGGGTAAAGGAAGTCCCTCTCCAAAGTCCAGGAGTCTCTGTTCCAAGAGTCCAATCCAGAGTCCTAAGCTCGCCTTAACTTGAACATTCCCTCGGCAAAATTTGTCTTAGTGAGATAAGCTCCTCAACGTCCTGCTTAGAAAGATAAGCTCCTCAAGGAGAGAGAATGTCCTGTTTTGAAAAAAAATAAGCTCCTTAAGCACCTCAACGTCCTTAAAGAGATAAGCTCCTCAAGGAGAGAGGATGTCGTATTTTGAAAAAATAAGCTCCTTAAGCACCTCAATGTCCTGCTTAGAGAGATAAGCTCCTCAAGGAGAGGGAATGTGTCATGTCCCGATATTAAGGCATTGTTTAAATTAAAGATTTAAAATGTCATGTTAAATATTCCGGCCATAGTCCATTAATAAATATATATAATATTATAAATATATAATATCATATGATATTATCTATAAATATTTTAAATATTAACTGATATATTATATTTATAAATAACCAATACAAATATAAATATAAATATTAAAATAGCATATTATTATTATATAATAATAATATTAGATAATAAATATAAATGTTAATATTAATATTAATTATTATTATGATTATAATATAATAAACATATTTATATAAATGAATATAAATCATACATTATTTAATATATTAGATTGCCTTTAAGACAATCCGTCAAGGCAGCAACAACTAATATATTTATAAAAAAAGGGGCTAAAAAGTAGCAATCACATTATATTATGCAAACTAATAGCCTTGCAAACTATTATAAATACAATTGGCAGCGAATTACAATGAACAACAATTATATTATAAAAAGACACGACCTTTGTGAAAAGGTATAGTCATTGACTATTTAGGAAAATATAAAGGTAGAGAGTGGAGGAAGCAACAAAATACAATGAAGCAAGTAGATATAAAATTAATAATTTATGAGTCTGAATTATAGACATGATTGAATATTAATTGCTTGAGAAAATAAGATAAGTATGCTACACCTATATTCCCAAAGAAAGAAATAAATTAATATCTATAAGTTATTTCATTATTTTTTTTATACGAAATGATATTAATTAAAGGGATTATAATATGAATGCTATTAAAATATAGATTTAAATAATAAATTGAGTAATATAAGAAAGCAATATTATAAATAATATATTATTAACAAATATCAATATTAGTGATTAAATATTATTATAATTATAAATATAAATAATATAGATGATATGATAGCATGTTATAGTCAAGGTGGAGCGAATAACTAACATGATATAGATAGCTTAAACATCTATGAATAACATGATTATAAATGCTTAGAGAATCCATAATCATTAGGACTAAGCCCCAATAAAGAGTAATCATACTTGATTTATGTAATGAAGTCAAGGTCCTTAGAAACAAACCCATGATATAATATCATAGAACACATTGAGAGATTGGAGGTAGACTTGTTAGGAAGAAGCAGCATTAATACATCGAAAGGTAGATAAGACCGGCGGTGGAATGGACCATGTTACATCATACTTAGGCAATGGATAAGACCTGCGGTGGAATGGACTATGCTACATCATACAAGGGCAATAAGTAAGACCTGCGATGGAATGGGCATTTGTTACATCATACAAAGGCACTTAGTAAGACCTAAGGTGGAATGGGCATGTGTTACATCATACAAAGGCACTACCGCAGACGATGATTCATGCAACCTAACAAGAGATAGTACCCCATCTCCACTAGTGTTTGAAAATGAATAAAATTAACATGTAATAGACAAACCTAAGTATGAATCGACTTAAGGATTGAATAATTGAATTATTTATTTATGTTGATACTATTTATTGGTTACTAACCCCTGATTTGATTATTTTAATATGATTTATTACCTATTACTAATGTTTCCTTTAAGAAGTAATTCTTGGTGTAAGGTTAAAATAATGATCTTCTTATAAGGGACATTACAGAATGTCCTGTTTTGAAAAAATAAGCTCCTTAAGCACCTCGTCCTGCTTAGAGAGATAAGCTCCTCAAGGAGAGAGAATGACCTGCTTAGTGAGACAAGCACCTCAAGCTCCTCAAGGAAAGAGAATGACCTACTTAGTGAGATAAGCTCCTCAAGGAGAGACCAAAACCCATCATCCAGCTTAAAAGAGGGAAATCCAAGGGAAAATATTTTAAGCACCTCAAAAATCCATCCCTTCACCAAATCCACACCTAGGAACAAGGAGCTCCAAGCAGAGAGAAAGGCATGTCAGTGAGTGAAATCCATGGATTTGTATCCCAAGCACCTCAAAAAATCCATCACTTCATAAAATCCACACCTAGGGTAAAGTAGCTCCAAGCAGCTAGGAAGGCATGACTCCAAACGAAATCCATGGAATTAGAAATCCTAAAAATGAAATCCATGGATACATGGAAAGTGCGACTATCTCCTAGCAGCCAAGAAGGCAGGACTCCAAACGAAATCCATGGATTTAGAAATGCTAAAAATGAAATCCATGGATACATGAAAAGTGCGACCATCCCCAAGCAAGGAAGTAGACATCTCAAAAATGAAATCCATGGATTTGGGAATCCTAACATCCAAATACATGGACTCTCCTAAAGTACGCCTAAAGAGATGACTAACTCACTAAAATCCAAAAATAACTTATGACCAGCTCACTAAATCCAAGGAAAACATGTGGAGGTCACTAAATCCAAGGCACGGGGAAAGGTGAAAACCTCAAACCAAGGGAAAAGATCTTAAACAATTCCAAATCCTTGTCTAGATGAAGTGTACGCCTAGATGAAAGGAGAATTCCAAGCTGAAGGCAAATCCATGACTAGTGAAATCCACGCCCAACTCAAAATCAGCTGCCTTTGTGCTAGGTCAGCCTAGAGGAGCTTGAGCAGCTTAATAATAAAAAAATCAGATCTTTATCCAAATTAAACAGCATGTGCTAGGTCAGCCTCCAAAAGGTAAATTCAACTATATTTATAGGCATTTGAAGTCACTTCACTTCATTTCCAAGCAAAGTCTTCTCATAAGTCTTTCATTTCAACATCAAAATGCAGACTTCTCTATCACAAAAGACATATTTCTCCATCACAAAAGGCAGTTTTTCTCCATCAAAGAACAGATTTCTTCATCAAAAGCAGGTCTCTTCAGCCAAGCAAAGACATATTTCTTCCATAAGAAGGCAGATTTCTTCCTCAAGAGCAGACTTCTTCACCAAGAAAAGAGCAGATTTCTTCATTGAAGACCCTTTCTTCATCAAAATCAGACCTTTTTTCATCAAAATCAGACCTTTTCTTCATCGCAAAAATCAGATTTCTGAGCAAGGAGGTCATTTTTAGCTAAGTAAAAAGGCAAAGTTTCATCAAGCAAGGGCAGATTAGCATCAAAAAAAACAGATTTCTGTAGAAGCATGTCAAATTTTACCAAGGAAACAGTAGATTTCTGTAGGAATAGGTGAAATTTATACAAGTAAAAGACAGATTTCTGGAGTAATTACTTGCAAATGCTAATGTTTTCTTTCTTCACAAGTATATCAGAAATTGCATTGCATTTGAGGATCTTGTTCATCATGACTACTCGAGGTTTTCTATATTTTACAGGATTTGAGGACAAGAATAAGTTCCATGAGGAGAATGTGCAAGGATGATCCAAGGCGATCAAGGTGGATGCAAAGAGGAGTTCCAATGCTGGAGAAAGGGACTGCTTCCAACTTCAAGAGGACTACACATGACTTCACTTTTCAAGACATCACAATAATACAAGGAATGACTAGCATCAAGATTATCCACGAGAGGTGATGCATTTCAAGTTCAGCATCAGGAATCCAAAGGAAATGCAGCACAAAGATGGAATTCCAAGTCCAAAGTGCACTTGAGACAAAAGGGCAAAATGAGGTGGCATCCAGTCACCATCAACCAATCAAAGCATGCCAAGTGGCTACAAAAGGACAAAATGAGGTGGTGCCCTAGTACATGTGTCATGTTTTCACTAGCCAAGGTGTTGGCAGCCTTATCTTCTTTCTCACCTACCTCCTTTTAGGGTTTCTATTTGACCTAATTTGGGCGTTGATTTCTAGGAAATCAAATCTTGGCCCCTTTGTAACCCTATATAAAGGCCCATTTGCCTCATTTGAAGGATATTCATTAGACATTAGAATAGGAGAGGAGGATAGAAAAGGGAAAAAGAGCAGCAGTTGCTGTTCATTGCTGTAATATTTCTCCATTTTTTAGAGCAATCTAACTTCAAGACATTGGTAGATTGTTGCAAAAACATCTCCAAGTTAATACATGAGCATTGAAGCATGGTGTTTATGGCATTCTTTGGATGTGTTGGCATGGTTTTCCAGTTTTCCTAAACCAAATCAAAAGCTCCATTGTTGCAGATCTGTTTTTCTTAATTTCAGTTTCATTTTCAGTTTTTACTTAGATTGGTGGAAGATATTGCCATTGATGAATGTTGAAACCCTTTATGTTCATACCATTTGTAATTTGTGGCTTGCAAGTTGTAGTGCATGTTTAGTCTGAACACTTTGAAAGCTTAACTTTGATTGCTTGTTGCATAATACATGTCTATGTTCTATGTATGAGTAATCTGAAAATCGTCATTGAAATACCTTAGAAGATCGCATCATCTTTGTGTAGTTGTTGTCTCATGGCGAAGCAAAGCATGGTTGCGGTTTCAGTGTTTCACTAAGTCAATAGCAATCCTTGTATCAGAGTAGATTTCTAAACCCCTTCCCTTTTGCTTTTCTTTCAAGTTTGTTTGAGAAGTTCCATTCATTCACCAATCCAAGGAGTAACAGATTTCACCCATGTCCATGAATAAGGAGAAATTTAGCGTAAGTCCCTTTGTGATTACCAGCAAGATCACATCATTTCACTGAGTCTATCCCTGTGCACATCAAGACCTGACATTCAAGGAACCTTGGAGCAGTCTCACTTGATCACATAGTTCAACGTTTGAGATGCTTTGTTCAAGAGAGGATAAAGCACTTAGTGTTTTATTCTAAATGTTGTTGCTGTCATAAAAACCACATCAACAGCAATATTCTCCAAGATGTAACCACTTGATCCATGCTTACTATTGTCCTGTGACATAGTTTCTAAGTATCCTTCCACCCATTTGTTCACAATCTCAGTTTGCCCATCTGTTTGGGGATGATAGCTTGTGCTAGGTGTGAGCTCAGTCCTTGATAAACGGAAGAGCTCTTGCCAAAACAGGCTAAGAAACCGGTTGTCTCTATCACTGACTATGTTCTTGGGGAGGCCATGTAGTCTGAAAATTTCTTTGAAGAAGACCTCGGCCACTTGCGGAGCTCTACAATTGGTGGATATTGCCACAAAGTGTGCATATTTGGTAAGGTGATCCACTACTACGTATATGCAGTCTTTTCCTTACACCTTTGGAAGTCCGGTTATGAAGTCCATAGAGATACTTTCCCATTTTTGGTTAGGAATGGGTAGGGGTTGTAAGAGGCCTGCTGGATGAGTTTGTTCTGCTTTGTTCTTTTGGCAAGTTATACATTCTTGAACATGTCTCAGGATGTCTTTCTTGAGACCCCTCCAAGAGTATTTTTCCCTTATCTGTTTATAAGTTTTGTAGTACCCCTAATGGCCTGCTAAAGGATTGTCATGATATTCTCTAATGATCTTATCTTTCACTTTTGAGCCTAGTACAAGGAACACCCTATTTTTGTATAGGATAAGTTCTTCTACTGCCTTATATTCTTCATTTGGTATATTTCCTTCTAGGATGTTATTGGTTTGTGGATCTTTGGCATACTCGGCAATAATGGTGTTCTTCTAGTCAGTGGAGATGCTTATTACGAACATAGATGGGGTTGTCGTGAAAGGGCATCAGCTACAATATTATTTCTCCCCTTCATGTATTCGATATCAAAGTCATAAGCTTGGATTTTACTTACCCATTTTTGTTGTCTATCATTTAAATCTCTTTGGTTTAGGAAAAACCTTAGACTATTATGATCAGTTTTTACAATGAATTTCCCACAAACTAGGTATTGCCTGAATTTAGTTAAGGCATGCATGATTGCTACCATCTCTTTATCATATGTGGAGTAGTTTCTTTCAGTTTCTTTTAATTTCCTGCTTTCAAAGGCTATACGATGCTTGTGTTGCATCAATACGGCTCCAATGCCTTCCCTAGAAGCATCACACTCTAATTAAAATGGTAGAGAGAAATCCAGAATGTCTAGTACAGGACAAGAACTCATGACTTCCTTTAGTTTTTCAAAAGCTTGTTGTGCCTTTTCATTCCAAGTGAAAGCACCCTTCTTGGTCAAATTGGTCAATGGGGTGGCCAATTTTGAAAATCCTTTGATGAATCTTCGACAGTAGCTACAAAGCCCCAAAAATCCTCTAAGGTGAGCTAGGGTCCTTGGCTTTGGCCAGCTTCTTATGGCTTCAATTTTTTCCTCATCAACATTGACCCCTTGAGCACTGATCTTGTGCCCCAGGAATAAGATTTCCCCCATCCTGAATTCACAATTGGATAGTTTAGCAAATAAGAATTGTTGTTCGAGTATCTCCAACACCTCTTCTATGTGTTTTAAATGTTTTTCCCAAGTCTTGATATAGATTGGGATATCATCAAAGAAGACTACGAGAAATTTTCTTAGTTGTTTTCTAGAGATGTGGTTCATACATGATTGGAAAGTGGCAGGGGCATTTGTTAGGCCAAAAGGTAAAACAAGAAACTCAAAGTGTCCAAAATGACATCTAAAGGCTGTTTTGGGAACCTCTTCCTTTCTCACCCTAATTTGATGGTATCCAGAACGTAGGTCAATTTTTGAGAAATACACGGCTCCATGAAGTTCATCGATGAGTTCATCAACCCTAGGGATGGGGTATCTGTTTTTTATGGTCTTTTTGTTAAGTGCTCTATAGTCAATACACATTCTTAGGGTGTCATCCTTCTTTTTTGCTAATACTACTAAGGAGGCAAAAGGGCTAGAGCTAGGTTGGATATGTCCCATCTCTAATAATTCTTTTATGGCTTTCTCAATTTCTTCCTTATATTTTCGTGGATGACGGTAGGGTGTGGTAATGACAGGCTTTACCCCTTCTTCCAATTCGATAGTGTGCTCAAAACCTCTCTTTGGCAGAAGACCTGGAGGAACGTTATCAAATACCTTCTTATGTCTTTTTAAGATTGGTTGTCTATCAATATGGATAGTTTTGCCTTGGGGAGTGGTTTTGTCAAGGATCATACATTAGGTAACCCATTCCCCTTGTCCATTCCTAAAGATCCTTTCCATCTTTTTGGATGAGACCATTCTTGGTGACCCATCCGATAGCCCCCATAAAATAACTTCTTGCCCATTATGTTTGAAACATAGTTCTAATTTTGGAAGTCTAGGTAGAAACATCCCAAAGAGTGCAACCATGGGGTGCCCAAGATCACATCGGTATCCAATTTCACCACATAGAAATCTTCTTTGATGGGATGTTTTCCCAAGGTGATTTCTAATCGGGGGATTTTCTTGATGCAATGTGCAGTAGACCCATCAACCAAAGCCACCTCAAAGCCTTTAAAATCTATTGACTTTATCTTCATCCTTGTAACTAATTTTTCGTCGATGAAGTTATGGGTTGCTCCACTATCTACAAGGGTGGTTACCCTTTGTCCTTTTAGAGTACTTTTGATTTGAAATGGTTGGTGTTTGGATACCCTTGAGATGGTTGCTATGGTTCCTTGCTCCTCTTCATCGTACTTCCTCTTCTTATTAGGGTTTATCTCTTTCTCCTCCCATGTTTCCTCATCGAATGGTGCCTCTACATCGCGGGCTTGGATTGTTTTCCCACATATATGACCTGGTTCCCATTTTTCTTTGCATTTGTAGCATAAGTCTTTCTTTCTAAGATCCCTTCGAGTGCAAAAGTGTCCAGGCCTCCATATATCTTTGCACTTAAAACACAACTTTTTTTCTTGGTTTTTTTCTTGTTTACAAATGTGTCCACGTTCCCATTTTCCCTTGCAATCAAAACATAGATTTTTCTTTCGAAGCTCTTCTCGAGCATCTTCAGAAAGAAATGTTCTTTTAAGTTCGTCCTTTCCATAGAAGTGTTTATCTTTTGATGTCACCTTTTTAAAGTAACTTTTTTCCTTTGTTTTGGTGGTATAAAGTCATAGGGCTTTTAGGATTGCGTCTTGGAGGGTGGTAGGATCAAAGGCACTTACTAGGCCTCGAATAGATTCTGATAATCCTTCAATAAACAGGTAAGTGAGTCTCTGTTCGGTTATCCAGGGAACCATGATGATGAGATTTTGGAATTCTGTTACATAATCCTCAAAGGTTCCTTCTTGTCTTAATTGAGTCAATTCCTTAAAATATTTTTCAGGGTGTTCTTGGTCAAATCTTTCGATAAGTTTTTCAGTGAAGTCATCATAAGTGGGTATGTTTCGGTGGCCTTGGGTAATCAATCCATGGTGCCAACGCTTGTGCGCAACCCCTTCTAAATGTAAAACGGCGAATGTGATGGCATCTTCTTCTGTCATGGGATCAAGAGTTAGATATGTATCCAATTTTTGGATCCACTCACAGGCGGTGACTTTCCCCAATCCATCAAAGTTAGGGATAGTCATTTTGCTTACTTTATGTTGTAAGTTTTTGTTAGGTTGACCCCCTACCCTTCTAGAGTTAATTCTTGATCTTGCCTCACAAAATTCTCTAAATGGAATTTTTCTCCTAGTTTCAGGGTCAAGCCTTGAATATGAATCGGCAAGTTCCTCTAGGTTTCAATTTGGTTCATTAATTTCTTCCTCTTCTCTAGTTGGCACTTCCTTAGGTATAAAGGAGGGTCTAGTTATTCTTGCAGTTGACCTTAGTGGGGTTCTATTATTTCCCGAATGATTTGAGTTGGCATCCCTCCCATTGGTTTGGTGATTATTGTTGTTCATATTTTGGATGGCTTGGATAAGTAGTTGTGGTGTTTTCTCATTTTGCTCCATGAGAGCTTGAGTTGTTTGTTTGTTGCGTTCCATGAAGGTCCTGAATTCGTTTCCCATTTGTTCGCTCATTGTAGATGCAAGTTTTTGCTTCTCTCTCTAAGGCTCTTAGGGGGCTCTTTGGCTAAGTTGCATCAACTATCTTTTGTCCCTCAAGCTGGCAGGGAATACTTTGATACCACTTGTAATGTCCCCTTTTGTAAATGCCCTAGTTTTTGCCCTAAAATCACAATTCCAAGCAAAGCAAGAAATGAAATAGAGTTAGCGATATCATTTACCAATTTAAATTGTTGAACAAGATAGATCCTGGTTGAGAACCTGCAATTATGTTAGATAATCATTTAAAACATAATCCATAAAATAGATCTTTTCTACTAGGGTTAGGAACATTATCTTAATCATATGATATATCCAATTCATTAATGGAGTTCAACCAAAAAGGGTTAGGATAAGGGGGTATGATAGGGTGCTTGAAGTGATCCTCTACCCTAGGCCCAAGAGCGGATATACCATCCCCTTTGGCCTCATGTGGCCCTCGCCATCCATATGAGGGGGGTGTACCTAGTGAGGTGTCCTATAGTTGTTCCCCCTCATCTTACCACCCTTATTCTCTTCCCTATGACTGGGACTCCTTAACCCAATAGCCAAACCTAAGGGGGCATGATAGGGTGCCTAAAGCGATCCTCTACCCTAGGCCCAAGAGCGAATATACCATCCCTCTTGGCCTCATGTGACCCTTGCCATGCATAGAGGGGGGTGTACCTAGTGAGGTGTCCTATAGCCGTTCCCCCTCATCTTACCACCCTTGGTTGCTTGATGAGAATTAAATACATCCAGATTCCTAGAGATTAACAAATTATACACAACAATCATGATAGAGCATACCACAATATTTATTTAAACACAAGTCTGTTATATTCTCGTGAGTAAATGCATGACTGTTGATTCTGCCTTTGCCTGCTGAGTGCAGATATATTTCTGATTTTATTCTGCTCTTTATATTCCCAATAATCAGTCTTGATCGATTGCTGCTGATTTCTCCCTTGGTGATTTCCCTTTTATATCTTTTTGTATCCTTGCAAGGATGTGTCTCCACGAACAAGTGTGACTTTTTATTAAATAAACTCCTCCATAACAAATCGTGTCCCTGGGTGCCTCTTTAACTATTCGCTGTTCCTTTTATATAGAATGGTCGGCCAGCATGGTCGGCCTTGATTTAGTTTATTATTTAAAATACGTTTTATGAGGTCGGCCTCATAAATTAAGCCTTCAAATCAGCAATTCACTTATTTATATAATGGGGAATATCACATGCTAGCACTTCGTCAGAGAACCAGTGCTGTATAACCATGCAAAGTGCTTGCATAGTTAAATAAATGAGAGCATAAAGATAGTCTAGAGCCTAGCTTCCCCAGATAAAAATAAACAATGGTGTGAGAAAACTCTTGCTGCTTGCATATAGTCAAGAAAATCCTACACAAAAAAAGCTGGGAGGCCATTGATGCTGCATGTGAATGGCCTGCAGTTAGGGTTCTTGTGGCCCTCGCTGCTGTTGCAGCCATGCGACTCCTTTTGCGATGCCCTTGCTCCTTCGTGTGGTTAGCAGCTGTGGCTGTTTTTTCACTGTTTTCTTTTTTGCTGCTGTGTCTGGCTTAAAAGATTGCCGCCTATGGTTTGTGGCGTCCCTGGCTGCACCTGGAGGGGGGGCCCTTTCCTTTTCTTTCAAGGACGTTATTCAGGCTTCGGAGACCACGACCCCTTATCATGCAAATGCCGTCAGTTTTTTGAAGCAAGCCACAAGTTCTTTTAAATCAGACCAAAGGAATGATAAATGTACTCGATCTAATGGTTGTTTGCCAAAGGGTAAAGATCAGCCTATTCTGGTCATTAAACCAAATTTAATTGCAGACGATGTGCTGTATTTGTTCGAGCTTGCATTAATTTGCAAATTTATGGGTATCAAAGTCTCTTTGCCCTTCCTAGAGAACTAGGCCCGCCAAACTTTGCAAACAAAAGGAAACATTGAGGTTATTTTGGCTGCAAATGAATACTTTTTTGTGGTTTTCTCCCGAATGGAAGATCAAAACATGGCCTTCGAGGGCGGTCCCTATTTTTGCAATCAAGCAAGTTTATTTATAAAACCCTAGCATGTGGGATTTGATCCTATGAAAGAACTTCCCTCTCAAATTCCTGTCTAGATTCGTCTTTTTCGGTTGCACATGGAGTTCTGGAGATAAGATATTCTGCAACCCATTGTTGCGGTCCATGGGAAACCCATAGGTTCCTCACATCTCACATTAGAATGGAAAATAACTACTTATGCTCGTATTTGTGTTGAAATTGATCTTAACAAACCTCTCCCCGATTCTATTGAGATCAAGCTAGGTAACATGCAATGGATCCAACAAATAGATTATAAAGCTCTTCCTTTTCGGTGCCAAGTTTACCATGTTTATGGCCATTTACAAAGAGATTGCCCACAACAAGTTACAGCTCCCTCCTTTATGTCTCCAAAAAAATTTGCAGCAAAAGCTCCAACAAAAGGTAAAGCCTTGGCTCATGCAGTGGCGTTAGATCCAATTGGCTTCATTCCAGTGAAGATCCGCAATAGAGGAAGGGTTCCGAATTGCCCAAGAGGGAATGCTACAAGAGGAACTCAATAATAGATTTGGGTTCTAGAAAGTTTTGAGGAATCAGAGCCTTCCATGGCTGAGCAGCCTGCAACGGTCCAAGGAGCAGATCTCAATGATCCTATTGTTTCTTCCCACTTGGTGGAAATTCAAGATAATTCTAATTTGCAAGGGCCCCTGAATAAAAGTATCCCTACTCCTAGCCATTTTGAGGAATGTACCGTGATCCATGAAGCTGAGAAAATGGATACTCACATGACTGTTGCATTTCCTTTAACCACAATAGCTCATATTCTTCATTTCAACATAGTGTTACAAAAATGTGACAGAAATAATATGGAAAATATTATTATGGAATAATACAATACAATATTTTACAAAGAAGAGCGAATGCTCTTATAAAGAATTTACAAGTACTAAGAAAAGACAAACAACTATATAAAGCAAACAGCTGAAGCTAATAAAGCAAAAAGATTGACCATTAATACAGAAATACTATATTTAGTTTAATACCCTCCCTTAATGGTCAATCGGTCAACTACACCAAGATGCCCCCGAAATTTGACAATCTTATCTGGGCCTAGAGACTTAGTGAGAATATCAGCAGTCTGATCCTCTGTAGAAACATACTATAACACAACGGATCCGTCTTCAACCAGCTAGCGAATGAAATGACAAGAGAGATCAACATGTTTTGTCCGTTCATGGAAGACGAGATTCTTTGCAAGTTCCAGCACCCCTTGATTGTCACAATACAAGGGTGAAGGCCTTGCTGGAGGCATTTGCATTTCTGAAAGCATCCTACGAAGCCAAACTGCCTCACAAGCTGCTTTAACAACTCCCCTATATTCAGCTTCTGTCGAGGAGAGAGCAACTCCCTGTTGCTTCTTGCTAGTCCATGTGACTGCACCTATGCCTAGACTGAAAACATATCCAGAGGTAGACTTCCTATCATCAACAGAACCTGCCCAATTTGAATCAATAAAGCCAAGCAGCTGAGGATCTTTGCACCTGCCATACAGAATGCCAAAGTCTGAAGTGCCTTGCACATATCTCAACACACGTTTTGCTGCAACCCAATGGGCAGTTTTAGGAGCAGCCATGAAGCGAGAGATGTAGGTGACTGCAAAACTAAGATCAGGTCAAGTGGCAGTAAGATAAATGAGGCTGCCAACTAATTGTCTGAATGCAGATTCATTCTCTACATAAGAGTCAAAATGGGCTGAGAGTTTCAGCGCTTTCTCCACGAGGGTAGAAGCAGGTTTGCAGTCTGTCATCCGGAATTTGTCCAATAGACTTCTAGCATATTTGGACTGAGAGATGAGGATGCTGTCAGGGCACTGCCAAACCTCAATACCTAGGCAATAATGCAGGAGGCCCAAGTCTGTCATGTCAAAGGTTTGACTGAGATCATGTTTGATTTCTTGAATCAACCGCTCTGAGCTGCCAGTAATAATAAGATCATCGACATAAACAACAATGTAGAGACTATCATCAGCATACTTTTGAACATACAGATTGGAATCAGAAGAGCTCCGCTAAAAGCCATGATCCACGAGATACTGATCAATTGTTATGTACCATGCCCAGGGAGCCTGTTTGAGGCCATAAAGAGCTTTCACCAATTTGCACACCTGATGTTCTTTACCAGCAACCTTGAAGCCAGGAGGTTGCGTCATGTCGACTTCTTCCTGCAAATCTCCGTTGAGGAAGTCACTCTTGACATCCATTTGATGGACTTTCCACCCAAACTGGGCTGCCATAGCAAGGAGAAGCCGAATGGTACTCATTTTGGCTATAGGGGCAAAGGTCTCCTCATAGTCAATGCCTTCTTGCTGGGAGAATCCTTTGGCAACCAACCGGGCTTTATACTTGTCAAGAGTCCCATCAGCCTTGTACTTGACTTTGTACACCCATTTGCACCCAATGGGCTTCTTCCCAGGTGGAAGATCAACAAGAACCCAGGTATTGTTCTTCAGCAGACTGTAATGCTCAACATCCATAGCCTTTTCCCATTTAGGTAGACCTTTAGCCTCAGAATATGTTTGAGGCTCTGAGATACTGTGAAGATTGGCCATGAGGGCAAAATTGGCAGTATTTTGCAGTTTGCTCTTCTTCCAAGCAAATCTACCCTCGACTAATTCATTATTATGAAGATCACCAATTGTTTTGGCCCACCATTTAGGCCAAAGAGGAGGTGAATCACCACCTGAAATAGGTGCATCAGCATCACCAGGTGGAGCAGGTACAAGATTAGGAGGATCCTGAATATCTTGAGGGGCGGGTACAGGCATAACTTCAAGAGCCCTCCCATTAGGTGGAGCAAGAGGAATGCGAACACCCAAATCAGAATCCTCCAAAGACTGATCCTCAGTGTGAGTAGCTGAAGTAGAGAGCAGAAAAGGACCAGTAGTCTCATCAACTACGACATCACGACTGAAGATGAGACGATCAGTGTCTATATCAATCAGTCGGTAAGCCTTATGATTTTCACTATAGCCAATGCACATGAGTTTCTGGCTTTTGGAGTCCAACTTAGTGCGCTTGACATCTGGAATCCAAACATGAGCAGTGGAGCCAAAAACTTTCAGATCATTGACGCGAGGTTTACGTCCAGACCATGCTTCTTCAGGAGTCATTTTTCTGACTGCATAAGTGGGAGATCGATTCAGAAGATAGACAGCAGTGTAGACTGCTTCAACCCAGAATTTCTTGGGGACATTGCGATGTTCTAACATAGAACGTGCCATCTCTGTAATAGTGCGATTGCGACGCTCAACAACACCATTTTGCTGAGGTGTGTAAGGTGTAGTAAGCTGACATTTGATGCCATGTGTTGCACAGAAATGGGTGAACTTAGAGGAACAAAACTCCCCTCCATTATCAGACCGAAGAGAGATGATTGGACAGCCAGACTCTTTTTCCACCAAGGCTTTGAACTGCTGAAATGTACTAAGTACATCAAATATACCCACATCCTCCTGCTGAAATCATCAACAAAAAGCAAAAAGTATCTGCTCCTAGTAACTGAAGGAGTGTTCATTGGTCCACAGACATCAACGTGAACTAGATGCAAAACCTTGAATGCTCTCCATTTGTCACCATCGGAAAAAGGGATCCTATGTTGTTTGCCATCCTGACATGCGTCGCAGACACCAGGAAGTTGAGTCTGAATGTCTGGAAGACCACCGACCAGACTCTCCCGAGCTAACTGAGAGAGATAGTGCATGTTGAGATGCCCATAACACTGATGCCAGAGTTTACTGAGGGAAGTGCTCCTGGCTACCAAAGCTTGCTCTAGAGAATCACCAAAATCCACTAGTCTATATAGACCATGATCCTCAAGAGCCTGAGCAACAGTGGTGCGTGTTTCACAGTCCACTATGCTGCATGAGTGCATGCTGAAGACAACATCCAGATGCGGTGAGTGTCGCATAATCTGACTGATAGAGAGTAGGTTCAGCTCCATGCCAAGTACAAAGTATACATCAAGAAATATTAACTTTCGCCTACCAAATTGAATCTGCACAGTGCCTTTTCCGACAACGGTATATTCTTCGCCTCCTCCAAAGACGACAGAGTCCCAAAATGGCGTGTATTCAATGAATCAGTCGCGCCGATGTGTGAAATGTCGAGAAGCACCTGAATCAATATACCAGGCAGAGGATTTGATATGATCGGCAGGTCGCTTAGCCATAAGGGCAAAAACTACAGATGTCTTTTGCTCAGTATGCTTGACAGAAAGCGCCATCCTCACTCTTTTCATGACATGAAAGATGAGATATTGGAGGATGTAAAACTGAGTGCAATAAAACTGGCTCAAAAATCCAGACACAGATTTTGAGACAAAAGAGAAAAGAGCCATACAGAGTTTTGACATGATCACTGGTGTAGATTGAAACAATGATCCGGTCACAAATTGTAGCTGAAGACTGTCAATTTTACTGAGGCGCTGTAAGCACCAGTGGTTCTAAGGCTACCGGCAAAGCACACTACGCGGAGCAGAGCTGAAATCCAGACACGGATTTACGGATTTTGAGACAAAAGAGAAAAGAGCCATACAGAGTTTTGACATGATCACTGGTGTAGATTGAAACAATGATCCGGTCACAAGTTGTAGCTGAAGACTGTCAATTTTACTGAGGCGCTGTAAGCACCAGTGGTTCTAAGGCTACCGGCAGAGCACACTACGCGGAGCAAAGCTGAAGACCACCACCAAACGCGGCTGGAAACAAGAAACAAAACAAAGCAGGAAGGAAACCACGAAAAAGCAGAAAAAGACATGAAAACTGCTACCGGCTATAAAAGGAAAAAACCGTCGAAGGGGAATACCCAGAAAATTCGTCCACAGGCTTTGAGACGAGTAAAGCAAACACCGACGAAGCACAAAAAAAGGTGATATCAGATGCTCGACACACGAAAGAAATCCGAGATGCAAAAAACACGATTTGCCAGAAGCCTGTCGCCAGGCAGAAAACGCCGCTTCAGAAAGTGAATCGTGAGCCAAATCAAAATGCGAGCTGAGAAAAAAATAAAATGATTTGGGGAGCAACACACCCTCGATTGCAAGGAAGTCGCGATTGGACAGAAAGAGGAATCGCAACTTCAGAGGATGAATCGAAAACAGACTGGCGTGTACAGAATCATACGGACAAGCGCCGGACAAATAAAAAATTTAATCTTTTGGCTTTGATACCATGTTGCAGAAATGTGACAGAAATAATATGGAAAATATTATTATGGAATAATACAATACAATATTTTACAAAGAAGAGCGAATGCTCTTATAAAGAATTTACAAGTACTAAGAAAAGACGAACAGCTGTATAAAGCAAACAGCTGAAGCTAATAAAGCAAAAAGATTGACCATTAATATAGAAATACTATATTTCGTTTAATACATAGGACATCTTTCGTTTGATTACCTTGGCATTCCTTTATTTGTTGCTAATCCCAAAAGGGATTAGTGGAAGATCATTGATAGATTCAGAATGAAGGTTAGTTATCAAACCTTTCGCTAGTTGTCTTTTGCAAGCCACCTAACTCTGCCAAAATATATTTTGCAAGCTCTACCCATCTACAGATTTCTTGCATTATCTACCCCCAAAAGCATCCTTAATGATCTTGATACTTTATCCAAGAAATTCTTATGGGTAGGAAACTTGGACTCCCACAAATGGAGTCTTATTAGTCAGGATCAAGTGTGTAGGCCTAAGCAAGATGGTGGTCTGGGCCTTAGGCATGCCACTCTCAATAGCCAAGCCTTGGCAGCCAAGCTTTACTAGAGATAGTGTAAATATTTGGACAGCTATGGGCTAGAATTCTAAACTACAAATACTTGGGTGGGGTAGTTGCCTCTCAGATCCCTAGAGTGAGTCTGATAGGCAGAGGTTTAATGATATGGAATACAATTAAGAATGGGGCTTCACTTCTTAAGGATGGTCTACTCTAGATTGTAAAAAATCGTCAATTTGGAATGGTGTCGAGGATCTTCACCCTCTGATCCTATCCTCTTTCCCTCTCCTCCAACCTTTGAGTCGCGCCTTTATTGCAACAACATGGACTAGAATTGCTGACTTCAAGAGCACTTTTGAGGTGGGGAGTTCCTCGATCTATCATTGGAAGGATTCTAGCAGATGACCTCAAGGGGGCTCTTTAGAAGCACAGGCCATCGTATCCTTTATTCTTGCAACTTGACCATGTTGCTCATTGAAGGATTATGATTATCTCGTGTGGGGTCATGATCCTAAGGGACTTATTCTATAGACCTTGGTTACAAGTCCCTTGTCAGGTATAATAGTGAGAACTGAGATTTTCCTTGGTGAAACAAAATCTAGAATAAATTTAGCTAGCCCAAGTGCAACTTCATTTGGTTGCTCTGTCAAAATAAATGTCTCACCTAGGACAACATTAAAATGAGAAGATTCTAGGGCCCCTCAATGTGGTTCTGCAGAAGAATTTGTTGCTCACCTCTTTTTCCAAGGTCCTTTTGCCTTAGGCATCTGGGGAAAATGGTGGTGAGATTGGAACAGTCCTACCATCCATTCCACCTCCTTGCCAGAGTTTTGGGCAAGCATGGATTAGCCACCTTCTTTGGCTAGTTTCCTCAATGTTGTTTGGGAGCTTGGTCCTATCTTCATCCTTTGGAAGATATGGTTAGAACAGAACCGTCAGATTTTCTAGGGTCACTAGAGTCTGCTCTCTCAAATCTAGCAAAAGGTTTTTAACTCTATGAAAGAGAGCATCATTGCTAAGTGTTCTATGGACGAGGACCTACCTCCCTCTAATCTTCAAATTTCGAAGAGCCTCGAGCTTCAATCTGCCGGTGTTCCCTCTCGATGCCCTTCCTCCCTCTCATCTTTCTCGAAAGGTGAACAAATCTGGTAAATGATCCCCCCCCCCTTTTCAAGTTTTTTCAAAATAAATACTAACGGCTCCTCCTGTGGCAACCTAGGTGTTGTTGGGATTGGTGAGGTTGGTCGTGCTAAGGATGGTCAATGTGTTTTTTCTTCTCTGACACTATAGATATCAACACCAATAATCAGATGGAAGGTTGCATTATTCTTCTAACTCTTGAAAAAGCTTGTGAGTAGGGTTGGAACGAAGTTATTTGTGAAACAAATTCCCTAATCACAGTTTCTCTCCTAAATGGAGAAAAGACTCAAGAGTCCTCCTGGAAGCTTGCAACTTTAGCCAAGCAGATTCTTCGTCTCACTCCTTAGTTTGAAGTTATATTGTCTGTTCATATACCAAGAGAATGGAACTTGATTGCAAATTGTATTGCCAAGTGGGCTACTGAGGAGAATCAAAATTGGAATGTTTCTGAGTGGAGGTCTCTACCTCCCGAAAAAGCCTCTCCAGTTATCCATCTTGTTCATAATGATCAATCCAGATGATCCCTTCTCGCCTTTGCAGTAGCCCTAGTCTGAGGATTGTTACTCCACTTGGAACTTCTCTACAAAGATCTTCTATTGGACTCATTGGCTTCTTTAGCTTTTTTGCCATGTTTGGCACCTTGCTTGTACCAGCTTTGCTTATTAGAGACCCCATTCTTCAGGATTCCTGGTTGTTTGATGGGATCTCTCAGGTGTCCTTGGGTATGGGCTTGTGACAAACCCATCCAGATTTTCTATCTTTTTGCTTTACTTATGGCTCTGCCTATTTGGAAATCTTTGTCTTGTACTATGTAATGAGGTTTTTTTAATATAATTTTCACTTTTTGCCCTGAAAATAGAAAAAGAAAATCCTACACAATCTGCAAAAGGGTTAAGCATGTTGTGTGGTTTGTATTGTTTTGTTGGATTAATAAGAGTGCCAAGTTTCCTGATATTTTGGTTTGGGATGACAAATCAACTTAGGTACATCAATACAACTTTGGTAACCCACAACCAGAATGAATATAAAAGTTGCCTCAGAAACAATGAACTTTAATTATTTCTAAATAAAGGTCGAGTAGGCATCATTTCCTTCTTCATGAAATTCTATTGGTTTGCGATGCAAAGTCTAAAGGATTTTAAATTTATTGTTCTACGAAAATTTGTTGTAGTATTACTATATATTTCTTTACGAATTGAAAATGTTTACATATGCTATTGTACTAGCATTGGGTTCAAATCCTAATTTGCAATCTTTTAGCAAAAAACACATTTTATCGTGAAAAGCATTTAAGGCTCTTAGAGTGTTTTTTATATTCATATTCCTTAAAGGGAAATTTATCATAATTAATAACAAATTTTATTTTGTAAAGCATTTAGACTGCTTTTTATATTCATATTCTTTAAAGGAAAATTATCATAATTAATCTTTGTGCCCCGGGTCGCTGTTCGCTGTATTTTTTTACCACATCCCCCACAAGAATGTTTTGAGGAGGGAAAGTTTCAGGGACACGGCGATGAGTAGGAAACATCCTCCTGCCATCCCTGACCCACAAAAAATTTAGGAAACATTTTGGAAACAAGAAAAAATGAAATGGAAACGGGATGAAATGTTGGTGAATGGCTACAGCCCAGGCTTGGACTCACACTATAAGGAATATCGTATGGTAGCAATAAAGATTCTGAAACAGCAGGCAATGAGTAAAAATGAGTGGATTTGTATTGCATACGATTCACAAGATTGCATGAAAAAAGCACGTGGAAGACCAACGACTTCGTCCATCATAGAGTGCAATGCGTACAACAAGTGGTTGTGGTTTGGCTGTGAAAGCACATGGAAGAAGGCAAACATAGACAGAGAACTGTCTAAAGATGCAGTTTGGTCAGACTGAGTCATGTTAGACCATCCCACCATCCCAATAATGGAGCTCATGTCAAATTTGAATAATGAAAAACACCTCACAATCCAGCTCATAGGATTTATTCAAAAATTGTATTTCATGCTAATTCAAAATACTATTCTCTACCATTACTATTTAAGAACAATCTATAAAGATGCCATGCTACACCATTTCTTGAAAGATTTTCTACCCTTTCCTATCATGTGATTTTTTTTCATTGATACTATACATTTAAGTAGCAGGTTTTTGGAGTTAAAAATTATGTATATTTAGTGGTTTTAGTGATATTTTGGATTGAAACTTTTGTACGATATTTTTTGTTTGTCAATTGTTTCTTACCAGATCAATAAAGTGTTAGAAATATAGTAATAGTTTTTGTTGGTTTTAATTTCAATTAGGAGGTTAGTTTTAGTTGATGAAATTTTGTAGTTGAAACTTGTAGCTCTTGGGCATTTTGTTGTAATTTTTAGATAATATAATGCACATTGACAATGAAAGCAATGAAATTTTGTTAATTTGTTGTCGACTCTCATCTGAAATCTCAATTCAGCTGTAATGTTATGTAATAATGTTCTATAACATACATGATGAATACCTTATTATATGAATATTTGAAATTTCCTCTATTTTTTAATTGCCATCCCTTGTCGTCCCCTAAAAAATGGCCTCCCAGAAAAGCCGTCCCAGAAACACATCCCCCTGTCCCCTGCCATCCCTGTCCTGAAAACTTGGTGGAACATAGTAATTAATATACACAAATTAACTTAATATTCATAGCTAAAGAAAAATGTTTCTTGAATGCATATATGGCTAAATATTGACTTAATTATGTTACGCCTTTGTGTTAGTTGATGTCTTGAATTTTCTTTCTTCATGGACCATGCAACATATGGTCATTTTTTGCAATACTTGAGTTCTGAAATGGAATCTGGGACCATGCGTTATCTTTTCATTGATGTAAATGCAATTCAAAAATGCAACATAAGGGCAAAACCACAATGACAACAAACAGGAGTGATGATAGAAACTAGGTACTCAACCATGTCCCCAAACACACATCTAATGAAACCTATAACCACCTGATAATGGAAAATTTTCTAATGAGTAAACATGCCAAACTGAATGGTGAAAGTGTACAAACAGTTGGAATTTCAAAGTTCACAGAAAACCTGAGATAAAAGTTGATCTAATCCACCAGATGGCCGGCGCATTGACTCCAGAAATGCTGATGATCTGCCCCATACATTGTTTCCATAGCATCCCATTAAGCCAAACCCATCTATTTCAGATATAAGAAATAAATCTTCAGTTCATTAGTCACATCCATCATAAATTACAATATAGGGTTTTTTTGTGAACACAGGAAAATTATATATTGATAAAAAGGTAGTGCATTGTACAAAATTCGATGTAAGAAAAAACCAAAATGTAACTTAGTGAAGCCCTTGCAAGGTGAAAACACAAAAAGAGGAACTTCGAGTGCTTAAGTATGTCTACTATGAAAGCAAAGAGCAATCTTTTGGGCCTAAAAGTAGGCATAAAACTGTAATACATAAGAGTAACATCAGCAAAGTAGACAGCATATCAGATGAACATCCAGCAAAAGTTGGACCTGATGGCCGCTTGAAGCATTGGCAGCTGCTTTGTTTCTTGAGTCCTCTACTATCCTCTGCATGCTGACATAGAGGACTCCAGTTTGTGGAGATTCCAAGCAGTACGACCTTTTTGATCCAGCAACTTCCTCATTTGAGTGCAGGCATTCATGGAGTAATCAGCTGTCTTTTTATGCCACCTTGATGGGATTCCTGCTTAAGGACCTTGGCAAGCCTCCTTTTGTTCCTTTTGTCTTAAGGCGATTGCTCTATAACTTTTGTTCTATTGTGTACACGTTAGTGTCTCAATAGGTTTAAAGACTCAGGCTGATGCTTCATGCAATTTTGAAGGGTTGCTCAATTCTCTGATCCGTAATTAGTGTGGATATTCCACTACTTAACTGACCAAAATGAATCTTATCTAATCCAATAGTGTTTTGACTGATTAAGTTGCTGATCCTTATACTGAAGTGCAGAAAAACAGTCATTGTGTCTTAAATTTGTTGTAGAGTGCAAACATACATAAAGGAAGAATATATCAGCAAACTTGAGAGAAAGAACAAGTAAAAAATGGAGCATACATAACTTTTGGCCTGGAGAAACAAAAATGAGAAAAAAAACTCCAGAAAAGTGAGGGATCTCCTTCTCATACCACTATCTCCTTTCTGTTCTACAAAGTTTTAAAGCCTTATTCAGGCCTTCCCAAACATCTTACACATTCAAGAGTATGCCCTAACACACCTATACAGCACTACTACTCTCTACATTTCCCAACTACATTTCAACTTCAATAAGACAACTTGAGTGAAGTAACTAGGTACAATCCAACCAATTACAACTGAAAAGAATTCCTTATAATGCCCCTCGAGGCCTAAAATTGCTTATATGTTACAAGAGAGCTTTGAAGAGAAGCCCAAATGTCTTCGAAATGCCAACAGATGAAATTCCAATGCTCCATCTCCCTCTGTCCCTGCATGCTCTATCTTTCTGTCCTATCTGAGACAGTTTCAGTTGTAGGCTAAGTCACTAAACCATCCTGTCTGCACGAACTGTTCATTGACAAATTCAGCCACAGACGAAACTGTGTGATGTTTTCAACTGGGGTCTAAAGCATCACTGATGCTTTTTTTTCATCACTCTGACAGTCCCCTGAGTGTTTGGATAACTAAAGTGAATTTATGTACATGTTCTGACCTGCTGAGTTCTCTGCAACTCTGTTTTTTGATATTTTCCTTAAATGAGTCTTATAAGTGTCTTGTAATTGTTAAAGTCCTCAAGTGTACATTTAGCAAATTAGCGGCAATATTAGCCAACTTCACTAACATGTCTGATCCATTTTGGATCATTCTCCTTTTGCCACTGGATTGAGGTAAGGAGTAAAACGCACTTCCGAAAGAGTACCATGTCAGCTCCTTTCTCCATCTTCTAAGCCATGCCTTGAAGAGTGTCATTAATATTTGCCTAAGAGATGATCAGAAAGAAGTTGGAAGAAGAGGCATACTGTGTGGGTTTTTTTATGTATAGGATTTGGTATTTTTTATGTATAGGATTTGGTATACTTGGTGGAGCAACAGGGGAATATGTTGAAGGAGAAAAGTTTTTTCAGGGTTTCCACTGATTACAGATTGGACTTTGACCAAAGATGGGGAGGTTGTCATGTGATCACTGGGGTTAGTCTAAACTAGAAACAAATTTGCGGGCTTAAAACTTTTCTAAAATGAGACCCAACCACAGTATTAAAAGCAGAATTTAGGGAAACAATGAATGGTCCAAACCTTTTAGAAAGAAATCCAGATTGGTAAACATTATGGCAAGGGGAGGTGACAGGTTCTTTAGCCTTATTGGTGCAGACATGAAACCCAGCTTCATCATCCTCTTCCACTGAGATATTATTTTATACAAAGCAAACATAGCTAGAAGAGGCATGAGGTTAAACACAGAAATGAGTAGCCAATAAATAAACCTTCTTGCATTCAGTTACTGCAGTGGGAGGACTACCCATCAATTGGAGCAAGTAGTTTGTGGCTAACATTTTCTTTGCTAAATTCTGTACAGTCTTTTGGACACCAAAAGTTTAGAAGTGCCAAAAGCTTCAAGTTGATAAATGATAGGCATGAAAGCAAAATGTTTGTAGTACCCATGCTAAGGCAAGAGAGTGGAGAATGAAAAAATTATGGAAGAAAACACCAAGACAAAAGGCTACCCCAAAAAAGCAAAAGCACCAACTAGAAGCATTTTTTATGCATTTAAAGTAGTTTATCAAACCCCTAAAGGGTTTCCACCAAAAGGGAGATTATACGTGAATAAGAACTCAACAAGATGCTCCACCCTAAATATTGAGTTTTAACACCAATCGTTGAAATGGATTAAGTCAAGAAGCAATTTTATAAATTATAACACCATGCACTTCCCCACGTGGATCACCCATTGTACTTGTTCCAAAGAAGGATGGCAAATGGTGCATGTCCAGAGTATCAAGCACCCAACAAAAACACCATAGAGAATCACCATCCACTTTGAAGCCCTAATAACCTCATAGACCAGCTTCAACATGCACAATTTTTCACTTAGTTGGATCTAAATGGGGATATCATGAAACAAGAATCAAGAAAGAAAACATGGAAGGTCACCTTCAAGACTTAGCCAAGGTGTTTAAACAAATGGTCCTTCCCTTTGGGCTTTGCAATGCACCAGTATATGATGAAGCATATGCTTTTTTGATACATTGATGATTTTGTCATTGTTACATTCACGATATTCTTATCTTTAGTAGTTCACACTTCACAATCACAAGAAGAGCATACACACCATCTCCAATGAAATGTCCCATACCTGAGACGGGCCAACTTCCCTCGATAAGATAAAATTTAAATTAAAGATTTAAATTTATAAAGAAAAAAATGAAATTAAAGTTAAGTAGCCAACTCCTCAAATAAAGGCCGACTTCCAAATATTAATTACAAAAAATGAAATCTAAAATCAGATTGAAAATTCCAAATGACCAACCTCCCCTTATCTTGGCGTCAAAAGAAAATAAGTTTAAATATTACATGACTTATGCTGGCCGACCTCTAAATTGGCGCCTTCTTTGTAGTTTAAAAAGTAAGATTTAAATTAAATCTAAAACATGGGCCGACCCCCTCATAGAGTGCGCCCAAGTTGAAAGGATATATATATAAAAGGCAACGATTGTATTCAATATAAAAGGCAGTTAACAAAAAGGTGCAGCAATCAATTTAGAACAGCAGCGATTCATTATGAAAAGGTGTCCGTTATGAAGTGTGATGTCTTTTAGAAGAAATCGCCCTCCTTGAAAGATATATATATATATATAGAGGTTTGTAATGCAATTGAAGGGGGTATGTGTGATGTGTGTTAAAATAATAAATGGTATACACCAAAAGAAGTATAGGCAGATTATTATCTGTAATATAAAGAGCGGAGTCAAATATTAAAGGCAGCCTGGAATATATAACAGCAGTGATATATATAATTATAGATGTGACAGCAGACATTTATCCATATTGTATTACAACAGCAGCATCACCCTATACTGTAACAGCAAGAACATATTGATATTGTAACTGGACTTATCAAGAGGTATATTTTTTACCCATTTAACCCAATGGGCCCTCACAATTGGAATGAATGTGAAATGCATATTAGGGGACAAGCAGTAGCACTAGTCCCTTCATCAAGTAGCGCACCCCAAGTTGGATGGACGGGTGTTTCTGTCACTTGTGGGCCAAGGGGGTGAAATCCGGGATGGATGTACCGCCCTTGGGTTTGGTTAAGGTGTGCCAGGCTCCCGGCGCCCTATATGTTTTCTCATGGAGTTTCATTATGTGATTTACCATTGGGAACAACCCGTGTATGCTTCGTGTTTGATGTGTATACTTTGTGCTTGTTAATTATGCTATGATGATTGATCCATTATTTATGTTATGAAGTGTTGATATCATTAATAATTATCTAATCTATTAACCTATAATATTTCTATTGTCCCTTTCTAGTGAGTATTACCGTATGCAGGTTAAGAAATCAAGAGTATCCTAAGAGGGGACATTACAAGTGGTATCAGAGCTTTGATCCTACCAGCCTGGGGATCGAAGATCGTGTATGCAAGTAAGCCAAAGAACCCAAAGGGCATTAGAGAGGGAAAGAAGGAAACTTTCAGCAAGCAACAACCCTACCCAAAACAATACAATGAGTGAACAATTGGGAAATGAATTGAGGGCTTTCATGGAAAACAATGAAAAAACAACTCAATTACTCCTACAAACCCTCCAAAATATGAACAACACAATTAGCACTCTTAGACCCAACCAAGTCAATGGGAGGGATGCCTCTTCTAATCATTCTGAAAACAATAAAACTTCTTTAGGATCAACACCTAGAGCAACAAGACCCACATTCTTGCCTAGTGAGGAACAAGCAAGAGAAGAAGAAGAGCCCATAGCAACAAACGACATTGAGGATTTGGTAGAAGCCATTCCAAAATTAATCCCCGAACTTAGAAAAAATATCCCATTTAGAGACTATTGTGATATGAGAACAAGAAATACATCAAGGAAATAAAAAAGGAAACCTAACAAAGACTTACAAAAAAAGGTAAGTAGGCTAAACCTTGAAAATTTTGATGGCTCGGGAAAAGTCACGGCACAAGCGTGGATCCAACAACTCGACACATATCTTTCTCTTAGCCCCATGACCGAGGAAGATGCTCTTAAATTTGCCACTCTACACTTGAGAGGGATTGCACACGAATGGTGGCACCATGGCTTGATTACTCTAGGCCACCAAAACATAACAACTTATGATGAATTCGCCGGAGAACTCATTGAAAGATTTGACCAAAAGCGCCCTAAGAAATATTTTAAAGAACTAACTCAATTAAGACAAGAAGGGACCGTAGAAAACTATGTGGCAGAATTCCAAAGGATTTCAGTCATGGTCCCCGAAATCTCCGAAAAAAAACTCATTTACCTATTTATAGATGGACTACTCGAAGCTATTCGTAGCCTAGTAAGTGTCCTAGATCCCACCACTCTCCAAGATGCGATATTAAAAGCCCTACGGTATGAGACCACTAAAACAAGGGATAAAAGTTACTTCAAAAATGTGTCATCAAAAGATAAAAACCTTCTACAAGAAAGATGGGTATCAAAGGACACCTCCTCCCAAGGACGACCGTGACGAGCTTCGAAGAAAAAGATTATGTTTCCAGTGTAAGGAGAAATGGGAGCGTGGACATACTAGTAAAGAAGAGTTTCGAAAGAAAAATTTGTGTTACAAGTGTACGGAGGAATGGGAACCGAGACATAAGTGTGGAAAAAGAGGCCAAGCACACAACATAGAGGCATTATCCGACAAAGAAGTATGGGAAGAAGAAGAGGAAAACCCAAGCAAAAAAAAGAAAGTGCAATGAGGAAGACTATGGAACCTTAGCTGCAATCTCAAAAGCATCCAAGCACCAACCCTTTCAAATTCAAAGTGTTCTAAAGGGACAAAAGGTAACCGCCCTTGTGGATAGTGGGGCAACACACAACTTTATCGACGAAAATTTGGTTACAAGAATGAATTTAAGGGCTTTAAGGTAGCCTTGCCTGATGGATCCCCTACCCCGTGTACAAAAAAGATTCCTCAAATAAGCATCACCTTGGAAAAGCATCCAATCAAGGAAGACTTCTACATTGTAAACATGGGGGACACAGGCGTAATCTTGGGCGTCCCATGGTTGCACTCTTTAGGACGTTTTTACCTAGATTTCCCAAAATTGGAACTTTGTTTCCAACATAACGGACAAGAAGTCCTCTTACAGGGACTATCCAATGGATTCCCCAGAGTAGTTTCATCCAAAAGGATGGAAAGAGCATTTAGACATGGATATGCGCATCCTATACAAAGACCGAATATACCTCATTCTGGAATCAAACTTGGGGATGAGAGAAAACTTGTCTTAAGTTACGGACCTTCCCAGTTACCCACTCAGGGTTTGTTGTTAAAAGAAATTAAGAAATAAAGTTGTTCCTTAATAATTGGTTTAAAGGAAGAACCTACCCATGGAGATGCTATGTGGGAAAGAGTAGACATTTTCAATCATCCAAATTTAAAATTGCTTGAGGACAAGCAATCTTTGGGCAGGGCGGACTGAAATGCCTCATACCTGAGACGGGCCGACTTCCCTTGATAAGATAAGATAAAATTAAATTAAAGATTTAAATTTAACAAGAAAAAAAAATTGAAATTAAAATTAAGTAGCTGACTCCTCAAATAAAGGCTGACTTCCAAATATTAATTACAAAGAATGAAATCTAAAATCAAATTGAAGATTCCAAATGACCGACCTCCCTTTATCTTGGCGTCAAAAGAAAATAAGTTTAAATATTACATGACTTATGCTGGCCGACCTCTAAATTGGCGTCTTCTTTGTAGTTTAAAAAGTTAAGATTTAAATTAAATCTAAAACATGGACCGACCCCCTCATAGAGTGCACCCAAGTCAAAAGGATATATATATATAAAAGGCAACGATTGTATTCAATATAAAAGGCAGTTAACAAAAAGGTGCAACAATCAATTTAGAACAGCAGTGATTCATTATGAAAAGGTGTCCATTATGAAGTGTGATGTCTTTTAGAAGAAATCGCCCTCCTTGAAAGATATATTTAGAGGTTTGTAATGCAATTGAAGGGGGTGTGTGTGATGTGTGTTAAAATAATAAATGGTATACACCAAAAGAAGTTTAAGCAGATTATTATCTGTAATATAAAGAGCAGAGTCAAATATTAAAGGCAGCCTGTAATATATAACAGCAGTGATATATATAATTATAGATGTGACAGCAGACATTTATCTATATTGTATTACAACAGAAGCATCACCCTATACTGTAACAGCAAGAATATATTGATATTGTAACTGCACTTATCAAGAGGTATATTTTTTACCCATTTAACCCAATGGGCCCTCACATTTGGAATGAATGTGAAATGCATATTAGGAGACAAGCAGTAGCACCGGTCCCTTCATCGAGTAGCCCACCCCAAGTTGGATGGACTGGTGTTTCTATCACTTGTGGGCCAAGGGGATGAAATCTGGGATGGACGTACCGCCCTTGGGCTTGGTTAAGGTGTGCTAGGTTCCTAGCACCCTATATGTTTTCTCATGGAGTTTCATTATGTGATTTACCATTGGGAATAACCCGTGTATGCTTCATGTTTGATGTGTATACTTTGTGCTTGTTAATTATGCTATGATGATTGATCCATTATTTATGTTATGAAGAGTTGATCTCATTTATAATTATCTAATCTATTAACCTTTAATATTTCTATTGTCCCTTTCTAGTGAGTACTACCGTATGCAGGTTAAGAAATCAAGAGTATCCTAAGAGGGGACATTACATCCAACTAGTACTACAAACACTAAAGAAGACTCTATTGTACCTCAATTCAAAGTAATGTGAGTTTGCCAAAATCTTTTTATGCTAGTTGGCTTACATTGTTGAGGAGGTGATGTCAAAATTGATTGTAGTAATATGGTAGAGGCCATTAATTGGCCAACACCTACTAGTGTTCATGAAATAAGAAGTTTCATCAAGGACACTAAACAAATGAAGAAGCTTCTACATTTCTTTTCAAAAATTGTAGCACCCTTACATGCTCTCACACCCACCAAAAAAGATTTAACAGCGGAAAGGAATAACAAAAAGCATTGGATGCTTTACCCAAGCAAACATGGACTCCTTTGTTTTAGGTCTTGTAACCATAATTCTAAGCACTGGATGTTTTACCAGGCATTTTTGGCACCAGTTGTTATGTAGCATACAACTGTAATTAGTGCATATCATTATTCCTTGCTTTTTTTGCCTGGACCTCAATAGGTATTTCTTGTGGGGGCCTCAATGCCAACTCCTATTGACTTAGGGAGAAAAGGGGAAAAGGTTCGTACACTAGTATTAATTGATGTCGAATTAAAAGTTACAAACTTACAATTTACCTGTATAAATATATTAATAATTATAGAATCTGGATAATCTGATGAGCTCTTAATGGCTGCAAAGAGGGAGCAATACACAAAGAAGACAAAGCTTGGCTTGAGGGCAATGGCAAAGCTATATCACAAAGAAGACAAGCTTGACTTGAGGGCAATGATAGAGTGATATCGCAAAGGAGACGGGCTTGGCTTGCGGGCAATGACAGGGCGATATCCCAAACAAGACAAACTTGGCTTGGGGGCAAGACAGATCGATATCGCATAGAAGACAACCTTAGCTCAAGGATAAGAACAAAGCGATATCCCAAAGAAGACAAACTTGGTTCAAGGGTAAGAACAAAGCGATATCCCAAAGAAGACAAGCTAGGCTTGAGGGCAGGAACCGAGTGATATATCAAAGAAGACAAGCTTGGCTTGAGGGCAAAGATGGAGCAATGCCACAAAGAAGGTCAAGTTTCCCCACACAGATAGCTCCATATACCAAATGGAGATGTAAGATGGCTTGGGTTAATTAAGCCTTTTATAAATACAAGTCTCAAAGAAGCTTCTTTTTTTTTTTGCAAGCATTTAAAAACCCTAGATCCACTTAATGATCCATATTAAATAATTTCATTGTCGTATCCATTCATCTATCATTTCCATCATTTACTCATTCCATTTAAATTTAATGCAACGCAAGACTCAAATCAAACCAAAAAAAACAGAGCAAATATCAAAATGCGGCGAAGAAGTGGGCAAAAATAAACAAATTTGAAAGAAATGAGCAGTGCTTAACAAAATTGCAAGCTATTTAACCAATGTGTTGAAGAAAAAAAAAAGTTAATTTACCGGCATCATGTTTGGCGACAAGACCACCCGTTCTGTTAAATGGAGCAGCCGAAGAATGAACGGACGACGACAATGACGACAGAAGCCTGTGGCAGCACTGGCCGCCGCCGGATCCTGGAACAGCTGCACTCTGTTCAAGCAGACCTACAGTTGCTAGCCGGGTTGCTGCCCTTCTCCACATTCTCCCTCCCTGTTTTTTTTTTTCTCTCCTGACGAAACCAGCAAATTTAAAAATAAGATGGAGGAGAAAAAAACACTGTCGTCAACAAATTTGACGGGGTTGTATCTAATAACAAGTGACGAGAAAAAAATAGTGAATAAACTCCACGAACTTCAGAGGTGATCCAAATTGTTGGAGTGTCTACTCGTTGTAACCTATTCTCGCAGACGGCAGCGTCTATCCAGCATCATATAGGATGTTCTTATAGGTAGTGCATTCTATGCTATATCAGCCCAATTCTCATTATGCCCGGGTATTTTCTCTGGTTGAATGAATGAATGAAAGGATTTTAATGACATCCACGAGCTCACATCAGCTTAAGGGATCAAAAGCCACAGCTCTAAGATACATTCGAACTCTTTTCAATGTCGGCACTTCTACTATACAACTTGACCAAGAAACCGGCCATTATGTGGAGTTTATCTTCCCTAAATAGCTCACTTAAACTTCCCTCCTTCAAGTTGTTTCCATATTGCATACGGATATCATCATAGGCAACACATTCAAAGATGAAGTGTCATTCCATTTCAACAACTCTTTTGCTACAGAAAGTACATATTCTGTCTTCCCAAACTTCTTTGGGAATCGTCCATCTACTAATTTCGCACCTTAGATGATGTGAACCCGACCTCAGCTCCGCAATTAAGAGTCTAGCTTTACCCTTAATGTCAACATGCAAATAGGCTTTTTCCCCGTGTTCCCACGTGGGGTTGAACTCTTTGACATAATGCAATTTTTTTGGGCCAAGCAACTTAGTCCACATGGCAGTCCTGAATTTTTCCAACACGAATTGTTTAATTTCAGCTTTGGTTTTAGGACAGTCTTGGAAATTAATATCCCATTTGCTCAACCACTTGTTCTACTTCATCCACGTCTTTTTCCTACGATCTAACCTTTCCTCCACCACCAACTTAGGCCAACGTTGATTATCCATGTTTTCCACCTTCTTTAGGTAGCAAAGAAGCCAAATAACTGCAACTGCCTCCAACGGGAAGGTGCCCGCCTCAACCAAAAGAATCTCATAGGGAACAGTAGCCTTGACTTTAAGACTACTAGTGATAAGGTGTTTTTGAACTCTTTTTAATTGTCTCCATTTGTGATTTGAAATGTTGCTCCCCCAAACCTCGTAGCCATATAGGATAACTAGGGTGACTAACAAACCAAAAAGAGTCTTCTTGGTTTTCCAATCCCAAAGCTCCGCTTCCCTACATCTATTCTAAAGCATGTAGGAGGCTCTCCAACCCCCTTGAATCCTCTTCATCGTAAAAGTGTCCCAGCTGAGTCTATTGTTGAAAATAATACCAAGGTACTTGTATTCTTCAATAATTTCCAAAGCGTTTCCTTCAAAAATAAAGTTGGCATGTTGTTGCTTTCTTTTTAACGAGAAAATCATGATTTTGGTCTTGCTAGTGTTCACCTGCATCCCCACCTCTTGGCAGAAGAGTTCTAACTCCTTCAGGTGCTTTCTCAAACCATGTGCGGTTTTGGCAACCAATATAAGGTCATCAGCATATAAGAGTAGTTTCACCACAAAACCTGCCAGCTGGATACCATCCCCATCGGTGTTGTTTAACCATTATTCAAGCTTGTCAATATATAAGCCAAATAAAGCGGGTGAAAGGGGACAGCCTTGTTTGACCCCGATGTCACTACCAAAACACTCTGAAAAACCCTCTTTAGTTCTGATTTTAGCTCTAACCTGCTCATAAAGCTTGTGAACAGCAACCCTATACTCATCTAGAATCTCAAGTTCTTCCATCCTTTTCCACAATTTGTCCCTGGGGACCGTGTCAAAAGCCTTTTTAACATTTGTATAATTCCGTGATGACTGCAGTCATATATATGTATAGTTCCTTATCTATTCATTACAAAAAGTTTACCATTAAAAAAACTTATCATTAATATTATATTACTAGAAATTAAATAAAAATTAGATTTGTGAAATGTCTTTCCTAATTTCACAAAAAATAGGATAGGGATGTGTAGGGAAAGTTTTTTGCTTTGAACAAGAAAATTTGGATTTTTTTTGGGCTTCTACATGTAAAATGATGGAAAATATCACTCTTATGCAACCACCACAAGGTAAGTGAGGCTAATGGTATTTAAATTTCTAATTGCAAGTATCTACACAACAATTTTGAGGTGGGATTGAACCAATTATTTGAGGATATTGTAGGAAGATATGTGAAAGTAAGTTCCAATAAGAGCCTAAATTACATGCACTACTACACAAAGAAGGATTTAGCAGCGCCCCTTAAGTCTTGGATTCGATGGTGGAGGTGGGATTGAAATAATTATTTGAGGATATTGTGGGAAGATCTTTGAAAGTAAGTTCCAATAAGGGCCTAAATTACACACCCTACTACACAAAGAAGGATTTAGCAGCACCCCTGAGTCCTAGATTCAATGGTGGACTTTCTCAGACTCCATCCAGAGTTGGTTGTGCAACTAGAGTTTATGTGGATAGAATTGAGATGGTGTCTACAAACTTCCAACCTTTTGCTCATTTCCTAGATATAAAAGTGGGCGATGAGTTAATTTGGCATGAAAATCGTTTGATTAATCATGTTGTGATTTGTAATTTTTTGAGATTATGGCCAAAATTGTGTGACCAACATGCATGGATCTCGATAAAAAGGGGAAAAACACCTAGAGGATGAAATTTTCATATTCCCCTGTGCTCAAGGCTTTTTCGTTTTGGAATCTGATTCTTTCAAAGATAAGGAATTTGTTAGATGCAAGCTAGTATGTCGGATTTTCAAAGGGATTTTCTCTATATTTAGCCTTGTTTCCTAACCTTTGATCCATGCACAGATTTATTTTCCTTGGCTTTATGTGGGTAATGTTGCCTTAGTTGCCATTACAATTCTAGGAGACCAAGAGTTTGGAGGCTATTAGATATTATTGCTCAACTTATGCCTGCAATTGTGTAGAGATGGATATTACCAAAGATTTGCTTGCAAATATTTCTTTGTTTGTGGGTGATCAAAGATGGTGACAACCTATGGATTACGAGAAAATTGCTTTTAGGTGCAAAAATTGTTTTTATTCTAAACATCTCACATTCTAATGTCCAAAAAAATCATTCAAGGCAACGGCTGATGTGTATAGGAATGAGGCTCTTGTTGATCCTCTGAAACCCATGTCATGTCCCTATACTAATGATTTATAATTCAATCAATTATGCATTATTCATTCAAATTGGAGATATGAATGACATTACAATATTGCAAATCGATTAAATAATATAGATTAAATATATTTGAATAATAAATTAAGTATTATATAATCCTTAAAGCAATATTATAAAGATAATATATTTATTTAAAATATATTATTAATTTAAATAACAAGTATAATTATTAATATAAATATTTTTAATATAATTAAAATATAATATATATTTATTAACAAGAATATATTATTACATTTATAAGTGACAAATATAATATATAATATATAAATATAAATAATTATAATATAATAATTTAAATATTATTATAGTTAAATATAATTAAGTAAATATAATTACAATGACAAAATGCTCATATAAGACTTTGTCTTATTTAAATATACTTACAAACCAGCCATAATATACAACAAATATAATACATGTTGATCGTGACTATGATAAAGCAGAAGAGCCCCGATTTATTGATGAAGGGGTGCGATTTATATTTACTAAAGATGTTATTCATATATAAAGGCGGTGATTTAATATATAATGAAAAGGAGCTGGAGGTTCAACTGACAGATCGTAGAAGGATGCGATTTGAAGTTTATAATATGATTTAGTTTTAATAAGAAAGTGGCAATGATTAATATTGAAGAGGCTGCAATTAACAAAGGTTGCATCTTTTATGAAAAGACATCTTTCTTGACAAAAAAAAGAAATAGAAAGGTATTTTAAAGGAGAGTAAATGAGGTTTAAGGAAAGCATGGATCAAGAGAAAAGGGATATCTGATTGGGACAGCAATGAAATAATAATTCTGAGTTGGAATGAGTAACAACATATAGATATACTTATGAATTTTAAATATACATTTTCTTAATATAAGAGAAGAGAAATATATTTCTGAATATAGGCAGAAATAAGGAAGGACATCTAAATTTAAAGAGGAAGAGAATAAGAATTAAAAGAAGAATGTATATGTCTATAGATATATCTAGATCTGTATAAACAAGGGAAAGATATAGACAGAAGTATAAATCAGTCATCCTCGTACATAGCAGCAAATTGGAATCATCAATCAAGCAAGTCATATAAACAATTGTGCCACAACAAGAGGATACATTGCCATCCCTGAACTAAAAGTTATATATATTGATGAAGAGATGATAAGTAGGAAGAATGCCCTCCATCATGCTCTCATTAAGTTATATTAAAGAGATGATAGGTACGAAGAATGCCCTCCATCATGCTATCATCAAATTATATTAAAGAGATGATAGGTACGAAGAATGCCCTCCATCACGCTCTCATTAAGTTATGTTAAAGAGATGATAGGTAGGAATAATGCCCTCCATCGTGCTCTCATTAAGTTATGTTAAAGAGATGATAGGTAAGAAGAATGCCCTCCATCATGCTCTCATCAAGTTATGTTAAAAGGATGATTAGGTAGGAATCATGGCCTCCATCATACCCTCATCAAGAGATGATAGGTAGGAAGAATGCCCTCCATCATGCTCTTGTCAAGATGTGATAGGTAGGAAGTGTGCCCTCCATCACACTCTTGAACCTTGAAGGTGGACATAAGAGGTGATAGGTAGGAAGTGTGCCCTCCATCATGCTCTAACTTGCGAATACTTCTATGGGATCCATCATAGGATCAACTTGAGGATTGGGTAACTATATGTTGAACTAAATTTTATTTATGCTATATCATTAATTAAGTTATGATGTATTGATTTCCTTACTATATTCTAATTTATTGATCTTTAATATTGCTAATGTTCCTTTCTAGTAGTTATTCTTGTGTGCAAGTTAAGAAATTAAGAATATCCAAAAAGGGGGACATTACAAGTGGTATCCGAGCAGTCATCCTGCCATCCTGTGAATGATAGTTGTTACATAATCTTATGCTAAGTTATATTGTGCGCCCATAACCCACAAATCCCAGGATCATTCTCCACATTATCTTATCATCATTCATTGATTATTCTACGACTTGCTCATCAATCAAAGTATTACTTGAATTTATCTTCTCTATAACATCACTAGCTTCATCTTTCAGATTTTTCATCAATATCCAATCTTGGATTCTCAATACTCCCAAATTTCTTCTTTAACATTGAAAAGATTTTCCTTTATGCATTCACTTGATTAACTACATATTCATCTATAACACTTGTATTACCTCAATCACATTGCTATTCAAAATCAAATAAAAGCTTACCAAATCTTCTTTGATCATAAATTTTCTCTCCATGACATCATATAATCAATTATTCCTCAAGAACATGACTCTTCTCAATTTTGAGGTCAATAAAATATCAAAAGGTAAAACTACAAGATGACAAGTACAAGACTGAATCTCGTAATTAAAAATCAAGATGTCTTCATCATCCATTGGAATCTGGGAAACTCAATACTCTCAAAATCTTCTTTAGCATTGAATCTATGATACTTGCATCACATCGTTGTTATTCAAACATCGAACAAATGCTTACCTATACATTTGTCTTTATTTAGATCTTTCAAATATTTGTGGTCACAAATTCTCTTTCATAGATTCACAATCATTTTCTCTTCACTAAAGCATGTTCATTCTAAATCAAAACCATGACTTCGTCTCAACACATTAGAAGGTAGACGTTAAAAGTGCAAGGTAATGAAAGAACTCGTTGTGATTGCTTTAGGACAAGCAATCTTGAGTGGGGAGGGCTGTCATGTCCCTATACTAATGATTTATAATTGAATCAATTATGCATTATTCATTCAAATTGGAGATACGAATGACATTAAAATATTGCAAATCAATTAAATAATATAGATTAAATATATTTGAATAATAAATTAAGTATTATATAGTCCTTAAAGCAATATTATAAATATACTATATTTATTTAAAATATATTATTAATTTAAATAACAAATATAATTATTAGTATAAATATATTTTTTATGCATAAGAGAGTTTTTGTATTAAACTATTAAAAACCATATAGCTTATATTTGTCTGTATGACAATATTAATATAAATATTTTTAATATAATTAAAATATAATATATATTTATTAACAAGAATATATTATTATATTTATAAGTGACAAATATAAATATAATATATAATTTTTATTTTTTTTGTTAGGTAAATGCCATCATGGGGATGGCTTCCTTTGGAATATAAAGTCTTAACGAAAAAAACCAGCTTTTATTTAGGGGCTAGTACCCTATTGGGTATGCCTTGAGAGTTTCCTACAAAACTAAAGGCTAACAGTGCCTCTAGTGATTTAACACATTCTCCTCGTCCCAAAAGAAGGAGAGACAATTACATAATTTCGTGCATAATCAGCATGACGCCTTCTGCCGCCTCTAATAGCCTCCCCACTTGCCCGTCAGTGAACTCGTCTTTGTTCTCCTGCAGAAGTTTACGAAATGTCTCCATGTTTCAGTTTTCTATTCCCTCCTTGTAAACCTCCAGAATGGCCCTGGATTTCTTAGAGCCGATCTTCCTTGCATAGGTTGATTTCAGCGTTTCTTCTACCCGGTCCGCACTTACATCATTGATCTGTCCCATCACCACAGCATGGTTGGCTTGTGCTACCAGTCGCCACCCCAGGAGACCCTATAGAAAGAGCCTCCCATGATCAAAGATATATTGGTGAAGAAAAGTTGATACACATGACCATCATGTACATGGCCTCCACTCCAAGATCCCCCGCCAATCACCTGGAGAATCGTCGTCCTTGCTGCTTCCTCTTTCAATTTAAACATGCATCCTACTTGTTGCTCCTTCCCTTCCTCCAAGCACCTGCATTTCACTCCCATAATCTGTGCCATTATTTGAGAAGAAGAGAGGGACTTCTTAGAGATTATAAAGAGAGACTCCAGTTGTGACAAGCATAAACTCCTAGCCTCTTTCCTGCTTCCGTTATGAGCCATGGTTCCTTGAGAATCTTGCCCAAATCTACTGAAATCCCACGGCGTTCGTCCTCTCATATTCCTTCTTGATCAATAGTGAAAACCAGCACCGTCGGATGCAAGCTCCGCGATCTATCTCCCTCCTATGAAAGCTCCACGTCTAACTGTAGTACCGCATCTAAACCTGTCCATCCTGCTACGTCTGAATTACTCAGGTCCTTTATGCCCCTCGTGATCCCTTGGTTTGCCAGGAAATCTGTGACCTTGTTGGCTTCTCTATATATGTGAGTGATGGAGAAATCTAGGAAGCCTAGGTCGTCCTTGACTCGTTTTATCCCTTTCCTTAAAAGCCAATTTTCTGATTTATTCCTTTGAATTGCATTGATTATTAGCTGAGAGTCCCCTTCAATATTTATGTTAGTCGACCCTTTTTTCTTACATTCTGCTACTCCCCTGGCCAGAGCTTCTAATTCTGCTACGTTATTTGAGGCTATTCCTAAGTAACCAGAAGCTGCCCATACAAGTTCTCCCTTCTCGTTTCTTACAATAAAACCATATCCTGCTTGCCCTGGATTGCCTTTGGAAGCTCTGTCGAAATTTAATTTTAGTCTACCACTGGGAGGAGCCAGCCATCTACTTTGACTCCTCTTCTTCTTCCCTCCGCCCAATCCCTTTGGGACCTTCAGGTCTGACCAATTTTTCATAACAAAGTCATCCCAGCTAGTGAATTTGCATCCTCCTCTACGATGTGCTTTGGAATTTAGAATTTCTATAAGGCCAATTTTTGCCTTTCTTATTAATCTGTCTGTGGAGATTTCTTTTTCCTCAAAGATTCTCAAATTCCGTTCCCTCCAAATATGCCATACTATCATGGAGGGAGTAGAAGTCCAGATACCACCCCAGAAACCTTTCTTCTGTAACATTGGCCAACTTTTCAGGAACTCCACTATTGAAAAGTTCTTAGCCCCTTTCCACCCTAGTAAATTAAGAAAATGATTCCATACGTCCATTGCTACCTGGTAACCTAACAACAGATGGTCTAAAGTTTCCTCGTGTTGTTTACACATAATACATCTATTTGGCCCGTTTATGCCCAATTTTAGTAACCTATCTCCAATTAAGATACTCCTGTGAAGTACCGTCCATAGGAAGGCTCCTGCCTTGGGCAGTATTTGATTGTCCCAGCATAGCTTTTTTGGCCACCTTTCAATGGCATTGCTATCTCTTTCCAATTTCAAAAGGTGATACCCAATTTTAACTGAGTAATTACCCGATTTGGCTCCACACCACAATATTTCATCCTCTTCATTATTTATTCATATTCTTCTATCACTGAGCACTTCCAAATATTTCTTTTTGACTTCCTCGCTGACATTGTACTCCACCAGATTCGCCCATCTGACTCTTCCCTCCTCATCCACCCCTTCGAAATTGTCCGTCACCTTTTCTCCCTTGTCTTGAATCATTTGTATTTTTAAGTCTTGAAGCTCTTCTATACTGTCTAATGAAGGCCACCCCTCCCATGAGTCCATCCAAAAACTTGCTTTACCCCCATTGTTGATGCTCCATGTAAGATGGTTTAAGATTAGGGGTCTACATTTTCTGATAAAATTTGAAACCGCCAAGCCGCCCCCTGGATTTGTAATGGTCAAAATTCTAATAGGGTCCATATCATCTAAATATTTACTCTGCATAATTCTACACCAAAGTTTATGTGGTTGTTTGACCATCTTCCATACCAACTTAGCTCCCAGTGCTTCATTTTGGATTTTCAGTTCTCTCATTCCCATTCCTCCTTTTTCCTGGGGGCGGGTTGCTTTGTTCTATCCGATAAGAGGTATTCTTCTTACATCCTTCGATCCTTCCCACATAAATCTTTTCCATCCACTTTCCAAATTACTCTTGGCTTTATTTGGATTTTGAAAACATGACATTAGGTGAATCAGAACCGCTCCTAATACTGCTTTAAGCATGGTGATCCTTCCTACTAAAGTTAACCATCTTCCCTTCCATGCTTCCATTTTGTTTTTGGAGTGAGTGATTACTTCTTCCCATAGATGAGATTTAATTGGTCCATTGAACAGGGGAGCCCCTAAATACTTCGTTGGTAATGAGTCCACCTGACAGCCCAAAATGGTGGCAAATTGTTGTTGCCATCTTCTCGATGTGTTGAATAGATACATTCTTGTCTTTTCTTTGTTTATCAGCTGCCCCAAAAGATTTGTATAAGAATCCAGGACCCTTTTTACAACCTCTGCTTCTGCAATAGTGGCTTCCCTGAAAAGAAAGGTATCATCTACGAACTGTGCGTGGGTAACTATCTCTATGCCGCGGGCCACTTTAATTCCTTTCCATCCTCCCGCCATTTGACATTGCTGTATCATTTTCCCCAATGCTTTTTCCCCAATGCTTCAGCCATTAAAACAAATAGACAGGGAGATAGAGTGTCTCCTTGCCTCAGTCCTTGTGAGATTTCAAAAAAACCACATAAAGAGCCATTCACTGCCATAGACATTCTTGGAGAGGAGATGCACTGGAAAATGTCTTCTAGCCATTTCTTGCCGAAACCTATTTTTTCCAAAATCTTAAGTAGGAAGTTCCATTTAACTCTGTCATATGCTTTACTCACATCAAGCTTTATTAGCATACTTTTCTGTCGATTCAGGTTGATTGAGTGAATTACTTCATTAACCAAGATAATGCTATCTGCTATTTCTCTTCCTCGTGTGAATCTATTTTGATTTTCGGAGATGATTCTTCCCAATATAGGTTTGAGTCTATTTGCTATTGATTTGGATAATATTTTGTAAACCGTATTGCATAAGGATAAAGGCCTGAAATCACTTACCGTCTTGCAATCTGATTTTTTGGGGATGAGAACGATGACTGTGTTATTTATTTCTCTTACAAATTTGTTCTTTTTTCTAAATTCCTTTATGATTTTCCATACTTCTTTGCCCACAATTGACTAAAAATTTTTAAAGAAGAGAGCTGGGAACCCATCCGGGCCTGGAGCTTTATCTAGGTGCAACTGAAAAGATGCCTTTTTTACTTCCTCTTCTGTGAAGGGTCTCTCAAGATCTTCTCTCTCTTCCTCACTAAGTATTCAAGTGATGCAGCTAGTAGCTGGGTCAATGTCCTTCCAATCGAAGCCTTCCTCTGGTGCCAAAAATTTTTGGAAGTAGTTCACTACTTCCTTCTCTATTTCTTCTGTTTCCTTCAAAACAACTCCGTTCTTGTTTATGAGTTATGAGATTTTATTCGTCATTCTTCTAGCTTTTACTGAATTGTGAAAAAAAATTGTATTTCTATCCCCTGATTCCAACCAAACTTCTCTAGCTTTATTCCTCTAGTACTCCTCTTCCCTAGCTAGAAGTTCATCCCACTCCTCCATCAAGTCTTTCTCTTTCTTGTAATCACTTTGAAACATCCCAAACGTTATTATCTTTTGATTTAGTTCCTCTAACTCTCCCTCTACTCTCTCCTTCTCTGCAAATATGTCCTTAAAAGTTGCTTTGTTCCATTCCCTTAACCTTTTCTTGACATGTGCCAGTCTTTTACAAAAAATGAAGCTCACCGATCCTCCACTTCCAAGTATCTCTATCCACCATTTCCTAATCTGCTCTACCAATTCCTCTTTTTGCCACCACATCTTTTCGAATTTGAAATATGAATTTCGAGGTTTGACTAGTAAGCTTATTACTAGTTTGATGGGATAATGATCTGACAAAGAGCAAGGCAGAATACTTGATTCTATCCCTAAGTCCAATTCCAACCATTTCAAGTTGCATAAGAATCTATCCAATATTTTCGCTATATTGGTAAAACCTTCCCTTCTGTTGGTCCAGGTGAAATTGCCTTCCTTAGGGGGAAAATCTATTAGATTTGCCTCCTCCACAAAGTCCCGAAAATCTTTTGCAGCTCTATTTTCTATTCTTAAGCCCCCCATTTTTTCATCCAGACCTAAAATGGCATTAAAATCTCCTCCTAAAATCACTTTTTCTTCCCTGAACCTCTAAATTCTACTTAGAATACTTCTCCACACCTCTCTCTTTTCCTCTGTCTTGGTAGGTCCATATACGCTAAAGATCCAAAAAGTTATATTGGAATGAAACATGTAGACTTTCCCTAAAATCGAGTTTTGGCTTACCTCTATTTCTCTTATATCAACCTTCGAAGGGTTCCACATTAAGCCAACCCCTCTCCCTGTACCTCTCGGGTCACTAAAAACACCTGTTAGCAGCCTGCAATGTTTTAAAAAAATCATAGCTTCTTCCTGAACCAACCTAGTCTCCTGTAATAAGATTAAATCTAACATCAATTTAGAAAGGTGGCGCTTGATTGCGCGCCTTTTGTTAGGGGCATTTAAGCCCCTAACATTCCATGATAGGATTTTCATGGCTTCCCAAGGGAGGTGCTTCCTCCCTTGGATCTTAACATATATTTTTTGATGCTCAAGAGTCCTTTGTCCGCTGCATACTCCTCTCTTTTTTCCTTATCGGTCTTCCTTCCTAGCTTCTTCACTGTTCCCAGATTGCCTCTAGCTCCTCTAGCACCAGTCTGGCTAATGTGTCTAGGGTCAATAATGCCAATCTCCTCCCTTACCTCTGCTATCTCCTCATCCTCTGACCAAGCTTCATTTGTCCTTTCTACTGCTTCCAGAGTTTCCATCACTACTTCCTAATTGGAAACTCTTTGTTGCTCTAAAAGCCTTTGCTTGCCAAATCCTCTGACTCCACTAGAGAGTTGAATTGCTCATAAGTCTCCTTCCTATCCTCAAGTTTCTTGGACAGATCTTGGGTGGGGTCCTCTAAATCTATTTCAGGTTTAGATTCTTCCTTTTTTTCCCGGCTCAGAGATGCTGGAACCCTATTTGAAGATTCGGCCGAAACTCTTGTTTTATCTTCCAAAGCCTGGTGTTTTACCTTTCCTTTTTGTGTTTCTATAGTCTTTGGCTCCTTATTTTGTTTATTCTCTTCTGATTTCTTTTCTTCTTCCTCTCCTGACATTCTAGGGCATCCTGTTTCCATATGTCTTCTGCTTTTACATTTTAGGCAAAAGAACTTTTTCTCCTCAATTTCGATGTTCTGTTCCCATATTCCGGCTGAAGTGATCAGTTTTATTTTCTTTGGGATTTTTCTTATTGCTACCAAATTGATTCTTGCAAAATAAACTAAATCACTATTTCCCATATCCAAATCCACCGCGTTCCCTAGGGTATCTCCGATTTGATATAAACACCCCCTGACCAGAATTCAAAAGGAAGATTATATAATCTTATCTAGATTGGTTCTTTGTATGGATCGAAATTGTTAGGGTTAAAATTTGGTCTCCATTTTTGCGTATAGATGAAATCCAGTCCTATCTTCCATGGCACTTTTTCCAGAACTTCATTTCTTTCATTTTTCTCTTGGAAATTAACAACGAAGAATTGTTTAGGGATGAAATGAACAATTTCTGCCTTTTCCCAATGTTCTCCAATCCAATCCTTGATTTGTCACTTAGATCTATTTCTTCCTATAATTCTTCCTATTATTGTTGTTCGTTCTAGGGTTTCGATATCTTTATCGACTTTTTCCTTAACATTGATTATCAATTCTTCTTCCTATTTTGAATCTGCCTCTTCTTTAATAATGTCCGCATATCTTCTTCTTCTTTCACTGTTCAGTGGAATTGCATTGACTCCAGTCACGGCATACGGTGCTTCTTCTCCTTTGTTTCTTTCCCCAGCTTCTTTTGTAATTCGCGCTCCATCCTGCTTTTTCATTCCCTCCTACTTTTTCATTCCCTCCTACTTTTTCGCTCCGTCCATTTTTTTTCTTTTCTATAATATATAATATATAAATAATTATAATATAATAATATAAATATTATTAATTTAAATATTAGTATAGCTAAATATAATTAAACAAATATAATTACAATGACAAAATGCCCATATAAGACTTTTTGTCTTATTTAAATATACTTAAAAACCGGCCATAATATGCAGCAAATATAATGCATGTTGATCGTGACTATGATAAAGCAGAAGAGCCCCGATTTATTGATGAAGGGGTGCGATTTATATTTACTAAAGATGTTATTCATATATAAAGGCAGTGATCTAATATGGAATGAAAAGGAGCTGGAGGTTCAAGTGACAGATCATAGAAGGATGTGATTTGAAGTTTATAATATGATTTAGTTTTAATAAGAAGGTGGCAATGATTAATATTGAAGAGGTTGCAATTAACAAAGGTTGCATCTTTTATGAAAATACATCTTTCTTGATAAAAAAAGAAATAGAAAGATATTTAAAAGGAGAGCAGATGAGGTTTAGGAGAAGCATGGATCAAGAGAAAAGGGATAACTAATTGGGACAACAATGAAATAATAATTATGAGTTGGAATGAGTAACAACATATAGATATACTTCTAAGTTTTAAATATACATTTTCTTAATATAAGAGAAGAGAAATATATTTCTGATTACAGGCAGAAATAAGGAAGGACATCTGAATTTAAAGAGGAAGAGAATAAGAATAAAAAGAAGAATATATTTGTCTATAGATATATCTAGATCCACATAAATAAGGGAAAGATATAGACAGAAGTATAAATCAGTCATCCTCGTACATAGCAGCAGATTGGAATCATCAATCAAGCAAGTCATATAAACAATCGTGCCACAACAGGAGGATACATTGCCATCCTTGAACTAAACTATATATATTGATGAAGAGATGATAGATAGGAAGAATGGCCTCCATCATGTTGTCATCAAGTTATGTTAAAGATATGATAGGTAGGAAGAATGCCCTCCATCATGCTATCATCAAGTTATATTAAAGAGATGATAGGTACAAAGAATGCCCTCCATCATGCTATCATCAAATTATATTAAAGAGATGATAGGTACGAAGAATGCCCTCCATCATGCTCTCATTAAGTTATGTTAAAGAGATGATAGGTACGAAGAATGCCCTCCATCATGCTCTCATTAAGTTATGTTAAAGAGACGATAGGTAGGAAGAATGCCCTCCATCATGCTCTCATCAAGTTATGTTAAAAGGATGATAGGTAGGAATCGTGGCCTCCATCATACCCTCATCAAGAGATGATAGGTAGGAAGAATGCTCTCCATCATGCTCTTGTCAAGATGTGATAGGTAGGAAGTGTGCCCTCCATCACACTCTTGAACCTTGAAGGTGGACATAAGAGGTGATAAGTAGGAAGTGTGCCCTCCATCACGCTCTAATTTGCGAATATTCCTATGGGATCCATCATAGGATCGGCTTGAGGATTGGGTAACTATATGTTGAACTAAAATTTATTTATGCTATATCATTAATTATGTTATGATATATTGATTTCCTTACTATATTCTAATTTATTGATCTTTAAAATTGCTGATGTTCCTTTCTAGTAGTTATTCTTGTGTGTAGGTTAAGAAATCAAGAATATCCAAAAAAGGGGACATTACAACCCACTTGGCTCCAAATGAAGATGGTGCTTAGAGTTCTTCCACAAAGTATATGGCTACTTAATCTTCTAATTTAGCTTTGGCACCCTTGACCCTTGTGACTAAAGGGAACTCAAGTACAATTTTAATCCCTAAGAAGATTTTAGGTGGGCTTGAAATAGTCAAGCAAACTCATGCTCACTATATTTTAGATCATGTTAAGGCCTAGTCGAATGTAATCGGATGCTTCTAAAGATGAGTTTAAGTATACAAGTTTCCTAATGAAGGATCTAATGTCATCTCCAATGGAGTAGATTGAATTGAGGTGAAAAAGAAGAAAGTTCCTTGTAGAAGTACACATCCGATGACTCGAAGATCCTCCATTTTCGAGTAATTTGGGTCTTGATCAAAAAAAGTTTTTGTTGTTAAAAGCACGAGGGATAAGCCTCTAAAGATAGATTAGGTCTAGTGAAGCATAAGTTACCTAAATATTGTGCTTTGACGCTATTTTTGTGGTTGTTGGGTGCCTAACCTAGGTTTACTAGAAAAAATTTATTACTAAAAATTAAATATATTAATACAAAGGAAAGGTTAACTTTTAACTATATAATTATTATTAAAATACAATATAAAATATATTGATAATTAATAGATTTATTAAATTCTATTTTATTTAATCGAGAGAGGACTCAAGAGTCCTTCCAGTGGCTGACAATTTTAGTTGAATAGATTCTTTGAATCTTACTCCTTAGTTTGAAGACATATCCTTTGTTCATATCCCCTAGGAATAGAAATTGGTTGCAAATTGTCTGGCCAAGTGGCCTACGAAGGAAAATCACAACTCAAATATCTTTGAGTGGGGGTCTTTGCCTCCTAAAAAGCCTCTCAACTTCTCCATCTTGTTCATATTGATCAATCACGAGCTCCCCCCTTGCTTCTTTGATGTAGATTAGGCTTGATGATTGTCACACTTTCTAGAACTCTTCTACAAAGTCTTTATACTAGTCTTATAGACTTCTCTAGCTTATTTGGCATGCTCAGTATCTTGTTCTTACCAACCTTACTAATAAGGAGCTCCACTTATTCTAGGTCTATGGTTGCTTGATGGGCTCTCTAGAATTTTTTTTGGAGATGGCATTATGGAAAACCCATCTCAGTTTTCTCTCTTCTTGCTTTACTTATGGCTCTAGCCATTTGGAAATTATTATCTTGTAACATGTTTTGAGTTTCTTTTAATATAGTTTTTTTTACCATTTTTTTAAAATTATACTTTATTAATATATTTAGTAAGATTACTAATTATATTATACATAAAGTATTAATTAATAATTGATATTTTTTAAAATATAATACCTGGTTTAGGATCCAGGAACCAAAAAACTAGTCTGAAAAGGCAACATTGCCATCAAAAACTAGGTTCAACGAGCTGTAGAACTAGAGTATATAACACTACTATCACCTACTACTATGCCATCTTATATAGTCTTTACTACTAGTAGGAGTTCCATTGACAATTTGAAAGGAAAACAAAAAGGGGGGTCGAGGCAAATTATGCAGGCATCACGACCCCCTAGATGGACATACATTTATGACAATATGCTACCAAACTTGGAGTCTTCACCGCCTTCTCTCCTTCCACTGGAATTGACTCCTTCACAGTATCCTCTTCGTCCCCTGCTTCCTCTTCTTCACAACATTCAAACTCCACTAGTATTTCCTTGTTTGGGAGAGTGATCTTCAAGCTCAAGGGGATTTCCTTGACCACTCGTTGTAAACAATGTTGCCTCTATTTGATGGCATGAAAATGCTCCAAAAAACAATCAAAGTGCACCTCAAATTGATGCATGATATCTCCTATATCATCATATAACAAAAATGAACTCATTGTCGTAGATAACATAGATGCGTAAGCCAGTGACTGTACTGCATCGAAAATGTTTTAGCGTCCTGTGGTGTAGCCAGGGTCAAGTAGGAGTTTCACCATCGCCCGTTGAATACTAACCCTTGGAGATCCATCCATGTCCTTGGCCATAACTCACATTCTTTCCATTCAGAGGTGAAGGTTGGGGTTTGAAATGTCCTTTTCCAACATAGCCATGAAATCGGCCAACACCTCCTCCCCTTAGACACGTCTCTTCATTTTCTTGACAGCTTTCTCTACCATGACACATTTCCCCTTCGGACTAGCAGTCATCTTCCTTCCCAATCCCCTTGCGCTTGTTGTAGATGCCACAATCGACTACAATTTCTTGAGAAGAACACAATGAGTTGTTGTGAAGTCCTTCGCCCATGCCATATACTAACTATCGTTGTCTACACCATGTTGCAAAATGAATGTTAAAGTACTTCCTTCATCATTCCTATGACATCTCCCATCACCACTATAACAACCCATTATCGGGTATAATTGATATTAAATTAAATACTATATAATAATTTATAAATTATTATTTTTTGGATTGAGAATCGTGCACAAATTATATTAAAAAAACATGTAGTTACAGATTTGTGGTCAAGAGGACCACATCAAAAGTTTATCAGCAACTAGTATCAATCCAAAACACACTATGTCCTCTTACATACAAAATATTTTGTCCACTTCAAAACATAAGTACATAATAGAGTATCAATACAATATAGCATCTATAAGTTCAATACCATCCTTTTTCTCGAGCTATATCATCATCAGATTATTGTTCCATTTCCTCATAGGTGTTGACTGTTGCATTGGATAGTTCACTATTTCTGTTTACATCCTCTGGATTTTTGTGTCCTTCTGGTTCCCTGTATGGTTGATTTGGATCTTCTTCCAATCCCATCCCTCTTGTTTGATAATAGTATCCCTGGCTATTATCCAAGTCAATTCCATAGTACTTTGCCTCTACCATTGGAGTTTCATTTCCATCCTTCCATTGTTCATCAAATATTCCTCTCTACTGAGCATTTATGTAGTCCATGTTGTCACTGTCTTTATATGAGTCCATGCCTTGAATTCTGCCAATACTAGGATAGATTATTAGTTGTTCAGTGCTAACACTGTAGTTCTGACAAGTGATTTCCAAATGTTTCTACATCTCACCCTTTGCCATCTCTAATTGGTGATGTTTACAATAGAGCTCTTGGCAATCTATATATTCATTGTAAAATCTTTGATCAAATCTTCTTAGATTCTTCAAGCAGAAGTCTATTTCATGTATGTCTTCCTTATAAATCATAGTACCCACATCCATGATCTCCTTAAATTTTTCTAATGTCGGCTCCAAGGTGACTACAACCTATTCAATCAATTTACAATTTGAGTCTTGGAAAATCCTTAGCGAGAACTCTCTCTTTGCCTTGGAATCTTTCCTCATTTCTCATCTTCCATATAAACCAAAGAATTTCAGTAGATAACACAAACCAAAATTTGTTAGCTTTTCTGTTTAAAGCATCAATAAACCCACACAAAATTTCTTTCCAATTGGTACTCATTGTAGGACACCATTTAGAGATATTCCCCATAAATAAAGACCAGACAAACTTTGCATATTCACATTCAAAAAAACATGAAAATAGGTTTTAACAACATGACAAAAAGGGCAAAACAAATTGTCAAAACCTATAAATAGCTTATTGAGGATAAGAAGCCACCTAAAACAACATTTCTTAGGTTCAATGTCCCTTGACCAGATCACTTTAAAGGTTTAAGATGACTTTTTGCCCTAGAGTGTCATTCCAAGTTGTGTTGATATATTGGAATACCGCATGTGTGTTTGAAAGCATCTTATATACCATTTTTGGTTCCACATTCAGAAATTTAGTCACTTCCATCCATTTCATATTTCTAAAGCACTCTTCCCCTAGAACAAAGGTCTCTCAAGAAAGCTTGCTTAGAAGAGCCTTGGAAAGAGTGGAGAATGTTCTTATCTGCTTAGTATCCAAATCATATTCTTCTTTTATTTGAATCTAGGATTTAGGTCCATTCTCATCAAACAGATCACTAAGAACAAACAACCCTTATCTATTCCACTTCTTGGCAGAGCAGCCTTGAAGAAGGGATAAAGGTTTTCTCTTATGTCTCACAGTCCACCATATAGATCTGCAACTCCAAATCATGTTTTTTTCAAGTTTAATAGCTTCTCTATCCAAAATCATCAATTTAGCCTGTTCCCAGGCTTTCCAAATACTGCAAAGTACAACATATCCCATAGGCTTGGCATGGAAATCCCCAAGCAAAGTGTCATGAAGATGCAAGGTGCCCCAATCCTTTTTCTTACTTGGAATAGCATTCTGAATGTTGTTTCTCACCAAAACCTTTTAGGGCTCCCCACCAACTAAGGAATTGATAATACATTTTGTTGCCAATGCAACGCCCTGAATTCTCAAGTCCTTAAGACCCAGGCCCCCCAAGTCTTTGCCCAGGCAGCACCATTCCCATATGACCGAGTGGTTTTTCCTTTTTTCTTTACCATTTGACCATAGGAATTGCCTTATAATTTTCTATATGACATCAAATTGATACTTGGAGAATAACCACATTGAGGAATATAAAATGGAGTAAGCTGACAAGATCTTTTGACATACCTGTAATCTTCCTGCTAGTGAAAGATAAAGTCTATTCCAACCTTTCAATTTGCTTTCAATTTTTTCAAAAAGCCATTCCCATATCTTCTTTAATGAAGGACAAATGGCAAAGGGGATGCCCAAAAACCTCACTTGTTTCTGAGGGGCCCCCCATTGCCATTTGCAGTCACTAAGCCAGTTTGGGGCACAGTCATCCCAACCGAGCATAATAGATTTAGATGGAGATATTTTAGCACCAGAAGCAAGATAGAAGATATCCAGTCTGGCTTCCAGCCTGTCTAATTCCATTTTGTCAATTTTGGGGAAAAGTGTTGTGTCATCAACAAATTGGACATTTATCAATTTTTCTCCATTTGGTGGAGTGATGCCATTTAATTTCCCTTCAATGAGCTCTGTTCTTAACAAGTAATGGAGAGCCTTAGAGGCAATGAAAAATAGGGCAAGGGCAAGAGGACAACCCTGTCTTATTGACCTCTCCATATCAAAAGGTAGGGATAAATCTCCATTAACCTCAACCCAAGCTGAGGCATCTTTGAATAACATTTTTACAATGTTACAGTAATGATCAGGAAACCCTATGGCCTTTAACATCATTAAGACAAATGACCATTCCACCCTATCATAGGATTTTTCAAAGTCTAAAAGTAAAATCCCAACCTTTTGATTAGTTTCTTTGGCCCAATATAATGCTTCCCAACTGGTGATCAGATTTTCCAGAATATACATGATTTTGATAAATCCTGTTTGGGTATTGCTTATGATTTTTGGTAGTATTTCCCTTAGTCTTGGTGCCAACACTTTAGCTATTATTTTATAGGAAACATTCAATAAAGTAATGGGTCTCCAATTTCTGATATTTGTCTTGTCACCATCTTTAAGCAGTTTAATTATTCCCCTATTCGTTTCTTTTCCCAATGTTCCTTTCTCAATAGAATCTGTGTATACATCAAACAGGTCATCAACAATCCAACTCAATTTTGCCTTGTAGAATTCAGCTAGCAACCCATCAACCCCAGGAGACTTTCCATTTTCCATTGACTTAATTGTAGCCTCTATTTCATTTTTGGATATCTCTTCATTGAGTTTTTTCTTCATCTCATCATCAACCTTTTCAATACACACCTTCTTGCAGAGTTCTTGAGCTTCCTTGCATCCTTCTTTATTGTCCTCTACCTTGAACAAGATTTCATAAAAGCACCTGAATGGCTCAATTATATCCTCTTCCTTCTCATAACAATTCCCATTTTCTACTACTGACCCTATTTTCTCTTTTACGTTTTTATACTTTAGGAGATCAAAAAAATATTTTATACCCTTATCCCCTGCCTCCAACCAGTGCAATTTAGCTCTTGTTTTTGCACCTTGGGCTTTTTTAACCTATGTTTTTCTTAGGCTATGTTTTATTTCTCCAATTTTTTCAATTAATTCATCCTCATTAGGCTTTTCTTGAATCTTCTCCTCTACTTTTAGGAATTCTTCCTGTAGCTTATGTTCTTCTCTCCTTCTATCTAAAGAATATTTCTTCCCCACTATCTGAAAAAATGAATTTGCAAGAGCTAATTAGTTTGCTCCAGTATTGAGAAGCATTGTTTTCCTTATATAAAGTCTTACATATATCTCTTAGGATCTGATGACATTTATACAGTCCTCATCCAGAAGAAGCTCACAATTTAATTTGAAAATGCATTCTTTTTTAGATTTATACCTTTTCTCTTGTTTTTTAACTATTATAATTGTTTTAATAGGGTGATGGTCAGAGAGTGTGTTTGGTATAACTTGCACCTTATTCATGCTCTTTACATTCTGAAAATGAATTGTTTCCTTATCAACATAAATCTATCTAGCCTGTTGTAAACCCTTCTATTTGCTTTTTGGCTATTACACCAAGAGTACCAAATGCCTTTACCATTCTTTTTCATCCCTTACAATTGTCATGTCTCATTTTTATGGACTATATTATTATTCTAGATTAGTGAACATTTACTATGGTTGTAGACATGATATTTCCACGGTCCATGATGATGAGTTATTGTGCTTTTGGATAAAAATGTGTTGCTTTTTTTGACTCATTTGTTTTCTCTTCCTTTATTCCCGATGATGGATCATGGAGTGTGATCTGAAACGTTGAGTCAAAAAAAGCAACACAGTTTTATCCAGAAGCACAATAACTCATTTACTATGGTTGTTTTACTTTGAGTAAATTCCACGTGTGTGAAGGTAATTATCTAGAAGTTATATTTTTGTAAATTGGAAAGTTGATTTAAATATTAAATTTTATCGATGTGATTATAATGTTTTGCTTTGGCTGTGTTTTGAGGCACTAACCTATTGATGTCGAGTTGAATGTGAATGAATGCAGGTACTCGTCAAAGACGAGAACATGGTTGAGGTAGAGATGTTCTAGCCACTTGGCAAGAACTGTTTGGGATGGTTAACCCTGATGCATTCGCACACTCACGTAGTCTCATATTGCATTTTGAATGGCTTATTATGCATTATTGTATGGATAATAAATGTGATTGATTGTTAGATACTTAGAAAATACTATGTTTTTAATTGCTACAATAAGTTCGTTTCGAATGCTCGATTTAGTCATGAATATTAATGTCTTTTCGATTTATATTTTAAATAGTGTATTTTATTGGATGTATTTTATTTTATTTAATAAGAAATAACAAACGTTTCCTATTTATATAAATATGGATGTTTGGAAGACAATATCTAAATTAGACTTACTACAATTGTATTTTAAATTGCAATATATATATATATATATATATATATATATATATATAATTTTAATATTTTTTTAAAAATACTTCTTGTTTGATTTAAGTGATAATTTTATTTTGAAAACAGATAAGCTATATTAATAATACATATTATAATTAGAAATCTAATTAAAGGAATTAAAAGAATTATTCTGTCGTGCAAGCGACATGAAAAAATAAGTTATTTTATTGTATTTTAATTGGGGCTATGGGAATGCAAAAAGAAGCATGCAGACAAAAGAGAACTGGAGATTAATAAAAAGCAAAGGAAAGATCTAAGTCAAACACCAATATTAGCAGAGTTTTTGAATAAAATAAGGCACAACAGAAGGAAAAATCACCACCATTATTATTCTGAGGAACGACAAGGAGAAAAAGGAGAGATTTGACCACATTTTGGGCAGCAGTAGAGGAGGACGTTATTTATTTTTTGAAGTAGCAACAACAACAAGAGAGGAGGTACGACGCCAGGTGCAAAAATTGCCTTCAACAACAGAAGATTCTGGGTATTTTATAGTTTCATTTACATTAAAATATGGTTGTGGATAGCTATAAGAATTAAAACCATCTTAACCTGGCTTGCAAGATATTCTTTCTGATATGTGTTTCTACTTGGAGCAGCTAGAATGCATTTTGTTTCTTCTTGTCGTCTACTTGTTTTCCTCTGTTTTATGCTTGAAATCGACCCCCCCTTTTTGTGTCGTCGACCTGCCAATCGATTAGACTGTAAAATCAGAAATTGTGAACTTACCTTATCTTAGGTCGCTGTTTATTTATCCCTGTCACCAGTTTCAAACCTCTATGATATGATTTTAGGGGATGACCTTATCTGATTAAACACTAGATCAAATCTATTATATTTCCAATAGGCCTGATGATGATTAGACTGTGAAAACAAAGCTTAATCTACCCATGTCGTAGACTTCTTTTTCTATTCCTATTAATAATTATGTATCATTCTTGGTCAATTCATTTAGTAGAAATTCCTTATCCTGCTGTAACTTAATTAATTCCGTATAATACTCTTCAAAAAGCATCCCTGTAATCTGAATTGTAACTTGTTTATAAAGACCTTGTAGCTTCTTTTTATCACTATCGCCATATTCTATTTCCTGTAGCAGACATATGCGTTGTTATCTAAAGCGGATATAAGCTCTTGTAGCTCGAATAATTTACTTCTGTAGCCTATTTAAAATTCTTAAAACAATTAATATTTTGCAGAACAAAGACAAATTGATTTCTGAATATTTCCTACACTTAGTTATTATTGAAAATAGTCTTAAACTCCTATTTAAAGACTCTATGAACTGTTAAATTATAAACCGACATTGGATTGGTACAAGTTAAACATAGGACCTTTGAACCTTTTAGACAACGACATATATTTAAAGATCATAACCAGACTATAGACATTACAATTAAATTGCATAAATGAATGAATGAATGATGTTCTTCTTATTGTATAATAAAGGTGTGTTTCCATGATTGTTGCTTTGAAAAGGGAAATTATTGTTGGTTTAAAGGTGAAATGGGTTGATATTTTCTTTTGATTTCTTTTATCTTTTTATTTATTTATTTATTGGGGAAAGAAGTAGATTTTATCTAGGAATGTGATTGGGTTACTTTTGGGCTAGGATGCCGAATGTGGATTATCAGAAATGTCTTTTCCTTTTTTTAGGAATTGATTGGTTACTATGTTTTAAAGGTTTAGATCTAAATGAGCTATCATTGAAAAAGATGAATATTTTGTCTAGCAAACTTATATATATATATATATATATATATATATATATATATATATATATATATATATATATATATATATATATATATCTACCACATCCTGTTGTGAGACAATCTGCATTTCATTATTTAGAATTGCACATTAGACATCAGGTTGCATCGGGTGTTCCCACCTGCCAGTTGCTCCAGGTAGTTAGACATTTCATGCAAGGTTGGGTTTCCTTCTTGTCATGAAGGGATCTGGGGAAGTGTAATTGCTTTATAGTTGGGTGGAAAAGCACCTGAGCCATGTTCCCGTCTCTCGGCTCGCAGGAGAACCACTTGGTTTGCGACGACTGGAGAGTGTATTGATTTATTTATACTTGTTGTATGTGATCATTGTAACTTGGATTTGGATGTATTATGGAATGAATGCCAATGGACTCTGTGTATTATTTTATAGTGCTTTCACCTGGATTAAGCACGTGACTTTTGTAAGATTTAATGACTTTTATTGATTCATACTTATGAGATTTATCTTTTTCTTGTAATATTTTAATTAAGCAGATTAATTACATCATTTTATCTTTTATATTGTAATTAAGTGGATTAATTACATCATTTTACTTTCATTATTTGTGATGTAATTTAAATGGATTATTTACTTTTGTGATGGTTTGAGAGGCTTTACACCAATGGATCCATCAATTTCAAGATCTTTTTCATTCTTTCCTAGAAAAATCTCTCATTTCCTCTCCATTCATGTGGATTACCTCCTTGCTTATCTTCTTTCTGCTCTATCATGATAAAGTCACCACATATAACCCAGGGCACCTTTGGAAGCTTGTTAGCCATCCAATTCCATAGTTCAACCCTATTATAATACTCATTTGGGGCATAAATCAAGCAGAGTCGTATATCTAATCCATCAGCATCTAAAATAATCCACACACATTTGTTACAGGGGGTCTGACCTACAGCTTTAAAATGCTTTTCCCATCTTCTGCTTAGGAGGATGGTATTGCCACTCTTATCCCTCTCATGTTTTGAGGAAAAGGCAATAGCATCCCTCCAAATAAACCTCAAGATATTCTCCATCATGAAACCTACTACCTTCACCTCTTGAATAAACATGATATCCATGTCTCAATTTTTGTTGCAAAAGTCCCTCACTACATATTTTCTATCAGGTGACTCCAATCCCCTGACATTCCAGCTAAAACAATGAATTTCTTTCATCAGAGACTGAAATTAGGAGTTAGGTTTGTTTCCATTGTATAGTCTCTCAAAACACTTTGGGATATGATCATCTCTTCCTTTTTTACCAAGCTTTACAAAGCTATTAGTCCTGCTCATATTCTTCCTTTTTTTACCTTCTTCATCTGTTTTGTCTGCCTCATCCTTATCCTTTACACCACCTTTTTCAATCTTAGCTTTTGTCTTACCCTCTTCTGATTCAACATTTACCTTCATACTACTTAGCTTGAGGACTTCCATAGCCACTCCTTTGGGGTCAGTTGCTCTCTTTTTTATGAATTCTTCCTTCAAAGATTCTAATTTGTTTCTCTGGTCTGCTATCTCTCTAATTTTGTCTAAGGCCAATTCTTGAGCATTTTTCCTCCTCCCAACAATGATAAAACTGTCAGAAATCAGAGGGTCCTGCCTTATGGTTGAAGATTTAGTTATTTGTTCATCTTTATTACTCGGAGGCAACACAGCCTCCCCCTCACTTTTTTGATGATCATGGTTTGTGTATCATCTACTTGGGATTTAAAATAGGGGTTGTCTATCATTATATTATCTTCTTCTCCTTCTTCATCTGAAGTGAAACCCAGGCTATCTTCCTGAGTGCCATCTAAGCAACAATTATCCATTTGAACCTCTATTTCTTGTAGACCTCTATTTACCTCTGCATTATAGGGTAAATTGGGAACATTGGTCTTATTAGAATCACCTTTCTTTAGAGGCTCACTAAGACATTCAACATCAACATTGTTGACATTAAAGTCTTTTTCTCTTTTCTTGTGTTTCTCACCTAACGAGGAAACAACTTCAGACCTAGCATGCAGGTGCAAGATAACCTTAGATTCCTTTCCCCTACTATTAGAGACTCCTTGGCTAGGATAATTATTAATATCAATTTCATTAGTTTCAAATTCTAGACCATCCTTTTTATTTCTTCTATTCAGTACTGGGCAGTCCCTTTTTTGATGTCCATCCATTTTACATAAAAAGCAAGAGTTTAGTCCCCCCAGCCCTACAACTTCACACTCAATAGTTTTATTGTCCCATATCACTTTTAGTATTTCAAGGATCTGCACCCCTATGTTAAAGGCAACTAGCAATCTTGCATCCATGTGGGGCAAAGTTGCCCTAGTTTCATCAATTTTTATTATTTTTCCAAATGTTTTGACAACTTAAGGTAGAAAACCCCAAAACTGAGCAGGCACATTCTTAATTAGTATCCACCTAGGTATAGAACAGAATTGCATTTCTTTATGTGTAGTTTTAGGGGCCCAAGGAAAGGCCTTAAACAGAGCAGAACCTATATTCTAGAAGTTTTTTTCAATCATTCGTTTCTGCATATTATGGTTCCTACAGAAAATAACAAATATACCATTATGAATCATTATACAAAATGAGTAATGAATTCCAAGTTTTTTTCCCCAAACAACAATTAGCCAACTATCAAAAAAATTTCTTGAAGGCAGTTTGTCTAAATTAATACAAGTAAAAAAACTACAACATTTTTCAATCTATTTTCTTCATTCTTTAATGCCTTTTGCATGTCCTCATTAGGGCAAAAAGTAACCTTCCTCGGTAGAGAAGAGTTCTCACCTATTTTTCATCTCTTCCTTTGCTTCTAGTTCTCCCTTCTTCAGTGACTCCACCATCGGCTCTGAGTGGATGCCGGACCGTGAAGCTCGCATTTTCTGTCGGTGCTTCAGCATCTTCAGAATTCAGTGCTTCTTTGTAACTTTTATTCTTTCCCCCTTCTTTATCAATCTCACCTTCTAGTTGTGTTTCCATCAAGTCTTAAGACCTCTCAATAAATGTTGGAGCCTGCGAAGCAGAAGGCTCTGGCGATACCTGCACATCCACACAACGAGGCTAACACCAGGGTGACGCCAGGACAAGGGCGCGAAAGATTTTAAAAAATAACATTTATTTTTTCCTATGTAACCCAATGCAAAAAGAAAGTTTATTCTATTATAAGGCAAAGATATTTGAAGCACATCAAACAGGCATATTAGACCTACTAAATACAATTGATGATACAAAGAAAGAATCCAAGGCAAAGAGAGAACCCAAACATGATGCTCATGGAGGATCACAAAAAACCCTCGAGCAACCCCTGGGCTCTCCCAAAAATGGATAACTATCTATTTATAAATTGTTTTTATATTAAATATAAATTTATTAAAATTAATTAGATAAATTTATATTTAATATAATATTATTTGTATCGTTATTTATTAACTTGGAGACATTATGTCAATCATGGTCACCAAACTTCAATGGAGATGATGAACACATTCATACAACATGGAAAGTGTTGGAGACAAGAGATATGGAGGTGGTGGTTGACAAAGACACATATTTTAGGTATGTTGAGCCAACCCATTATGACTCCACACCCCCTTACATACCAAAATAGTTTCAATTGAGCAATGGTAGTTACACAGTTCCTCATGGGCTTGGCTAATGACAATAGTAACTAAAACATGATAGTTTGACTAGTGTTAATTCTTTTGATATATCTAGTTAGCCTCTACAATCATTTTTGCTCCTTTTGGATATCTTGAAAATGCTAAACCATTGTAAACTATGAACCCCTGCTCTGGTTTAGTTGTAGAGGCTTTCTTCTGGCCATCAATCTTTCTCTATACAACTTTTTTATATAAATGGAATGAGTAGGGGCCCTATCTGCTCTTGTCAAAAAATATATATTTGTCAATTTATAATGAAAATAAATGCTTTCACTATATTTTATTTAGGATAAATAATTAAACAATGAATAAAAGTTTAAGTTTTAGAGTTGGGGCTAATAATAGATAAAGTAATAAATATTATAATAAATGTAAAATTAAAATAAATCAAATCAAATGTTTAGCTCGAATCTAAAAAATGGAATACATTATTGAAGATATTAGGAATTGATTCACCAATATGTTAAGAAGTAGGGCCTTGTCTAGGTGAATGCCTTGGAATCATTAAATTGACTCTGTCTCGCTTTGGTTCAGATTTCCACCTACAAAATTGATCTATTGTGTGGAATTCAATCTAGACCCACAAAGATGAACTAGCAAGGAATTGGTGAATGTATTAGATGTGTCTAGGCTCATTACACCTATGTCTAAAGTAGGGTGGTGTCTATGGACATCATTTGGGAACTTACTAGGCAAGGATTGATTCTTCTTTGGTCAAGCTCCTAATCAAATCGATTCAACGACTCTAAACAATGATCAAAGATAGTAGACTTGATTGTGCAAAATCCCTAGATTGATGATGTAAGTTGATGATCAAATGGAAGTCATTTGGAAATGATCCAAAGAGATAAGGTGGTGATCTCGAGGTAAGGAGTGAATATATGGAAATTAATGCCAATGGGAGTGAAATAGAGATGGATGGGTAGTGAATGTACTAATCATGTGTAAATGACCAAAGTTTAATTCCTACTTTGTGATAAGGTAATTCATGTCCTAATGCTCCCCTTAGTTATCCTTCATATAATTGACAATTCTTAAAATAATTGAACAAAACTATTTTATAGTAACTTGTTTTTTATTAAGGTAGAGAGGTTTTTTGAAAGGGGCCTCACCCTTTTACAAAAGAACAACCCTTAGGCCTAAGAAACAAGTCCCACAAGGTGTGGGAACATAAAAAAGAAACAATAGAATAAAGACAACACAAACAAATAGGAATAGCAAAAGGATGGCCCCAAACCAAACAAGCACAAAGAAAGAGCAACTAGCTCTGCTCAGCTAGCATCTTTAGCCCTAAAGTTGCTTTCAATTACTTTGCCATAAAATTAACCTATTTAGTTGCAACCACCCTAGTGTGTTTCCTTTTGGCAGGGCCTTCACCAGTGATGGAGCCTTCATCCACATTTTTGAGTTTCCTCTTATCTGACTCATTTTGGAGAATGAAGAGATTGGTAGTAAAGTTCTTAATTATATTTTTGTTAAACTTGACAACCTCTAGCAAGTTTTTTGAAATCTTCTCTTGCCCCTTTTCTATACTAGTCAATCATTCCTCCATACTCTCCTATCCTTTATTGTTAACATTAATAACTAGAGATTCTAATTCAGGGACCTCATCTTCTTTAGCACCACACTAGTCCTTACTCTATCTTTTGATAGCCTCATACCCCTTAGGGTTTTTGGTGATGGAATTCAATTGAAAAATGAGCCCTTTGAAGACCTTATTTTGCAATTTCATAGCCTCATGTCTAATCCATGCACTTTGTTGGCTAGCTTTGAACAACCCCTGCATCTGGAGTCAGCCTCTGAGGTTGAAGAGACCGACAGTTTCTCCTTAGAATAGGATGAGATGTTTTCATAATGGGCTTCTTACACCATCTTACCTTTATCCTTATTGGAAGCCACCTTGTCCAATATCTTAGCAAGGGGTTTTTACAAACAGTTATGACTTGTGTGGACCTAGTAGGGTTAGGATAAACATTGGGGATTTGAATTCTAATAACACTTGGCCCCTCACAAGGCCTATTCGGGACATCCATATCTGGGGTAGGGGAAGGGATTAACATCAAGGAAGGGGGTCCTCGGAAGAAGATGAAGTGAGGGATGACTCCTTAGGGCTAGCAGATACCTTCTTATGCCTGGGGTAGATTTCCACAGGGTTAATGATTCTAGGAAAGATTGTACTAGCTGGAGTTTTAGCAACCTAATGCCTATAAAGATAGTGGATTAATCCCTAGTCTAATAAGAGTTTTGCCCTACCAAGCAAGACATCATGGAAAGATTTTTCAAGAGATTGAAAGAGGAAAAACAAAAAGTTCAACTTCATACCATGTCTCAAATGATTTATCATGCCCGAAAAATAGTATAAATAGACTCTTTTATATCTACCTTCGAGAGTAATATACTTGATTAGGACATCAACCACCTCTCCCTAGATTTTGGGGAGATCATCTTTGCAAAGGCCATTTTGAAAATAGTTGATTTTCTCCTTTTCCCATAGGAATTTCTCTAGGTGCTTAGCGTTCTCCACCTTGGTATACTTCTGCATTCTTAGTTGTTCCATCTTTAGATGAGTAGCTTCCACAATCAACTCTTCAAAGACATTAAAGGAGATGTCTCAAACATAAACCACTCTGTTCTTTTAGGATTTGGTGAACTCCCTAAACAAAACAAGGTCATGATCATTCATGGCCTCTAGGAGATAAGAAATGCAACCTCTGTAAAGAATGTTTTAGACTATGGAATTCTATTTCACCTCCTCACAAGAAGATAGCTCCACACACACTCTCTTCCTGTGCATGGTCACTGAAGTAGATAGACCCTTACAATAGAAACTACTCTTCACAGTCGCACTCAAGTCTCTATCAATCTCAAGTAGGGTGGCTTTCCACAATACACTTAATCGTGTAATTCAAACACTTGTCCATTTCATTCTTGAAATCCTTATCATGATTATAAATCGATCTTTAGTAGTTAAAGCACTCGTGCACATTAAATCCCACACCCCTTTGAAGTGAAATTTAATCACTATTTTATTTGACTTTGATATCCACCTAGACTTGTGGTGGCATAGACAAGGGGTCGATCCATTGCATGTGATCAAAAGAGGTACTGCCTAGGTTGGCAAGGGCATCAATAATTTTATTCCCTTCTCTATAAATATGGGAAATACAAATTTTGTTGAAGGATTTAATCAACTCAATAGCATCTTGAATTATATCCCTTGTAGATAAATGAGGTGAACCATTCCTATTTAACATTCCAATTGTAATTTTAGAATCCCCTTCAACTATGATGTTTGGTGCTCCTAATTTTATGGCCAAAGTGAGGCCAACAAGGGCAGTCATGGCCTCAGTCCATTGTTTGTCTGGGTTCCAAGATTTTTGGCATAGGCCATTAGCAATGTACCTTTGTTATCTCTTATAATTCTACCAACCCCTATTTTTCTAGGGTTTCCTTGGAACTACCATCAAAATTCAATTCGGTCCATCCAAATTCAAATGGTTTCCACTTTGTATCTTTTCTTGTAATTTGTTTGTATCAATATTACATAGAGGATCCTTGGTCTTCCAATTAGTAGCAATTCTATTCTTCATTTCCGAAGGGCAAACACTCAATTTCTTAATATGAGAAGCATCAACATTTTCAATGATGGTGATCATTAATCTTCCTAGAATTATGTTCCAAGATTTTCTCTTCTCCTAGAGAATTCTGTTGTTGCTCTCCTTCCAAATAGCCCAGCACAGGATGTAGGGCTTGGGACCATATTTCTTTTAACACCGGGTGCATGAACTGAGGTTTCCAACTGGTGACCATGGAGCAAAAGTCTCTTAGCCAAACCCACTAGGTCTCAAACTTACTTAAGATGGCTTGCTTCAAATGCCAACCAAAAGGGTAGTCAATGAAGAAGTGATCAATTGTTTCTTCAACTTTCTTATAAAGGATGCACATGTTAACAAACAAGAAACCCCTCTAGTTAAGATTATCAACAGTAAGGATTAATGAGTCAAGTACATGACTCATTAATATATATATATATATATATATATATATATATATATATATATATATATATATATATATATATATATATATATATATATTACTATGATTATATTTGTATTTTGGATGGATTATATGCATGTTTAGCCCTTATTTCCTTTAGATGAAATCTTTTGGCTAATTATTATGAATTCTATTTCTAAATGCATATTTTATGGAATCTTTTGTACAAGTTGTGTGTGACTGCATAAGGAATACAACAAGGAGCTTCATAGAGTCCTTCGGACCCCTCTAGGGCCACTTCCTTCATGAAGAACCTAAAACCTGTAGAGCTCCAGATTCTTACAGCACTTCAAAAGAGCCATCCTCCCCTTGAGTCAACGATTATTAAGGCCTATCCTAGGGTCATTTAAGAATCCAGTGACACAAACTCAACAACATGACCAAGTGTTCACTTCAATAAATGGAACTTATTAACAACTCCAAAGTTTGAGTCCACATGTCACCTTGTTTTATGATAACTAGAGTAACCATCAGTCAGTGTCCGCCCCACTCCAAGGATCTACTCAACCGTTGATAATTAGATTGATACAAATTCTTGATCTGAAGATGAAATGCAAAGAAACTTCTAATGTATTAAATAAATCAACTGATTCAATCCCAGTTCGCTATAGTTAGGATCTAGTTTAGTTATTACTTTTAATAAAGGCTCAGATGTATAAGTAGGAGCCTGGTAGTCTCTCTCAATTAGCTCCAATTTTTAGTCAAATATTACTATTTTCAGTTTAGACGAAAACCTCTTGTGTTTTGCTCATGTATCCATGCCCATCTGGGATTATTTTGAATGCAAATGAAAGGGATTTTTTTTAAGTTGATTGAGTTCATGAAGGTCATCTCCAGTTGGGAAAGTAGGGACCGCTTCCCCAACTAGGAGGAGATCTCTCGGTATTTATTTATGTGTTTCTCTTTTATGTTTTATGTTTACTGTCATTGTACTATGTGTTAAAGTTTAGATGTTGCATTTGTTTCTTTTGCAGATGTTTAGATGTTAACACCTATAGGTTTGACCTTTAAATTCTAAAAATACCAAAAAGAGATATTTGTTATTTTGTGAAGCAACACTATTTCATTCATAGTATTTCATTTTTTTTTTTTTAAAGAAGGGGTAAAAATTTTATTCAATCAGAACCAGAGTACAAAGCAAAGGCCAAAGGCCCACCAAAAAAAGAAACACCACCAGACCAGCCAGCAAAAACATTACCTATTCATATCCTCCACTAATAACCTCTCCAGGGTCTCCAGATGAATAGAAGAAAGGTCATCCTTTCCACAGATATCCCAGCCCTCCACATTCTCAGAGGCCCACTTCGCCAGACAATCGGCCACTTTGTTCCACTCTCGAGGCATATGACAAAAGGAGACAGAATCCAAGGAGCTGCAAAGACTCAAAATCTGTCTACCCACAGAAGCCAATTGCCAACTAACATCATCCAACCTTTGGTTGTTCAGCAAATCCACAACAATCTGAGAATCTAACTCACAAATGATCCTCCTCTAGCCTAAAGAGAAACCACGCTCCACAGCAATCTTAATAGCTAGGGCCTCCATTAGATTATTAGAATGCTGCCCTTTGTAACTAGAGAAGACAAAAACCACACCGCCATCATTACCTCTACCAATACCCCCCACACCAGCATGACCAGGGTTCCCACGAGAGGAACCATCAGTATTAATCTTTAGGACCCCCACCGGGGGAGGCATCCACCTCCCATCACGACACACCCATTGCCGAACCTGATGAGGCCTCCTGCTAGCAAAACAACCCCGACTACGATCCCCCAAGCTCAAATTCCACGCAATGTCAAGATCACTAGGATCACGAGTTTCAGACATGTCACACTTAGCCGAAATAGTCTCCTGAAGCCTGCTAATTATCTTCTTCCACAACTGAAGATTCCCCAAATTGGAACCACGAAAAACTCTACGGTTCCTCTCCAACCAAAGGTTCCAAAGAATGAAGATAGGCCCAATAGACCAAGCCACCTGAAGGAAAGGAGACTTTGCTGGAGGTCTGCCCAAACTTTCCCAAAAGTCGATCAAGGAGGTAGCATGAATATAACCATGATGCTAAGCCTCCCACCATCTGTGCCATAACTCTCTAGAATAAGGGCAGAGGAAGAACAAGTGGGAGGTACACTCCTCACTGTGAGAACAGAGAAGGCAAATAGAGGGTCCCTGAAAGCCACGTTTGTGAAGATTTTCCCAAGTGAGGCATTTCCTCTGAGCAACCAACCATAAGAAAAAATTGCATTTGGGCCAAGAAAAGTTGTCCCAAACCTTCTTCCACCAGTGCACCTCAGTAGGACCATATAGGTTTCTGTCAAGCATGGCATAACCTTGGGCAACAGTAAATTTACCTTTTGGACTAGGATTCCAAGCCAGAACATCCCTCCCATTAAGGGAGCTGCAGAGCCTATCCAAAACTCTAGAAAGAACAACACGATCCTCATCAGAACCCCCCACGGGCCACTGTTGAGGGTCCTTCCAGCAAGCCACCTCCGCCTGCCCAATACGCTTGACAGTTTTAAAATGCTCCACCTTAATCCAACCGGCCGCAAAAAAAATGTGGCACAGATGTTGAAGCTGAGGAAAACTAGAAAGAAGGGGAGGGTGGCCATCCCAGGAGTCCTGCCAGAACAAAGCATCAGAGCCTCTATTACAGATCCAGAAGAGGCCCTCCTTGATCAACTGAGCACCCTTCTTAAGGGTATCCCAAATACAAGAACCTTTACCCAATAAAGGGAGACGCGGCACATCGAGGCAATCAGCCCCAGGAAGATACTTGTGGGTCAGAATCCTAGCCCAGTCCTGATCTTGATTGTTGCACCACTTCCAGTACAGCTTGGCAGCCAAGGCTGTGACAGCAAGAGCCATAGACCTAAGACCAAGGCCCCCAGCATGCTTCAGCCTGCAAACAGACTCCCACTTGACTAAGCTCCACTTTGAGGAAAGAAGGTTGCCAGACCAAAGAAATTGCCGAGACAAAGCATCAAGTTCCCGCACAAAGGTGGACGGGGGAGCCTGCACACAACACCTATAAATGGGGAGAGACTGCACCACAGTCTTAAGAAGAATCACTCTCCCAGCAGAAGATAGCCATCTGTAAGTCTAATGGCTAACCCTACTACGAAATTTATCCAAAATTCCCTGCCAATAATCTCTCCGCTGGGCTCCCAAAGCCAAAGGGATCCCAAGGTACATCAAGGGAAAAGAACCAATCTGAAATCTAAGGATCCTAGCAATTCTGCTCTGAATAAGCTGAGGAGTATTAAAGAAGTAAATGGAAGATTTATTATCGTTAATACACTGACTAGAAGCCTTCAGGTAGATGTCTAAGGCTCGCCTGAAGTTCACCGCCTCACTAATTCTAGCCAAGCCCATTAGCCCAGTATCGTCCACAAACTGAAGATGAGAGTAGGAAGGGAGAAGGTTGTTCCAGCTCTAGCCTCGGATAAGACCCTGTCTCACCTGAGATTTAATAAATCTTCTAAGACCCTCTGCCATGATAATGAATAAGTAAGGGGATAAAGGATCCCCTTGCCGGAGTCCCCGAGAAGCACCAAACAAATCTGAAGGTTCCCCATTAATGAGAACTGAGAATGAGGCAGAGGTCACACAACTAAGAACCCAGTTCACCCAATCCTCAGCAAAGCCAAAAGCCAAGAGGGTTTTCTGTAAGAATTCCCAGCTCACCCGATCATAAGCTTTAGACATGTCAAGTTTAATAAACGTAGCCTTCTCCTTAGAATTAGCCATAGAATGAATAGCTTCCATGGCAATCACAACACCATCTAAAATTTGTCTCCCTTCAACAAAACCACCCTGCTCAACCGAGATCAAAGAACCAAGGAGTGGTTTGAGTCTTTCAGCAATCAATTTGTTGATGATCTTGTACACCACATTACATAACGCAATAGGCCTGAATTGAGCTAACCGGTTAGCTTCTTCCAACTTAGGTATAAGGGCGAAGAAGGTAGAATTCATAGACTTGAGCATTTGTTTGTTCCTAAGAGATTCCTGAACTACCTCAAGGAGATCAAACTTTATAATTTCCCAGAACTCTTGGAAAAACTCAATTGGAAACCCATCCGGACCAGGGGCCTTACCTTTTTTCATATTAAAAACCACTTTCTCCAGCTCAAGTAACAAGATAGGACATAAGAGAGCCCCATTCATCTCAGCAGAGACCAGGTGGGGGATACAATCCATGATGGCCTGCTCCTCAGCCCTCATAGCATGGTTCTCCCTAGAAAAGAGGTTTGAAAAATAATTGACTGCCTCCCTAGAAATATCAGCATAGGACGAGAGTTGAGCCCCATCCTGCGAAACAAGAGAGGAGATAGAATTTCCCTGTCTTCGAGCCTTAACCGAATTATGAAAGAAAGCAGTGTTCCTATCCCCCTCCTGAAGCCAATCAATACGAGATTTCTGCTTCCAGAAGATCTCTTCACGAAGTTCCCACTCTTCTAAACCCTTCAGAGCCAAGGATTCAGCCATACTGAGGGTAGAGGTCAACCCCTGATCCTGAATCTGACGAGTGATAGAATCCAACTTGGACTGGGCCGCCATCTTCTGAGCTTGAAGGTTCCCAAAACATTGTTTATTCCATCTCTTTAGTCTGAACTTCACATGCTGAAGCCGCTTACTAAAAGTGAACATGGCCGTTCCATGAGAAGGCATCCCCTCATACCACCAGTCCAGCATAAGACCCTGAAGAGACGGATCTCGTAACCACATCAATTGGAATTTGAAAGAGGGATTTTTTGTCACACCATAAGCAGTGACAGAAAGCTTAATGGGCCAGTGATCAGAGCCCCTCCAATCAAGAATTTCAGAACTGGTAATCAGCCTACTATTCAACCAATAACAGGAGACAAGAAATCTGTCAAGCCTTTCAGAGATAGCCTCCCCACCACATCTCCTATTATTCCAGGTAAAGACACCATTGGAAGGCTTTACATCAATGAGATTCAAGGTACCAATCATATCCCTGAGAAGATTTGCAGAAGGTTCCAACCTGGCTAACCCACCACGTTTTTCATCTAAGCAAGTAACAGCATTAAAATCACCAGCCATAATCCATGGGAGAAACGGGTCCAAGGCCTGGATGAAACGAATGTGAGCCCAGAGATTTAACTTACCTGAAAGATCATTAGGAGCATAAATATTGGATAAGAGACACCTTTCTCCAGTCACAAAACTAGAAGCAACCAGAGAAATGGAAGACCGACTAGACATCCAACATAAGGGGGAAACTTTCCTCGGGTTCCAGAAGCAGGCCACACCCCCTGCACTATTCACAGCACCTACCCCCTGCCAATTGCCTTGGGGCCAGATACGCGAAGCACAATTTGCCAGCCCATCAACAGTAAGCTTAGTTTCCTGGATAAAGACCACATCCGGTGACTGAGATTCAAATAATCTGCGAACAACCTTTTATCTAGGGATGCTGTTCAACCCCCTTACATTCCAAGATAAAACAATCATTTATGGGGGTGGGAGAAATGGGAATCAATGGGCTTCACAGACCCAGACTCAACCAAAGTGTCACCCATAAGCCTAACCTTCTCTTGATCAGTCTTTCTTCCACTCTTTGACGGTTTATCAAGAGGCCCCTTTTTAAAGGATTTCTGATGTAAGCCTAATGAAGGAGGAGCTTTGTTACCCTTCACAGGATCTGAAGCCCCCTTGGGAGCAGGGAGAACAGGAGCCCCCGCAGCAGTCCTTTGGAGTCTGTGACTCCGGGAGAACCCCGAAATCTTGAGCAAGGGCCGAAGAATCCATAGCCTTCTGATCCTTCTGATGAACCCCTGCAGATAGAACTTGATCCTCTTTCCTTGCATTTTCTTCCTGAACATCCTGCAGTCCCTTAGTCCCAGAAGAGAGCTCAACTGGAATACCCTCCTCCTGGGTCAAATCATCAAGAACCTCAAACCTGTTAAAGTTGCCTTCATTCTGCCTATCCATCCAGGACCTCTTCTTGCCCTTGCCTTTGTTATGGGACTTGATCGGAATAAAATCCTCCTTATCCACAGGTTCATTAGACACTGGTGCCTTTCCCTTGTCCCCCCTGGGAGGCCCTGAAGCAACCAAGGGGGAGGGTTTAAATCTAGGGCATTTGCGGTGTAAATGTCCATATTCATGACAAATTCTGCATCTAAAGGGTAGAGTCTCATAATCCAACTGTTGGATCCAAGAAGAAGATCCCAGGCGAATTTCCATAGAGTCTGGCAAAGGATTATTTAAATCAACTTCAACACAAATGCGGGCAAAAAAAATTACCTTACGATCTTGAGTTTGGGAAGCCGATCCCACAGGTTTTCCAAGAAGCAGAGAGATCGAGTGGAGAATATCCTCCCTCCAGAATTCCAAAGGAAGCCTCGGCAAATGAATCCACACAGGAACCCGCGAAGGGATCTCTTCAGCAGAATTGAAACCCATGTGCCAAGGTTTGATGAAGAGCCCTACCTGGTTAAAGAAATAAGGACCTCCTTCGAAAGCCCTATCCCTATCGGACATGCTTGAAAAGATAACCAAAAAATAGTTATTAGCTGCCAGAATAATCTCCATATCACCTTCAGGGTTCCAAACCCGATGAGCCCAAGAATCCAAACCGGTAGAGATAAGCGAAGGCCCAAAAATTTGCAAATAAGTGCATGGTTGCCCCAATATTCAACATCCTCTGAAACTTGCTCAGGTTGAATAACCAAAACTGGACGATCTTCGGACCTCTCCAAACAACCGTTTACTTTTTTGATTCAAAAATTCCCTTTTGAAGAGGAGACTCCATCCCCAGAATGGGGTTTCCCCATCTGATCAAGACCACTGGCATGCATCGAAGAAGAGGGCTCAACCATTTCCAAATCACCAGAAGAAACAAAATCTCAATTTTCCATGTGCCAAAGGCAGGGCAGGAGACCCCGCGCCCCAAAAACTCAAGCACCACCCGCCGAGGACAAACCCGGCGCAGAAGAAACGCGGTAGAGACCAGGGAATAGCCACCCCACAGCCCAAACACGAGCCAAAGCCCTCCCTTCAACCCACGCACCCCAGGAAAACACCCAACACCCCCCGATGCAGCAGATGAGGCTCAAACGCAGCCGAAACCAGAAGAAATGGCGCGCTAGGGCACGTAGGCCCTATCGCGCGAGTAGAGGCTGCACCGCTCCATCTCCTCCAATTGCTCCATAGTATTTCATTGTTGTGGATTAAGAATTGATGTAGTTATTTTTGAGTTTCATTTCAAAGCAAATAGAATGGTTTCCTTTAAAGCATGTGTGTTTCTTTCCAAGCAATTAGCATAATTTCTATTTCAGCATGTGTGTTTCCTTTGAAAGCAATTAGCGTAATTTCCATTTCAACACGTGTGTTTCATTTGAAAGCAATTAGCATAGTTTCCATTTCTAACCATGTGTGTTTCTTTCAGCAAGTAAAATAAAGTAAATTACAGTAAGATTCCCTTAACCATTGATACAAACCATCTATCCCACAAGATTCCCTTAACTACTAAGAGTCTTATCGTAGATCGCTCCAGACACCTCCGAATTAATAATTAAATGATGATGAATTAAAGACAAACTACAATGACCACATCAAGGATCTTGCCTTGGCAGTAGGCCCACTAGAACAAGTTGATTTTAGGAATCAAGTTAGAGTGCCAGACAAATTTCCAATTGAAATTGGTAGCTTGGTGAGTGGATAGGAGGTTAAATCCAGACTTAACAAAGTAGGCCTCACCAGGCTCATAAATCCAAATGATGGTGTTCTTCCTGGAGAATAAATTAAATCTATATCCACGTATTTTGTTGGTGATATCTACTAAGGCAATATTATTAGCAATATCTATATCTTCACTAAAAAAATTTCCATTCCCAGGTGCCATTAGCATTTTTCCAATAATTAACCACCAAACTACCACATCTCTCTTTTATAACTTCACCATCCTAGCACAAGGATGGCCAACATTCCGAGGAGAACTCGAGATCTAAGGGTCTTCCCAAAACTTGGTAGTCATCCCATCTCCCACTATCCATCTTAATCCATTATTGAGAATTTGTTTAGATTTTACGATGTTGTTCCAAATGGTTGAACCAATAGGAAAGTGACTCTTGTTGATGAAGGACAATCTAGCAGAATTATTTAGATATTTGGGTTGCATGATTTTGCTCCATTTGGAGTTGTTCATTATTACATTCTAGCCCACTGTGGCCAGGAAGGCTTTGTTCGTGTCTTTAATCTTTCTCAATCCCAACGCCCCGACACTTTTGGGATAGCAAATTTGGTCCTAGGGCACCAGAGCCTCACTTTGTTTATCTTCAATTCTAGACCAAAGAAATGTTTTTTGGATTTGTTCAACCTTTATCAACTAAAAACTTAAAAATTATGAAAAGAGATGGCAAATATACAGGAATATTTTGCAAAGTGCTCTTGATGAGTAGAACCTTACCTGCTTGGCTTAGGAGATTTCCTTTCTAGGCTATAAGTGTAGACACTTAAATTTGTCCATGTCTTGCAACATCACCTAGTCAACAAATTACTAGAGATAACATACAACATTTTGTCCTAATCCCACTCCTAATTCCACTTATCCCACTTTCCAATTAATTAAATAAATCTTATTTATTTAATTAATTCCCATTCACATGTTCCAACTAATTCAAATAAAATATTTGAATTTGCCCTCACCTTTCATCTCATTGCAACACTTGTCCACCTCTCAATTGAATCATGTGTGGTAGTATAACTTTCATTTAATACACTTCACGTGTCAAACTAATTCAAATAAATTATTTGAATTAGGTCTCCTTTATTCCCCTCCGCACACTTGTCACATGACTACAACTCCTCATGGAGTGGGAAACCCTAGTTGATCATAGCTGTCCACATAGCACAAGACAACTTTCAATCACAACCCCTTATTCAAATCAACCTTTTCTATAAATCAACCCTCACACAAGCCATTTGCATGCATTGGTGTTCAAGTAGCCTCATGCTGTCGAATTTTCTATGCAATCTAGTCCAAGTACCGTTATGCTACTGGAATGAGCAACCAACATTCCTCCCACAATCATCCTTCGAAATCTTGCATGCCTATGCGAGGTTGAGAAGAGCAATGGAGAGAAATCAAATCTAGCTTGGAGATCAGTTTGCTTTGCTTTCTTGTTTTGATTTTCATGCTAGTTTGTACTTTATTATGCTAGTTAGGGTTTGATATCTTGCTATTTTAGTTTCAGACCTGATTTTTGCCCTGACGACAAATGGTGAACCTGACATGAAATCATGCAAATCTAACATTTTTGGTCAATTTTAGTAACTTGACTTTTGCAGGTGATCTCTAGGCCTAAAACGGACCTCACGGTTGTGTCTAGGAGGCCTCGCAGGTAAAAAATGACATAAAATTCAACCTATTTCACTCACTGTGAAATTTTTGAATTTTTTTGAAAAAAAATAGTACGACAGTCTGTACAATACAAATCCGTACAGTACGAACATACCGTACCACTCTAGTCTCTATCAAAATTTCTAGTTTTTTGTAAGATTTTCGTGGCTAAAATCCTTGTATGGTTTTGCTTTCGGTCGTGGGTTGGATGAATGTTGGAGGTAGGTTTTAAAGGAAACTCTAACCACCTGTGTTTATCCCTGGTAGCCCCTTGATTCCCAAATTTCCCACCATCTGAGCTTTCACCATCGCATTTGTTGGACTCTCTAAACCCTATCACCCACCAATCTTCTAGTCGCTGCCTTCACAGGTCTAAACCACTGCTTGCATAAACCCTAACCCTAAATATCTCCATCGCCTGAAAGCCTGACATCGCCTGCTACCATTGCTAACCACCTTTGTTCAACCCTAATTGACACCCTAAACATCCTCTGCCTATGCTTTATTTGCTACAGCCCAACATCATCCACTAAAACCTTCGATCAAACTATCCCCGTAACCACTGCGTGCTCAGCCCTGTCGCCACTGTTGGCAGCGACAAAACTCACCTCCGCCGCCCTTTGGAAGCTGTCGTCTAATCAAAGCTCAGCCCTACCTAAGCCCTAAGTCAACCTATGCCCGCTCAGGCTTCGTTAGCTATCGACTAGACTGTCTCCGCTTAGGTTTCAATCACATTTGAACTATGGTTGCCGCTCTCACTTAGACATGTCGGGCCTTGTGTTTAAGCTTTGGTCACAGTTGTGACCAGGGGGCAGCGCTATTGACCCCCTTATCTTTATTTTTTTGCATTGGCCTAGGCCCTAGTCACATGGGTGACTAGGGGCCTTAAAGGCTCTAACTGTCCAACACAAACTAAACCTCTAGGCACCCTAAACCGCCGGCATGTGATCAAGCTTTTTTTCAAACCATTAGCGGTTAATACAAACAGTTAAGCCTGTCCTCATCCTTCTACATGCTCTAATAGGGCACTTTTTTCTTTTCGTCATAACTTGGGCATATGATATCAGATTTTCACAAAATTTGTGGCACTGGAAAGATGACTCAGCCAAATTTGCACTGGCAAAGACTATTTTAGGTGACTGTGTCATTTGATCAAACCTTTTTCAAGTCAAAGTCAGCTCTTATTTTGAACTTTGAATGCAAATATCTTGAGCAAAATTTATCCAATTTTTGTGAATGTTTTTTTAAAAGTGCTTAGAATTTTGTCTACGTTCTATTCATGCCATTCATTTTGTTGTATATGTTCATTTACATTAGATATTTTCTAGATTTCTATTTTTCATCATAACTCTTCCATGTGCAAGTTTACTTGTTCTTTCTCAGTTTTGGTGGCTTCTAGGTGCATCTAAGGAGCTGTAGTAGCATTGGGATTAGTCACAACGGCAAATTGGAAACAAAAATTTTAGGTGCACTCATTTCATCTTTCATCTCTCATTTATTCATAATCATTGTTTACAAACACACTTTGATCTGGGCATAAAAGAACATTTGTTTGCAATCACATTTGGATTTGGGGTCTAAAACAAACTCTTGTCTTCATTCACTTATCGAAAGTGGGCTTAAAAAGAACCATGGTCTTCCATTCACACATTTTGACTTTGGGTTTAAAAATAACATGTGCTTGCATTGGTTGGTGAACTTGAGTGAGGTTAAAGGTGTGTATGCTCTTCTCATGTGCTTCGTGTGATCTTGAGAATCAAAAACACCTTTCATCCATTCAATTTCACACCACACATTTCATTTCTAAGGGAAATTAACAAATGCGAGTGTGAATCAAGTGTGTGTGTATGCTCTCTCCTCGCACCGCAAGGTGATCTTGGAGATCAAAAACACCCACTTGGTTTGATTTTGTCATACGTTTCCTAGGAGGCCTACTTGGAGACACACCACTCCAAGGGACGACCTCAACTCTAACGTTCTGGCAGAGTATAAAAAGTGAGGTGTGAATCAAAAGATACCCTCTTTGGAAGTCAAAATCTTATCACTCTTGGCTAAGCCCCAAAGAACTTTATACCTTTGGGAAGTGAAGGTGAAGGGTGGGTTACCCCTTTCTCCTAGTTGTGTGGCACTATTTCGCTTTCATTTCACAGAATTGGGCCCCTCGTACCTTGAGTATATTGGGGACATCCTTAGTCAACTTGTACATCCTAGAGTAAGACCTAATTGGCCATACACATTTGACTAATCTATGGCTTGTTGATGTATCTTCTTCAAGTGCTTGCTTAATCATCACATTCCAATTTCAAATTCAAATTTGCTTATGTGTCTTGTGTGAGTGATTCATGTGTGCATATGTGTAATCATTTGTTTGCAAATTGCCAAATCAAGCTATAAACACAAACACATAATTACTTCATTCTAAACATTCTCTCCAACACATTCATTCCAAGATACTTCATCCTAATCAAACCCTGATCATCCTGTCCATTCCTAATCATCCAATCAATCATATCCTAATCACTCCACATCATCATCAACCTAATCCTAATCAAATACTTGTCAAATTGGTCTTAGTCCTTAGCAATCCCAATCCTAATCACAAACCCAAGGTCATACTTCAAGAAGGCCCTCCCTCTAATTCCAATCATGAAGACAATGCAAGACCCAAGGTCATACTTCGAGGGGGCCCTCCTTCTAATCCCAATAATGAGACAAATCCTAGACCCAAAATCATACTTTGAGGGGCCCCTCCTCCTACTTCTAATGATGACAAGAATCATGATGCATACCTTGAGGAACAAAACGAAATGCAAAGACTTAAACACATGTGTGACACCATCGTGACATTCGAAAACAAGGTCCTAGCACCCAAACTCCAAGACCTCATCCAAACACTTCACTAAGTACCACAACCCCTAGACCAACAAACCATAGAACGATTCCAAGCCATCATTTAAAAATTTCAACAAATCCAATCACCTCAAATACAACACCTCCTAGCTCAAGCCCAACAATTCATAGCCACTTGTCAAATCCAACAAACACAACCACATCATTCACCTCAATCCTATGTGTCATCCCCCTCCACTTCATACCAATCAAATCCATCCACACATCAAGTCAATGCCACATCAACCAATCCCATTTCTTTCTATGTCAATCCTACATCAACCTATAAATTCATTCCACAACAAGAACATGTGATCCTAAGTCACCCCTTGAAACAAGATCAAATTCCTTCAAGTTCTAATGCTACCTTTGACAAGGGGAACACCAATCTAGCTCATTCACCCTACAAGTATATTATACCACCATCTAATCACATGCCAATATAAGATCCTCCTAGTTCTATCCCAACACCACCATGCAATCCACTTGTCAATCCATCAACTTCATGCCCTAATTTCAAACATTACAAAAGTAAACATATGGAGTTATCCAAATCCACCAATCCATTCAATCCATTTGACCTTCCACCTAATCAATATCAAAATCCTAAGCCTACTACACCCTCCATCCCTTTTATTCCTCCACCATGGGATCTTTCCACTCCACCTAATCAAAATCCCAATCATAAGCCAACACCATCTACCTTCGTTACCCATTCATCTACCTATACACCTCCAAAGGACGTGATCCAAGGGCTACTAGCAAGGAGTCAACCATGTTGTCAAAGCCCTATCCTTGAGCCTACCAAGGAGTCTTCAGATGGGTTTAAATATTGGCCTCTTTTATGTTGTTTTTTATATGCTTTCAGACCTTTTCCACATGATCTTCCAGATACTTTTCAAACATTACCATCATGATATACTGTCTTTTTATATACTTTGCAAGAGCTTGAACCTATTTTGTTAATATGGAATATAGTGATGGTATTTATCAATTGAATGATGTGAACATAAGTATGCATGTAATATAGATGATATTCTATGGATTAATTATGAAGGTTATTTGCGTGCATATGTTTTGTGGATTAACCCCGGTGCAACAACAAGCACGTGGCATCAAGGAGAGAAGAATTTGCAGCAAGTCATAGAACAGGAGAATTAAAGGAAGTTGAAGTCAAGCCACCAAAAGCTGGAAGCTGAACGTGAACCATTATGGGAAGGAATAAATGCAGAAGAAGTAGACTTGTTCCAAACGTAGCTTATGTGTTTTTCATATGAGTCGTTGAATAGGAATTCTTATTTGAATAGGATTTTCCTTCATCTATTGAGTTAGAATTAATAAATCAATCTTAACTTTGTATCCTAGTATCTAGGAATGGATTAATGATTGTAGTTAGTTGGTAGTTGGATAAGACTCATGTTTTTGTATAAGTTAAGGGATGATCTCAAAGTCAAGTTAGTTACTTCGTTATCCAGTTACTTAGTTGTTGTTTTTATTCAATATTAGAAGCTCCAGACATGAGTTGTTAAAATGCAATTATTGAATACAATCTGAAAAGAGATTCTATTTATGATATGAAATGAATGGAACTGTGTTATGTGGATGCGTGAGTATCTGAGTTAGATTTGATTTCTAGCCAAGTGAGTCAGTCCCCTGAGTCGGCCACTCAAGGTACTGATCTTCACTTCATTTATTTTCTTATTCATTTATGCATTGTTGTTAAAGTTGTTTTCCATTAGTTTATAAATGCATTGTGAGTTAATTAGCATACTGTGATTGTTAATTACAGTAGTTGTGGTTCATGAACAAATGTATACTTTGTCCATCTTAAGTCCTCCGGAGGTTAGCATTAGCTTTCTTATCATTTTAAATGGTTTTGGATTAGTTTAGTATTTTCCTGTTGTTAGCAGTTATCTACAACTTATGCTGAAGGTACCCGTAGCCACTAGATTCTGTAACTATTTTACTGTTCTCGTATTTCTATGAATTCCAGCAAAGTAAAATAATCTTAGTAGGTTTGGATAAGATAGTTGAGGAGAATATGAGCCCCTGAAGGCACATACAATGCAATGCCATCATAAGTTTACACTCCTTGGTCAATAATTTAATGTGGGAGTACAATGTCAAGTGGACTATTTAGATAGGTTTACCCCTGAATTATGTTAAGTCTACAACACATTAGTTTTCCTCTACATTTTTGGCATCATTGCCAGGGATGGTGCTACCTTCATAGGCTCATTTTACATGTTTTCATAGCTTAAAATTTGATTCCAGCATTAGGCTTGATAGATTCACTTTTCAAGAAACACTAGAAATTGTACTAACATTGTGTAAGATCGCTGAAATACAAAGCTAAATCCACCATATGTGGAGGCAGAGAGACAACCGAGGCAGATTCCTCCCTTCAAATTATCAGGACAGAGAATATATTGTTGACATTATCAATTATACAGTAGGAATTGCTGAGGGAGGACTTGCTCTTACATCTTCATCAACACCTTCTACATCTTCATCAGGTTCTTCCACAACTACAGAAGGGACCTTTAGAACCATGGCAGATGCTGTGGTGGAGGATCCACCAGAGCAAGCAATGTTTGAGTTCCCTATCACTGATCAAGAGAGGGCTACAGTGCTGAAGAACATTCCACCTTCAGCATTACCAGTTTTCTATGGCCTAGTGACAGAGGACCCAGATATGTTTTTGTTTGAGTTTGATATCCTATGTAGGAGCTATGACTACACTTCAGATGATCATAGGCTTAAACTCTTCCTTGCCACTCTCAAGGATCTAGCCTTGAGATGGTTTATGGGGCTAGGAATAGATGTCATTCTAGACTGGGATACAATGAAGGATAAATTCTTGGAGAAATACCAAGACTACTGTAGAGGACATGACAAGAGGAGAGATGACGTCTTCAGGATGTCAGAAAAAGAGGAGGAGCCACTAGAAGATTATGTTGAAAGATTCCAGTTTGCTTTGAAGAAAAATCCCCAAAACATATTATCTGAAGAATCACTGAAGTTGGTCTTTTTGAGAGGGGTTAAGGATGATTGCATGGATGCCCTGAATCTCATTGGCCAAGGTGATATTTCTCAATTACCTTTTGAATCAATTTTTAAGGTTTGCAAAAATTATTCAAGAACTTTCACCAGACGGCCAAGGGGAGAGACGACTAAGGGGAGAAGGGACATCCATTACAAATAAAGAAACCAATGGGGTTTCAAGAGTGGAAATTAGTAACTTGTTGTCCAACATGAAAGAGGATATCATCAGCCATATGGCTACACAGTTGGAAACTCTTCACATCAAGAAGAAACAAGAAGAGGCAGATGCAATGCTTACTGAGTATTGTCCCAGCTGTAGGCAAAGGAAGGCCAATTATAAATGCAAGAGGGTGGCAAGTATCCAGCAAAAGAAGGTTGAAAGGCCATAATTTTAGCCATTTGAAGGAAAGGACAGACAAATGTTCTACATAGCTCAAAGGAGACCTTGGGAGAAAAGATAAGGTATGCCTTCCGATCCACTAAGTTTCAATTCACCCTTTCCTGCTACAAACCAAAATTTCTCTGCTTGGAATACCCAACCATGGCCTAATAATCAAAATCTCTTGCAAAACCCACAATGGCCTACTCCAAAACCCAGTTGGAACCAACAGTAGCCAAACCCATGGCCCCAACAAAGTTTCCAAGGTTCCAACTATAACCCCCAGTGGCCTACACATCAACCTTAATGGAAGCCCCAATAGAACAAGGGCCAACAATGGCAGAAAAATGTAAATTACCAGCAACCTAGGCTTCCATCTCAATCCCAACAGCCAACAATAATGCCTCCATCCACTCCTCAAACTCAACCTCCTAGACCTACTCAGCTCCCTGCCCAACCTGCACCTAACCCTAACAACAAGCCTGTTCAACATGCTTATACTAACGAGGTGATGCAATACCCCACCTACGGGGTAAAGGTGAGTAATGTTCATCTCAGATCAGGGAAGCAACTTGTGAGCCCTTCATCTCCCCAAATTACAGAACTTGAAGATGAAGAACCCATAGAGAAAGCCTCAGATAAGCCACCTTTGGAGCCTAAATCAAATCAGGACCCTCAGACCACTTTACATCTAAATCCTCCTTTCCCTAAATGCTTGGCTATCCAGAAACAACCAGCACAGGCTAAAACTGACCTTGTAGGCCAATTAAAAGATATAAACATAAAATTTCCCTTAATCCAAGCTATCAAAGATATTCCTATCTATACTGAGACTATTAGAGATCTCTGCATAAGGAAACCAGGAAGGAAGAGAGCGGACCCAAAGACAGTCCAAGTTTTGGGTAACCTTGCAAACATAATGTTGGGAAATATAACTGTCCCAAAATATACAAATCCAGGTAGCCTAGTAGTGGATGTAAAAATCAATGGGATTCTGATTAAGAATACTTTAATAGACTTGGGTGTTGTAATTAATGTAATGAACAAGGAGACAATGTAGATGTTGCAGTTAAACAACCTTAGGCCTACTCTGACAGTTTTGCAATTCACTGATAGTTCTACAATTAAACTTGAAGGAGTCATTGAGGACTTGGTAATTGCATTAGATTCATGGGAATACCCTGTTGATTTTATAGTACTACAGCCCAAGGTCAATCTCGCTGGTTATCCTCTTATACTAGGCAGACCATGGCTTGCCACAACAGATGCGTTTATAGGTTGCAAGTCAGGAAATATGATCATATCCAATGGGACTGTGACCAAGAAGTTGGTCTTATATCCACCAGCCCAACCATACCATGAACTTGAGCAAACCATCTGCCCTACCTTGGATGATGAGGAAAGTTATTCACTTCAAACCTTGATGACTATTGAATGCATCCCCTTGCTAGATATCTAGGATGAAGATGAGCTGATAACTCACATTATACAAAATGACCGCAGGAGGCACCCGTAGCAACATGATTGTTTATCTTGTTTACAAGAACCCTTGAGAAGCATAATACCCACCAGCTCCTTAGAGGAGGTATCCCAAATATTTTATACTTTATTACCCTAGCAATGCTTACCAGTAATACCTAGCCTTGATTTGTCCTCTGTACAAGAAATGTCTAAACAATTAGGAATCAATATAGGAAAGATGTCGACTGTTAATAATGCATTGACTGATGAACATCAGCAATCCCTGCACGTAGTGTTGTAGGCACACTCATCAACATTTGCATGCAATTACAGTGACATGAAAGGCATTAATCATGCCTTATGTATGCATAAAATTTACATTGATGATGGCCACAAACCTCTAAGGCAGCAACAGAGATGCATGAACCCTGCTCTAAGAGAGATAGTGAAATTTGAACTTCAAAAGCTTTTGGATGTATGATTTATATACCCCATTTCAGACAGTGAATGTGTTTCACCATTGGTAATAGTTCTCAAGAAAGGTGGCAAGTCGCAAGTTTGTGTTGACTACAGGGAGCTAAATGCTACCACCAGGAAAGATCACTTCCCATTGCCCTTTATTGACCAAGTTCTTGACTCTTTGGCAAGGAAGAAATATTTCTCATTTCTTGATGGTTTCAGTGGCTATAACCAAATCAAGATTGCACCAGAGGATCAAGATAAGACAACGGTTTACCTACCCTTAGGGGACCTATGCATATTTTGTCTTGCCCTTTGGTCTGTGCAATGCTCCAGCCACGTTTCAAAGAGCATTATTTAGTATTTTCTCTGATTTTGCCCATGACAGCATGGAAATTTACATGGATTACTTCACCACATATGGTGAAACATATGATGAAGCCTTACACAGTCTGGAGAAGGTTTTAAAGAGATGCACAGAGCACAATCTATCTTTGAGCAATGAAAAATGTTTTATGATGTTGACACAAGGCATTGTCTTGGGACATTTTATCTCAAGTGCAAGAATACAAGTTGACCCAAAGAAGATTGAAATCATATCTACCCTACCTATTCCACAGAGACAGAAGGATGTAAGGAGCTTCCTTGGACATGCAGGTTATTACAAGCAGTTCATTCGAGATTTTAGCAAAATTGCTACCCCTCTGTTTACTCTGTTGACAAAAGACATTGACTTTGAATGGACCCAGACTGTCAAAATTCATTTGAGAAGATAAAAGCAGCCTTGACACAAGAACCAGTTCTAAGAGGTCCAAATTGGACACTACCTTTTCATATCCACACTGATGCATCAGACTTTGCCATTGGTGCAGTCTTAGGCTAGCAAGAAGGAAGTAAAGAATATGCAATATACTATATTAGCAAAAACCTACAGGGAGCTAAGTTGAACTACATTGTGACAGAAAAGGAAATGTTAGCTGTTGTTTATGCCATTAACAAATTTAGACACTACATTACTAGCTATAAAGTGTTCATACATACAGATCATACAACAATAAGATATTTGATGAATAAGCCAATAGTGGGTGGAAGACTTGTAAGATGGTTGTTGTTATTGCAAGAATTTGACATAACAATAGTTGACAAACTAGGAAAGGCTAATGTAGTTGTTGATTTTCTGTCTAGACTGCCTACACAATCGATAGGAGTGGTTGATGACTCTTTTCCTGATGAGCATCTATTTGCTCTAAACATACACACTCCATGGTATGCAGATATAGCTAATTATTTGGTCACATGGCAGATTCCAGGTTACTTTTCTCCAAGGGAGAAAAGATTGTTAGTTCACAAATGCTTCCCTTATTCTTGGATTTTTGGATTCCTATTCTATATTGGCCTGGATAACATTATGAGAAGATGTATCAGGGAAGATGTAGTGTTTGATATATTGAAGGCATGTCATGATGAACCTTGTGGTGTACATTTTGCAGCAAAAAGGATAGCCTTCAAGATCTTGACAACAGGATATTACTGGCCAATACTGCATAAAGACTTTATCAAGTATACTAGAAGCTGTGATCGGTGCCAGAGAATGGGGAGACCTATAAGAAGTGATGAAATGCCTTTGTAGCCCCAAATAGCATTAGCTCCTTTTGATAAGTGGGGGTTGGATTTTGTTGGCCCTATCTCACCTACTTCAAATAAGGAATATATACTGGTATGCACTGATTACTTAACCAAATGGGTGGAAGTTAAAGCTTTGTAGTTTGCTAGAGATGAAAGTGTGGCAAAATTCTTATATGAGGAAATCTTCACTAGGTATGGTGTACCTAGGGAGATAGTGACTAATCAAGGATCACAATTCACATCAAACTTAATCACCAAACTGGTGGAGGAGTATCAAATCAAACACAAGAAGTCTACCCCATATCATTCTCAGCTTAATGGTCAAGTTGAGGTTACAATTAGGGAAATTGAGAATATATTGACAAAAATAGTACAGCTTCATAGAAGAGATTGGGTTTCCAGGTTACCAGAAGTTGTTTGGGCATACAGGACCACATGGAAGACAACTATAGGATTCACTCCTTATGAATTGGTTTATGGCAAGACAACAATATTGCCTATAGAGTTTGAATACAAAACTCTGAGGACAACAGTGGAATTGGGGATGGACTTGACATAGGCTCAAAAGGAAAGGTTACAACATTTGAATGCTCTTGGTGAAATCAGATTAGAAGCCATCCACCACACAGAGGTTATTTAGAAACAAAGAATTAAATGGCATGATAAGTATATAAAGACTAAAGAGTTCACTGTTGGTGATTGGGCCCTTCTCTATGATTGCAGATACAAAGATTTCAAAGGAAAGCTTCAATCTTGATGGTTGGGACCATATGAGATTCAATAGGTATTCCCTAATGGTGCAGTTCAACTACAAACCATTGATGAGGTTAGATTTTCATTACTGGTAAATGGACACAGGCTAAAACTTTATAAGAAACCACTTCAAAAGAATGATTTTATTGTCTCTAACAAATCAGTATGGTGCTCATGGTGATATTGATGAAGGCTCTAAAATACACAATGATGTACCGACAGAAAGTGATCCACCAATCCTGTCTAGTGATGCAGAGGTTGAGTTGCATGACTCAACCCCTATCACTAAGACTTAATTTCTATTGCTTTGTACTTCACATGCACGCACAACACACTACCCATGGTGAACATAGTTAGCTCCAGAGGGACCTGTTCTTCTCTTAGTACCTGTCTGCAGACATCTTCAACACTTTGGCAAAAAGTAAACTATTTTCTCACGCATTCCATTTCTTCTACACATGCTTCATTCATTTTGAAATAAATCAAACACCACCACAAAAGTGTTCAACTCTCACTCACGAGTTGTTCGATCAAGCATTGCGAGATGTCACCTCACATCACTTCCGAAGTACTCATCGCCTTACCATTCACTCTCACGCATTTCATCCTGCTCACATCAAATAAAATGCCAAGTACGTGTTCTCCAGTTCTAAGGTGCGCTAATCATTTACTTCCATAACATATGTACATAAGGTAACTTTCAATGATTAACTTAGATTTCTTTCTATATTCATTATTACTCTTTGTTTAATTCATGCATGTGAAAAATATCTATCAGCATTTAATTTCATAATTACTCTTTCTTCAATATCAATTCACGCGTGAAGTGAGGTCACTTCACCCATTAGTTGGGGGAGGGGTTAAATTTTTTTATTTTTGCCACCCAAGTCTTTAGAGTTACTAGATAGAATTCTATGTCATTTTCCAAAGATAGTAAACCTACATTGTTTCATCCAAATTGTGAACTTATTACCCTATGAGTGAGCTAAGATATAGAACTTTGCATAACAGAGAGCTCCAAAAGTTACAATTGGGGGGAATAGGAGAAGGCAACAAATTGTAGGTTCTTCTGAAGGTGGTGGAATCAGAGTTAAGCATAAATTGAAACCTTTGGAGGTTGCAGAGTATAGGGACAATGGGAGGTGATGTGATAAGATGAGAACCATCTACACACAAGGAAATATTAGAGGATGTGATGGTTCTGCCACTCTTCACCAGAGTGGGATGGCTAGACTACTTCTTGAAGTTAACAAAATATGACAATGAAATGGTGAAAGAATTTGTAGCTACATTACAGTATGACGAGGCATCAGTCAGGGGATTGGTTGTAGATGCTTCTAAAATGGCCATTATCCAAGTTACAGGATTGCCACGTATAGGGTCAGAATATCCAGCTCATGCTGATGCAGCTATAGCAAGAGAAGAATTCTGCAAGCGTGGAGAAAACCTGGACTAAACATCACAAGGTACAAAGAGATTGTCCCTTCCATTTTTTTGGGGAAAATGTGCTTCTTATATCATTAAATACTTTACCTGTGATGGTCGGCACAATTTGTTATATACTGTGCACTTTAAGTTGCTAAATCACTTACGCCATGATAAGTTAGTCAATGTTCCCAATTTCCTCTATAACATGTTGAAGAGGATGGCATCAGAATATCAGAAGAAGCAAATAGACACCACATTGTCCCATCACTGTTTAATAGCTCTATTGGTTAAGAGAAGCCTAAGAATTCAACATCCATAGGTTGATTGGAATACCTTTAAACAATGCATAGATATCACAACACTGTTGGAATACCTAAAGCAGAGGATGAACCTCAACATGAGCCTAAACCTAAGATTGAACCTAAGCAAGAAGAGCCACAAGAGGAAAATACTCCAGAAGATAGGCCAGTGGCAATAGAGGAACCCTCATCTTCTAACCCTAAAGCTATGAGAGGCATTGCTTCAACATCTGTTAAGAAAAAGAGGAATAAGAAAGGCGTTGAGAAACATAAGAGCACTGTAAAGGAAGAGGATGCAAGAGAAAGAGAAGAAGAAGAGGAGTAAAAAGAAGAGGAAAAGTGAAGTCAAACAGGAAACTATTACTCCTAGGCGCTCAAGAAGGTTGAAAAGGTAGAGTGTTAAAGAAAGAATTGTTAAGGAACAGGGGCATGAGGAAAAAGGTGAAGGACAACAGCATCATGATTCAACGTTGTTGGACACATATTCAGATAAAGAAGGAAACGCCCTTGAGAATGTCCCTGCTGATGCTCATGAAAATATCAATGTGTCTGCTAAGAGGAGAAGGTATGTTTCTTCATCTTTTGACTCTGATTCAGAAGATATGTTTATTGTAAAGAAAATGGGGAAGTCAGTTCCTTGTAGCTCTACCAAGGAAATTTTAGATATCATTGAGGATGATGTTGATGAAGGTTTAAATTTTGAAAAGCAAAAAGAATTGTCAAAGGATAGGAATATAAGAAAAGATATAAGAAAATAATTGTTAGAGGATAGGTTTAACTTTTTGATATCACTGGGGATGATGTTGATGAAGGTTTAAATTTTGTAAAGGAAAAAGAATTGTTAGAGGATAGGAATATAAGAAATTGGAAGAACAAGTGAAAGGATATGAGGAAAAGGACAAAGAGAAGGGGAAAAGGATACAGGAGTTGGAGGAGAAAATTCAAACCTACGGCCATGGAACCAACTTGGATTTGTTAGCACAGATGGTCGTGAGTAAAACAAAAACTGAAGAGAATGAAGCATTAAATCCACAACCTCATGTATCAAGGTCTCCAATATATCACACCACTTTGTCTTTGGGCTTTGAATTGATGAAACTTACTCACAAATCAAAACAGGAAAAAGAAAGCTGGGAGAAAGAAAAACAAACTCTTAATGCATCAATGGAAGGTAAGAATTTGGAGTTAAAAAGGTTGGAGGGTAAATTGACTAAGGTAATAGACGGAGCCATTCAGATCATTTAGTGTAGATCTCCACCTAGGGTGTATGCATTGTTTCTAAAGGAAAAATTTCTTAGTTTTCAGTTCAATAGGTTCATTAATGATCAACCTGTTTTACATTCAAGGCATATTTTTTTCATCTATTTCAAAGAAGTCAACCTGAAGGAGCAAGATCAACTATGTGAGTATTGTTTACACAACTATCTAATGGTAGAGGATACAGAATGGAACCCCTCAATTTATGTTGGGGATTTATAGGTTAGAGCACTGTCATCCTATTTCAAGAATGAATAGCTCAGAGGTGAATTAATGGACAGATATGAATAACAAGAGAAAATAGTGGCACTGTAGATCAGAAAAGAAGCATTGAATCTTGATGTAATCCTTACTCAATGGTTGACACTCCTTTCACAAAAGGGTCCAGGAAAAATAATCATGGATTTGAGACTTCGAGATTATAGAAGGATATAATAGTTAGCAATACCTATGCTTCAAAACTGCCTAAGGTATATACAAAGCAAATGGAATAGTCTAACCCCAGGATTGCAAAGGAAAGAGCCTTGCTCTTTCCATAATTTTATGAACACGTTTGAAAGATTGCGCAAGTACATCCAAATTTTAGAACAAACAAGAGTCAGATGGCTACCACTTACTTATCATCCTCCTATTCTCCTCTATCCAGTACCACATTGGACAGGAGAAAAGAATGATGAATTAGGAATGTAGAATCAATCAAGATGGATAGGCTTGAATGTTATAATGGTTTTTATCTTAAGCAGGGGGAGGGAGTCAGAGAAGTGATGGACCTTAGGCAGATTACCTTGCATTACAATCTTTTCCCCTAGATGTTTAATTCAATGTTTTGCCTGAGGACAAGCAAAAGGATAGTTGGGGGGAATGATGGGTTTAAGTATTGGACTCTTTTATGTTGTTTTTATATGCTTTTAGACCTTTTCCACATGATCTTCTAGATACTTTTCAAACATTACCATCATGATATACTATCTTTTTATATACTTTGCAAGACCTTGAACCTATTTTGTTAATATGGAATATGATAATGGTATTTATCAATTGAATGATCTGAACATGAGTATGCATGTAATATAGATGAGATTCTATGGTTTAATTATGAAGTTTATTTGCGTGCATATGTTTTGTGGATTAACCCCTGTGCAGCAACAAGCGCGTGGCATCAAGGAGAGAAGAATTTGCAGCAAGTTGTAGAACAGGAGAATTAAAGGAAGTTTAAGTCAAGCCGCCAAAAGCTGGAAGCTGAACGTGAACCATTATGGGAAGGAATAAATGTAGAAGAAGTAGACTTGTTCCAAACGCAGCTTATGTGTTTTTCATATGAGCCGTTGCATAGGAATTCTTATTTGAATAGGATTCTCCTTCCTCTGTTCAGTTAAAATTAATAAATCAATCTTAACTTTGTATCCTAATATCTAGGAATGGATTAATGATTGTAGTTAGTTGGTAGTTGGATAAGACTCTCCTATTTTTGTATAAGTTAAGGGATGAGCTCAAAGTCAAGTTAGTTACTTCGTTATCTAGTTACTCAGTTGTTGTTTTTATTCAATATTAGAAGTTCCAGACATGAGTTGTTAAAATGAAATTATTGAATACAATCTGAAAAGAGATTCTATTTATTATATGAAATGAATGGAACTATGTGTTATTTGGATGCATGAGTATCTGAGTTAGATTTGATTTCCAGCCAAGTGAGTCAGTCCCCTGAGCTGGCCACTCAAGGTACTGATCTTCACTTCATTTATTTTCTTGTTCATTTATGCATTGTTGTTAAAGTTGTTTTTCATTAGTTTATAAATGCATTGTGACTTAATTAGAATACTTTGATTGTTAATTACAGTAGTTGTGGTTCATGAACAAATGTATACTTTGTCCATCTTAAGTCCTCTGGAGGTTAGCATTAGCTTTATCATCATTTTGAATAGTTTTGGATTAGTTCTGTATTTTCCTATTGTTAGCAATTATATACAACTTATGCTGAAGGTACCTGTAGCCACTAGATTCTGTAACTATTTTTACTGTTCTCACATTTCTATGAATTCCAACAAAGTAGAATAATCTGAGTAGGTTTGGATAAGATAGTTGAGGAGAATATGAGCCCCTGAAGGCACATATAGTGCAGTGCCATCATAAGCTTACGCTCCTTGGTTGATAATTTAATGTAGGAGTACAATGTCAAGTGGACTATTTAGATATGTTTACCCCTGAATTATGTTAAGTCTACAATGCATTAGTTTTCCTCTACACCTTCGGACACCATGTCCATTCCTACAACCTCTTCAAATAGTCCACAACCCCTTGAGCCTATCCAAGAGTCATCCACTTCCATTTCTATTCAAACTCAAGAGTTATGTCGAGGGAATAATCCTAAGCATGAGGAAACATCAAGCCCTAATTCTAATCAAGATCAAATCACTTCCATCCAACCCACACCTAATACACTAATCCTATCTATGATCAAGCTCCCATGTATGATCAAGATCCTACCTATGCTCAAGAAGACCATAATTATCCCCTTCGTCAACTTTATGCATTCCATGGTCAAGACCTTATCACTCCACCTATCCACGATCCACAAACATTCACTTGTCATAATGAGACACTTAACTCCCAAGCACACATAGAAGATCAAACCAATACCTTGGATCTTAGTGAACATAATGATAAGCAAGATACTAATGATCCTTGCCCATCCACTATCAACCCCATTCCAAGTCCACCATCATATCCTATTGGCCTATCCACCTTCATTCATGAATGTTCTTTCTTAGGACAACAACAACCTTTGTCCACTTTACCTTCTCCATCCAATAATGAACTCAAGTCTAGTGTCCAAACTACACCTAGTCCCATAGTCCATCGCATACTCCAAAACATGAATTATCAAGGTAAAGGCCTAGGCCTTCATGAACAAGGAATTTCAGAGCCTATACATGTCAATGTCCCTCCACGCTCATATGGCCTTGGATATACACCCCAAGGACAATAATATCAAGATGTTGGTATTTCCTCCATGCATCCTAAATCCACCACTTTCCATCACAAACCCTATCATATACCCAAAACATGTGTTGCCATTCCACCTCCATCATACTACAAGTGTCAAAAGCATGTGACCATACACCTTTCTCTATCAACTTTACCTCCGCTACTTCCAACTCTTACTGTCCATCCATCCACTTTACCGCCACTTCTCCCAACTCCTAATATCCCTATCATCCATAAGTACCCTCACATTCCTAATCATGATCAACAAATGCACACATCATGTAAACATAAAGCTTCCACCCATCCCATGGGATTCAAAAATAAACATCTGGATGCCTCCTTTCATAAAGCCAAAAATCCTAAGGGTCCTAATGCCTTAGGGTACACATGTAAAGAATCAACGCAAAATCCATCTAAAAGCTATCCAAGCCCATACCTTCACAAGAAAAAGTCAAAACTAAAATGGTTTGGGTCCCTAAGCAAAAAATCAAGTCAAATGAAGCATCCTCTTCCAATCAAGCATCCATTCCATTCAAAAATTTCAAATTCCTTCATCCCACAAGCAAAGCAAAAATAATAACAATACTAATTCTATGTGGGTCCCTAAGTTCCTACATCAACCGTCCACTAAGCAAACATCTCCCTTGCTTCCTACACCACCTTCCAATCAAAAGCTTCAACGTTTATCATGGTGTGTGCAACCGTTGGTCATGGTCCCCTTCCATTCCACAACATTCCCACATACCTCCATCTCCCCATCCTTCATCCATTATCCTATTGTTTTATATGAAAAGGGGGTTTACGTGATTGTTTTTTTGGTTTGAATCCTTCTTTCCACAAAACAGTCCAAGGGCTTTTCAACCGAGTGCTTCTCCTATCGAGGGGAGAGTCATTTATCAGATTGGGTTGCCACTTGGTTTTTTGCTGGGAAATTTATAAGTTATCACACAAGATTGCTAATTAATTCTTTAATGCTCTTGAAACCCTAATTTAAGTGAAACAATAATTAAATCTATGAATTACGACAAATGCCACAAGAATTAGACAAAGGGCAGAGAACCTTAACTCACTGTTTTTCACAGTCTGAAAAATAGAAAAGTTGGGGACAATAATGATGGAGCCCTAGTCCAACGTACTAATTTTTCTGTGGATTCTCGATCTCCTTCCGACACTGATCTTTGTTGTCTCTTCAGTTTTTGGTGATCTGATAGTGGAGGACAAGGTTGATGGTGCTCTAGTCCACTATGGGAGATTCCTCTAGATGTCAGAAGCTCTGCAAACCATGATGCTCGCTATCCAGTCTGTTTCTGTAGCTTCAGATGCAGAGTACAAGGTTGATGGCGCCCTAGTCTGATCAGGCTCCTCTTTCAAGATTTGGAATATCCGCAGTGTCCTCCTACTCCCTGCAACTCCACTTCTCCTGCTTTCGCAACCTATAACCTGCAATCACATGGAATGTGGGAGGGGGTTGTGGTGTTTAGAGGATTGCCTTAGTCAAGCCCCAGAGAGACATTCAAGTCTTCCGAACACTATTGTCAGAGAGAGTGTGTATCCTTGTGGGATAGAGGTAAAAATCCAAATGATAATGATGATAAAATACAATAGATATCACCTTGATGACGAAGCTCTCATGGAAGGAAGAGGCTCTTCAATGCCACAAGGAGAAGATGTAATCCAACCTACAAAAACAAACACAATAATAATGCTATGCTCTCCAACACAATGATAATCACAAGTGTGCCAATAGCTTTCAATCATAAACATCCTCTAGATCTCTTCTATTTTGCAAATGATAACCTAAACATGCTTATATATGCAACTATTAAGATTCCCGCCAAGAATTTTGTATTTGAAACTTATGATATCGGCCTAGAAACCAAATAACGGTCACAACCCCGACATTTGAATTTAGGGCAGACCCGAAATAGGGCTAGACTAGGGTGCTAGCACCCTTGTCCACCCCCCTATCTTTGTTTCGGCATCATTAAAATAGCCCCCCTAGGTCCTATTTGTCACAAGACCCAAGGGTTTTCTCATCAGGAGTCTGAATTATCATGCAAGATGCTCTAAATGCAATCTAAAGACTTGGGAGCTGAACCTTAAATGAAAAAGCCCTCAAGGGTGCATTTTTCTGAGATAACATTTAGCCCTGACTTTAATTTATGTATTAAATATAAGGCCAATACATGCATTAAAGTAAGGTCAACAAACACAGCAAACACACCAGGCATGGAGAAGACACGCCAAACATTTCAAGACAATAACAGACATGCAAAACATGGAGAAGATAGTTACAGTCACACAAAACATGGAGAATACAACATTGAAGACACACAGAGCACAGAGAATACAATGAATGCAATGATTATTTTCTTTTTGATTTTTCCATATGAAATGCAAGATGCAAGTACAAGGAAAGTAAACAAATGAATCCCAAAAAGTGTAGAGGAGTTGTTCACCACCGATCTTACACTTTTTGAGAACAAACACACCAAACAAAATCCCAAGGTGTAGAGGAGTTGTTCACCACCGGTCTTGCACCTTGAGAAAAAACACGCCAAACAAATCCCAAAGTGTAGAGGAGCTCATCGCCACCGGTCTTGCACTTTGAGAACAAACATGCCATACACACACACACGTTGAAGACACGGAGAAAACATGGCAGACAAGTGATGGAGTGAAACTATTGCTAGGTTCATCACCATCTCAGGCACATTATAGGCACACACCGATGATTGGGCTTCGCCACAACAACCGTCGAAAACATGCTTAAGGGTTGAGTTAGTCACATAACTGCTCCCCGCCTCGCGATGAGGACTTTTGAAAATGACATGATAATGCAATCTTCTCCGAGAAATACACCATCTCTGCCTCGTGATGAGGGCTTAAGATAAAAGGATATGCTTGATATCCCACCTCCACAGAGGGCTTAAATGATTGTGATTGATTTTGAGATTGTTCAAACACACTTTACTATGATCTAAAGCATATAACTTACCTTATATATGCCCCCACCTTAAGGTGGTTGATATCACGTACTGATATCAAGCACGTTAAGGTAGGAACAAAACACACAAGGGAACATGAGCTCTCACAAAGCCCATGCCCCCCAGAGGTGACATGTACTTTACGATTGTCAAATGTTCCCACAAACACATCCCTGCAAGAAAAGTGTTAGTGTCCAAATAATCATGATAAACAACAATGCATATGATCAACTACATGAAAAAGCCAACCAAGGCAATATCCAAGATAAACAAAGTGTGTGGAGCAATAGTATTGTTAGAGATTGTTAGCAAGATAAGATAACATCGACATCAACATCAAGATAGAGAAATCATGAAGTGATTCCACTAGCCAAGCGTCGGATAATATGTTACAACCCCATCGTCATGTATGGACTTGGTCCATTTTTTTATTACTCGTGAAAGGGACACTAGGTCCGCATCAGTATAATATGTTTTTCGTCGTCTGCCAGCTAGATGGAAACACTAGAGGAAGGTAAACAATAAATCAGAGAGAAGAACAAGTGCCTTAGGGACAATCACGTAGGATGGTACCCCCAATTCACCAACTGCAACGCTATGTCCGTAAGACACAACATAGAAGAATGAAATTAGAGGAGATGAAATATAGAAGAATGATTATACAAATAGAAGAAGGTCACAATAGAGGCGGTCTCCTAGTATCCTTGACCTTACAAGAGAATCAAGGGTCCTAGGAGGCCTAACAACACATAACACATCACGGGAGAAACACATTACGGGAGATAAAGGGTTAGAGATACTTACCTGTAGAGAGGTCCATGCTAGAAGTCATCATCAAGAAGGTCATCATCCTCTCAATCCTGAATGCTAGATGAAAGTGGTGTGTAAGGTACCAAAGCCCAACTGTTGTTCTTTTTTCCAATTTGTTCATCTTTAAGCTCTTCTTGATTTGTTTCAATGTTAGGTTGAATGTTATCTTGTTCATTTGTGATCCTTTGGGCATAGGCTTGTCTTCTCCTCCTCCTTTCTTTTGCTAGTCTATCTCTTCTTGTCTTATTGCTTATTTCATCGCATTTTTTCATTGTTTGCGCAGTAGAGGAGGAAGCACCCCATTCAAATCTCATAGGTCTTGGTGGAATATTTTGTTGTCTATGAAAGCCTCCCTATCCATGTAAGGATGACGGGGGAGGGACCTCAGCATAGATGCCATCCCTCCGTGGATGAGGTGGGCTATGAAACCTTTCCTTATCCACATTTTTCATGCCAAAAATTTCATCAAAGCCATAATAATCTTGTTTTATGCTTGTTTCTTATTTTTTTCTTATTGGTTGCAAAGGAGACCTAGCCACTCGAGCTAGTTGTTTTGCTTTGTATTTTTTGTATTCTATAAAAGTTCTATCTCTTCGTGGCTCAGGATCTGTCTCAGGTTGTGGCCAAAAGTAATCAAGAATAAAGTTCTTGTCCTTAGCCAGAGGTTGATAATCATTACGACGAATAGTACGGATCTCTCCACGCAAAGGAAACTTTATACATTTGTGAATTGTAGAAGGAACAACATTCATAGCTTTAAGCCAAGGATGTCCAAGTTTTACATGGAAAAGGTCAGATAAGGGGATTATATCAAATGATTGATCCACATCTTTATCATAGAATGAGACCATTAGAGTTATCTTTCCAATTGGTTTCATTAAAGCTCCATTATGTGTTTTAATTCTCAAGTTTAACGGTTCATAAGATTCTTGTACCATTTCATGCTTAAATAGGAAATATTTCATGACCACATTTGTCATGCAATTAGGATCTATGAGTGTTCCATGCACGGTTGATTCCATTATCTTTCCCGTGATATAAAGAGGCCCTTCAGTATTTACCATTTCTTTGTCATGGGGTGTGAATGTTATTTCAAGCTTAGGTGCTCTTCTTTTTAATTGAGACTTAGGAACAAACCTAGAATTATCATTATATTGAGAATCCATTTGTAAACTTTCAAAGGAATGTCAAATCAGATTTTCAATATCTTCCAAAACTTATGCAAAAATCAAATGCAAAAGTGATGTCGAATATGCTCTAAAATGCTTGATTTTTCAACTTTTCTCAATGTAAACAAGTGAAAGAAGAGGTGTTGTGAAGATTTTCAAGAGGGATAGAAAATTATATGCCCAATAACAGTCCATTAATGCAAAAATACCTTTCACAACATGCTTTTGAAGCAACTCTAGAAAGTCGATAAGTCAAAACGTAGTGAAAATAGGCCAAAATATGCGATTTTTCACCAAATCTTCATGCAAACAAATGAAAGAAGAGGTGTTGTAAGGATTTTCAAGAAGGATAGAAAATTATATGCCTAATAATAGTCCACTAATGCAAAAATACCTTTCACAACATGCTTTGAAGCAACTCTAGAAAGTCGATAAGTCAAAACCTAGTGAAAATGGGCCAAAATATGCAATTTTTCACCAAATCTCCATGCAAAAGAGTAGGGAAAAAAGTGTTGTAAGGAAAATGATGGTGTACAACAACTTATAACAGTAAAAATAGACACCTAATGCCAAAAAAATCCATTACAACACACCTATAATGCCATTCTAGATCAAACCCTAGTGCAAAAATAGCAAAAATAGCAAAAATATGCAAATTTTCACAAAATTTCAATGTAAATGCCTAAAAGAAAGGGTGTTGTAAGGAAATTGAGAAGGGGAAGAAGATAATAATGCCAATAACAGCCAATTAGTGCAGCAAAATCCCTTACAACATGCTTGGAGTGCAAGTCTAGCAAGATGATAAACCCAGATCTAGTGAAAAATGCATGTTTTTCAAGCCCTAGACATGAAATTTCACAAGGAGGCCACTATGATGCAACAATAAAATTATAAATCAGACCTAATGAGTATTTTAAAAAGGTAGTAAAATATGGAACAAGATTTTGACTACAACCCTAGCTCATGCAAAACTAGGTTTTCATGAAAAGTGCAAAATTTCAAGCAATTTCTAGCAAATCAAGCATGCAAATGCAATGCAAATGAATTGTAAATGATGAATTTCTATATTTTGGATCAGATATAATGCAAATAACAGAAATTAGTTGAAATCAGATGCCAGTTAATTCAAATTTTACAAAAATGCAAGCCTAATATGCCAATTTTTGCAAATTTTCCAAAATTTTCAATTTTTTTGTAATTTTTCAAATGCAATATTGAAAATAATGAATTTAATGATAATGAATTTCAGGTCTGATGTAAAAATAAGAGAATTAATTAAATACAATTGAATGAATGCAAACTATGTCAACAATCAAACCCTAGAATGCAATTTTTTTAAATTTTTCCAAGTATATCAATTTTTTGTAAATTTTTGAATGCAATGAAATGAATGAATGTAATCTATCAAAGAACACTCAGCAAGGTGCCAAAAATTTCAAAACATAGGTTTACCAAAATGTTTTATATGAAAATGGGGTTTACAAGGTTATTATTTTGGTTTGAATCCTCCTTTCCATAAAACATTCCAAGGGCTTTTCAACCGAGTGCTTCTCCTATCGAGAGGTAAGTCATCTATTAGATTGGGTTGCCACTTAGTTTTCTGTTGGGAAATTTAGAAGTTATCACACAAGATTGCTAAGTAATGCTTTAATGCACTTGAAACCCTAATTTAAGTGAAATAGTAATTAAATATGTGAATTACGACAAATGCCACAGGAATTAGACAAAGGGTAGAGAACCTTAACTCACTATTTTTCACAATCTGGAAAACATAAAAGTTAGGGACAACAATGATGGTGCCCTAGTCCAAGGTACTAATTTTTTTGTGGATTCCTTATCTCCTTCTGACACTGATCTCTACTGTCTCTTTGATTTCTGGTGATCTGGCAGTGGAGGACAAGGTTGATGGCGCCCTAGTCCACTACGGGAGATTCTTCCAGATGTGAGAAGCTTTGCAAACCTTGATGCTCACTATCCAGTCTGTTTATGTAGCTTCAGATGCGGAGGACAAGGTTGATGGCACCCTAGTCTGATTAGGCTCCTCTTTCAGGATCTAGAATCTCCGCAGTGTCCTCCTACTCCCTGCAACTCCACTTCTCCTACTTTTGCAACCTACAACCTGCAATCACATGGAATGTGGGAGGGGGTTGTGGTGTTTAGAGGCTTGCCTCAGTCAAGCCCCGGATAGATATTCAAGTCTTCTGAACACCATTGTTAGGGAGAGAGTGCATATCCTTGTGGGATAGAGGTAAAAATCCAAATGATAATGATGATAAAACACAATAGATGTTACCTTGATGATGAAGCTCTCATGGAAGGAAGAGGCTCTTCAATGCCATGAGGAGAAGATGTAATCCAACCTGCAAAAACAAACACAATAACAATGCTATGCTCTCCAACACAATGATAATCACAAGTATGCCAATAGCCTTCAATCATAAACATCCTCTAGATCTCTTCTATTTTGCAAATGATAACCTAAACATGCTTATATATGCAACTATTAAGATTCCTACCAAGAAATTCGTATTTGAAACTTATGATGTCGACCTGGAAACCAAATAACGGTCACAAACCTGACATTTGAATTTAAGGCAGACCCAAAATAAGGCTGGACTAGGGCATTAGCGCCCTTGTCCACCCCCCTGTCTTTGTTCAGGCATCATTAAAATAGTCCCCCTAGGTCCTATTTGTCATAAGACCCAGGGGTTTTCTCATCGGGAGTCTGAATTATCATGCAAGATGCTCTAAATACAATCTAAAGACCCAGGAGCTAAACCTTAAAGGAAAAATCCCCCAAGGGTGCATTTTTTTGACATAACACCTACATATTTCACCCATCCTATTTCTATGGTCCATGCTTTTAGATAAACCTTCCATCCATTCTTGTGCATAAGTCCTACATAATCCACTATCTTCCTTTCAAAATCCACATCACAATCCACTATCTACCTACTCTATCTCACTTTCATGCACTCTCTTACCAACATCTTTGAGCATAATGACATTTGACATGGTCCATGTATGACATCCATCTCTAGTGGGACACTATCACCTTCATGGAACTAGACACTTGAGCCCCTCCTATCCATATCCACCAATCCCATTCAAAAATCAAAAAAGTAAAAAAAAAAATTCAAAATAGTAAAGAGAAATCCCTTCATCCAACAGTGAAAACCACCCTTGGTGGCGCCTTGGATAAGTACCATGATGAAAACCTGGCAAACAGGCATCAAGTGTAGGTTAATCTTCTATGTCACTTACACTTGGGGACACCTTGTCTCATCCACACTATCATTTCCTTCCTATCGTACCACTTCCATATCCTATCATATCCTACCTTACCATCCATTACACCCACATACCTATCATATCGAGTCCATTCATCCTCCCTTCTTCCTTTTGATCTTGATAAAGAAATGGGGGCAAAATGTTGACAAATGCTTTGGTTATCTCTTGATATACCTCATCCTATTCAAACCAATCCCATCACCCTATTGTCATAAGCTTTGTCTTGTCAAATCCTAAGCAGTAAACCTAGAATTGGGCATGTTATTCCTAGATGACATAGTCTTTGGAGATCACATCCTTGCCCTCTTACGTATACATTCATCCAATCCCACCTACCTCCTTGCACCTAGACTTGGTTTTCCCTTGTCATTGGTATCTAGCACAGAGGCTGCACAAATTGTCATCCAGTGACATCCCAAAACATTCAAAATCCAAAAAATCAAAACATTCAAAATCCAAAAAAATGAAAAAACATGTCAAAATTCCAAAAAAAATCAAAACATTCAAAAATACAAAAAAAAAAAACATTTCAAAAATCCAAAAAAATCAAATATTCTCAAAATCCAAAAAAAAAAAATTCCCAAAAATACAAAAAAAAATCTAATATCCAACAAAAAATCCAAGCAATAAAATATATCCAATCATCACTTCAATTCAATCTATCAAATCAAATCACTTCTTCTAATCAATCCAATCTTCAAATCATTCCTTCACATCAAATTAAGCAATTCAAACCATTCAAATCAAATCAATCTCATCATTTCATCAAATCACTTCTTCAACTCCAAATCATTCCAATCAATTCTTCAATCACTTCTTCAAATAATTCCAACCTTATCAATTTCATCCAATTCATCCAATCAAATCAATTCTTCAAATCAAATCCAATCATCCAATCAATTCATCAAATTCTTTCAATCCAATCATCAAAATCATGTCAATCAAATCAATCCATCACATCATTCAAATCAATCAATTTCTCAATCATATCATCAATTCTTCAAAATTAATCACATCAAATCAATTTTTTCAATCATTCAATCAAAATAATCACTTCATCCAATCAAATCATCCAATCAATTCTCATTAAATCACCTCATCCAATCAATCAGTTCATCCATACCAATCACATAAATTCTTCAATTCATCAAATCACAATATTCCAATCAATCAACCAAATCAATTCTTCAATCACTTCATCCAATCATCCTTATCAATCAAATCATTCCAAGCAATAATCTCAAATGCAAGTCATCATCAATCCATACTAATCAAGTTAATCAATCAAGTCAAGTTATTCATTTACATTCAATGGTCTCGATCCTAATCTTGACATAAACCAAATCAATCAATCAATTAATCAAATCTTGGTGTTGATTCGCATGGCCAACAACACTAGTGTCAATCAATCAATCAATTGTCTTATAAAGGATGTTACATCGTCGAAACCAGACCAGGCATCTTGTACGACATGTTTCATTTCTTGAAACTAGACATCACAATCAATCAATCATCAATCAATCACTTAGTCGTTGGTTTACAGCTTGACAAGGGAAAATACCTTGTTTGTTTTTGTATCATTTGTGCATGCTTGCTTGCTTGTGTGTGTTATCATTTTATCTTGCATTTGTATCAAATCTTTCTCATTTCTAGCTAATATTCATATCTTGTGTATGTTGGAATAGCTTTTTGCATTAACCTTTGTATCTAAGGTCATATCATAGCTTTTGTGCATTAGGACTTTAATGCTCTAAGTTTACTTCCTCATACGTTAGACAATGTTGTATTACACTGGTGCACAAGACACATCCTCACCTTGGTCCTTATACCTTGGTGCATAATGTCTAGTGCTATATCAAAATCCATGGTTGCTCACCTTCATTGCATCATAACGCATCATTTTATTTCATCTATCCATTCCCTCATCTTTCTTCTTTGACCAACCCCTTTCATTTCGAGAGCCGACCCGTGTTTGTCCAACTCGCCTATCCTCTCGAGGGGGCATCATCATCCCATTTCATCATCATCCTTTTCCTCTATCCATACCTTAGCTTCTTTGAAATGATCTTACTTCTTTTAGTCACAACATTCACAACATCATCTCAAAAAGGGGCAAAATGTAGACACTTAAATTTGTCCATGTCTTACAACATCACCTAGTCAACACATTACTAGAGACATCATACAACATTTTGTCCTAATCCCACTCCTAATTCCACTTATCCCACTTTCCAATTAATTTTTTTTTAAAGATAATGTGCCTGGTAAACTTTTTAACGTGACTGGTGACGCTGGTGCGACATGCCCTCCGGCTCCACACAACGCTTTTGCCCGGAGCTATGAACTGGTGAGGCCACAACATGGGGGACCTCATCCCCAAGAAAGAACACTTCAAACCCGCGAGCTCATTGGCCCAGCGGGGGTTTGAACTCTAGTGGCCGCCACTACAACCGAGCGACTTAACCACCGAACCACGCCCTTATCGACCACTTTCCAATTAATTAAATAAATCTTATTTATTTAATTAATTCCCATTCACATGTTCCATCTAATTCAAATAAAATATTTGAATTTGTCCTTACTTTTCATCTCATTGCAACACTTGTCCACCTCTCAATTGAATCATGTGTGGTAGTACAACTTTCATTTAATACACTTCACATGTCAAACTAATTCAAATAAAATATTTGAATTAGGTCTCCTTTATTCCCCTCCACACACTTGTCACATGACTACAACTCCTCGCGGAGTGGGAAACCCTAGTTGATCCTAGCCGTCCACATAGCACAAGACAACTTTCAATCACAACCCTTCATTTAAATCAACCCTCACACAAGCCATTTGCATGCATTGGTTTTCAAGTAGCCTCATGCTGTCGAATTTTCTATGCAATCTAGTCCAAGTACCGTTATGCTGCTGGAATGGGAAACCAACATTCCTCCCACAATCATCCTTCAAAATCTTGCATGCCTATGCGGGGTTGAGAAGAGCAATGGACATAAATCAAATCTAGCTTAGAGATCGGTTTTCTTTGCTTTCTTGTTTTGATTTTCATGCTAGTTTGTACTCTATTGTGCTAGTTAGGGTTTGATATCTTATTGTTTTAGTTTCAGACCTAATTTTTTCCCTGACGACAATAAGTTTTTTTTGGATTCTTTCAAGAAGATTGTTCCCATTGTTGATTTTTCTAGAACCTTGAGGCATACCAATGTATGTTTCAGGGAGTTGGTTGATGTTGCATCAGAGAATAGTAGCAATGTGGGTCTAGATGGACTTGCCAATGTTGAAGAAGTAAAGCCCACTCTTGTCAAGGTTAATCTTTTATCTTGAAACTATAGCATAGTCTCCCAAAATCCTTTTCTAGTGCTCAACTTCAATAATTGTGGTCATTCCCAAAAGAATAGTGTCATCAAAAAACTATTCATGGGATGAAACATTTAGGGCAGAAGTTGGTTTAAACCCCTCTAGGTTTCCATTCATAATGAACTTTGAGATATTCCTTCCCAAAACCTTTACCAACATAATAAAAAGGTACAAGGATAAGGGGTATCCTTGTCTTAAACCACATTTAGAATGAAACTGTCCTTAGGGGAGCCATTAATAAGAACAAATAAGCTCATAGTAGTGAAGCAACATTTCATCAGCCTGAGGATCCTCCCACGAAATCCAAATCTCTCAAGAACTTTTGTAATGAAATCTCATGAGACTTTATCATAAGCCTTTGATATGTCAAGTTTGAGGGCCATGGCTTCTTTCTTGCTTTTGTCCATGGAGTGAAAAACTTCATGCACATAGATAACCACATCTAAGACTTAGCTACTAGGGATGAACCCATTTTGGGTTTTGTGAATGATCTTGTCCAATAATGGTTGAATTCTCAAAACTAACAACTTTGAGCATATTTTGTAGATTGTGTTACATGGACTGATAGGTCTAAAATAATTGAGGCATTTGGCTCCAATTTTTTAGGAATAAGAACTAGAAATGTATTGTTAATTTCCTAGAGTAAGTTGCCCTTTTCAAAGAATTCTTAAATAGTAGCTGCAACGTCTCAGGCAACTAAATCCCCCCAAAAAGGAAAAAGTAGGGGAAAATTCATCATGCCCAAGGGCCTTGTAAAGGTCAAAAGAGAAAAGAATATCCTTGACCTCCTCTTTTGAAACACACTTCCCCGTGTCACTTAGGTCTTCAGTAGTGATAGAGTTAAGGATAACCTTTAAAAGATCTTCCTCTTTAGTTCTATCAGTAGCAGGAGCATTGTTGAGTAGGGTCTAAAAGTATATGACACCTTCTTTTTAGATGTCTTCCTCTTTTGAAATATCAGTTCCATCATCCCATACTAGTTTAGTGATTTTTTTGTTCCTCTTGTGTTTTAAGGTTGATTGGGGGAAGAACTTGGTATTTATGTCCCCGGCTTTGAGCAACTGATCCCTTGATTTCTATTTCCAAAAGATGATTTATTTAACGTAGATATTGTGAAGTTGACTTAACAAGTCCTTTTCATTTTTCAAACTATCATTTGTGGCCCCATTTGACTCCTATTGGATATTGGAGAGTTTATCTTTCATCTGTTTTTTAGTCTTAAATGTGTTTCAAAAAGAGGATTTATTCTATTCTTTGACTTTATTTTTCACATTGTTCAACTTCTCGATAAGTTTATACATAGTTGTCCCATCAATATCCACATTACACCATCTTTTGACTTTCTCTTTGAATTCTAGATGAAGCGTCCACATAATCTCAAATTTGAATGGGTATCCTCCTTTCTTGTTCTCCATATCCCCAGCAAGAAGGAGGGGGTTGTGGTCTAACCCAAATCTTAGAAGAGCTGAGAGGTTACATTTGTCCAAAATATTCCAATAGGAGGAGATAAAAAATCTATTAAGTTTGACTTGGATCATAAAGAAAATTTTCTCTATCATTGGACCAAGTGTAAAGGGATCCCCTAAGATCAATATCCATTAGACTTCCTATAGTGAGAAAGTCAGCCAATTCTACCATGTTATCTGAGAAGTCACCAATACCTCCTTTTTTTAGGGGTAGAGGGGAGAGTTGAAGTCTCCAACCACCATCCAGGGCTAATCTCCTAAATCTTCTTTGAAGCTAAGAAGGTCATTCCATAGCGGTCTTTTTTGATATATTGAGTTGGGGTGTAAATGTTGGTTAAAAACTAAGAAACCCTTGTTGTTTTATGTCTAAAACACATGGTTAGGAAGTTATTACTCATGGAGATAAAGGTCCCCTCCACATGAGATGGTTTCCACAAAGTAGCTATCTCCCCGTAGCCCCCTTGGCCTACAAGGCTTGATGTTGGACAAAGGGCCAAATATAATTACTTCAATTCATAAAGGATCTCTGGGTCATTTTAGTTTCATGTACAAGAAGGATGTATGGTTTTAATTCCTTCAATCTATTCTTAAGAATTGATTTTTTTTGTGAGAGTTGTTCAACCTTCTTATATTCCATGAGATTATCTTCATTTTTTGGTTTTCTTGGAGGAAGACATCTCCAGGGTTCTTTGTTTTACACTGGCAACTTCTCAAGCTACCTCTTTTAGCCTAGTTTCTCTAAGGGATGGTCGCATTTTGTTTGGATCGAGCCCCACATCCACCATTCTTTTGTTGTCTTTTAGTTTATGTTGTTTTCCTTTACTAGAGAAGGATAATTGACTAAATGATGAAAGGCAATGCTTCTAACTCAAGCCCTTGTCCCCCACCAAATTTTGGGTGCTTGTAACACCTGAAGAGGTCATTTCCATAAGCACATGCACTATCATTTGGATGGGGGTAATATCAGCCTCCCCTTGGAGTTGCTTAATTTGAACTCTTTCCTTAATTTGGATAAACTAAATTTGGATTTAACTATCCTCTCCTTGAAGATCTCTAGGTTGTTCCTTTTCTATGTCTTGGGAGATCTCTCCCTCCTCAAGGACCTTGACCACTTGAGAAAAGAAGACATCTTCCTAACAAACCTCTCCACTAGGGACATTAGGTTGTTCCTTAACTTGATTCTTTGGAGAGGTCACACCCAACTCAAATATCTTGGCCTCCTAAGAGGGGGTGACCCCCACGAGAACAAGATTCACTTTTTGGGGTTCCTCCTCTTCCCTTGTCTTGGATCCCCTTTCACAACTAGCAAAAGATTGATCTTGCTCCTTCAATACACTATTGGGTCCATCTTCTTTTCTCTTTCCTTTTTATTTTCCCTGAGATTCAAGACCATTCACAGGACAAGAGTCACACATATTGTAATGTCCCTTACCTTCCTTGTATAGTACATGACATTACAATATGCCCATACCTTGAGCAATTTTAATAGTAGAGTGAAGCATTCTCATACTAAATAGTTTGAATCCAATGGCCAAGTTTAGATTCGAAAGCAACTGTGGAGGGTAAAACCTTGTTAACAATAATATTCACACAGCATCGGGTGAACACCAGTCAACTAATTCTCCTTTTTATGACATTGTCAAGTGTTAGGAACTACCCAAATGAGTTTGTAATACCAACAATAATTTCGTCATCCCAATACTCAAATGGGAGTCTTGGAAACCTTATCTAGGTGGGTGCCATAGTGCTAAGGTTTGTTGAGGGATCAAACCCAAGCTTACACTTGCACATTGAGAGGCTTGCTTTACCTAGAAACCAGTGGCCACCGACTAGATCCTTTGTACAATCCTCAAAGAGGGAAAACTAAAGAAGAAAAGCCCTTTCGGGAGAGCACTTACCTCTGGATGACCTTTGACCTTCCATTGTTTAGTAATCCAACGACAAACTAGGTCGATGTTGGGTCATTTGCCAAAGAATTTTTCAACCAGAGCATGATCCACTTTGTGAATGACTCTATTGATTGTTGGGTCTACAATCTTGATAGCCAAACCCTCATTCAAATCATAGAAAGAAATGTTGCTTAGGGATTTTGGAGATGGAGATTTGAAAATGCCTGCGCAGGACTTCCTACCTTGCTCTTTGAAGTGCATTTTTTTAATGAACTAACCCCCCTTCCAACACAGGAGAGGACCCACATGGTAGGGAGACATTTCCTTGCTTGTCTACCATGGGAGGATCTCCATTTCGCATAAGTGAAGCATGCCCAATCCATGATGCACTTGCTTCCTGCCCATAGCTCGTTTCAAGCTTTTAAACTATTTTGACTTGTTTGTGTTCTGGACAAAAATAATTACTAATTCCTATTTACATCAAGAATACAAAGAATATTCAACAAAGATGATTTAGTCCCAAAACAAAAATAACCAACTCTTATATATCATTGTAAAATGGTGATATCAAATTTTACCAATAATTTAGTCTTCATGAGTGTAACACCTTCCTCTGTCTTGATCCTCTAATGGAATAGAACTATTTATAATTGAATCATTTTTAGTTATTTTTAATGATTAAAACATTATGTTTAAATTACCACTAGTATGTTTTTCAAGACTAAAACACCCTCATAGATAAACAAATCATGAAGGGAGAAACACCATCTATGATAGGAAGAAGACTAATTTATTTAATTATAGAAAAATTATAATAGTGGATAGACATATAAATATGAAATTAACATCTTGGAATTTACTAGAAACATGGTCTCGATTGTTTGTTTTGTTTCTCTTAATGAGATCCAAAACCTTCACCACATTGCTTACACGTGTTTCCCCTCTCTACTTGTTGATAATCACAAACATAGAAGTCGAGCCCAAACTTTATAACAAGATATAATTTTTCTATAACAGTCTAACTTCTTACCTTATACGTGTTAGGGAGTAGACCATATGGGTAACAATCTATATTTGGTATTAATTTTGACCAAATCCAATGCAATAATGTGATACCTTTCCTTTATGAAGTTTGTTAGAGATACAAATAACTATAAATGTCATTTATTTTTATAGAATGAATGTACCTTGTGAAGAAGTGTATGCATAAGTTAGTCCACTCCTCATATGCATTTCTTTGCATGGTCACTAAAATAATGACTCTTAATATGGAAGTGGTATGACTCTATGGATAGATTAGTTTCTTGGTTTTCATGGGAGAAGTCTAAAAAAAAAGCCCACATCACTACACAAACAAACACCATAATGTCTTAGAAAGAATAGAAATTAACAAAATATATGTAAAGACATAAAAACTATATGGAATTATTTGATTATCTTATCAATGTGACACCAAGTTTTCTTAAAGTAGTTTATGAAACTATTCTTTTTGTTGGAATTCCTTAAAGAATCCATTAGTTAGTTGAGTAGTAGTGTCTTCATTCTTGCTCACTACATGCATAATATAACCCAATCTATCAAACATGTTTGTTCCCACATCTTTATTACTTGCATTCTTTTATTGGTTAGTATAATATCAAGTTATGGAGTTAAGAAAATTAATGTTCACAAATTTTATTATTGACATACTAACATTTATAAATTATTAAACCATGCCCTAGTGTTGGTAAATAGATCTTGTCACTGTGTTTATACACAAAAAATAACCTTGACTCACCCAATGGGTAGTGACAAAGTTTACAACAGTTGGATAGATTGCTATTGGATCAATGATCTTCCTCTGTGTTTGAGAGGGGTAGCTCCCTTGTATGATAAGTTTTAATTTTTCTGGGGGCTATGCTTATAACCGGAAAGTAGGAAAGGCACCAAGAACAAAAACCTAAAGAAAATGGGAAAAAACCCTCAATTTGACTGATATGAGGCCAAGACTTTAGATTTTATAGAAAGAATAAAAGAATTTTTATATTAGGGCAAGGAAAAACACAATGGTTTCTTCCCCTTTATTAAAGAAATGATTTTAATAAAGATATGCAACCAGGGTTTGGAAGATAGAATATAATCTAACATAAGAAAGACTTATTCATTCAGGGTGTTCATACTCATAGATCATAAAACAAATAGTATTGAATCCTAAATTTGCATAGGGTAAACACATAAATTAAATGAAACTATTTTTATTCTTCACATAACAAAGAAATTTGGAAGGAAAGGCTACAAATTAAACATAAGAACAATCTATAACATAAAGAAATAACACTTAGACACATAGACCAACAATATCATTCTTTATTCAAATCAAAATTGAAGAGAACAAAAACTCTTTGTTCTTATACATTGTGAGAGAATCAAAACTCCTTTATTTAAAATCCAACCTTGTATAAATAGGCATTTCCATCCATAATTGATTAGCAACTACTTTTAGTTTATAACTTAGCGATACATTAGGAGAGGTAATGCTTTTTATAACCTCAAGTTATAAACATAAAGTCATTTTATTAAGTCATATTTAAATAACTTAATTTACAATTTAAAAAAGCAAATAAAATAAAAGTGGCACAAGTATTTAGCTTTGTTGATTTGAAAGTTATTCCTTCAAAGCTTCATACTTTAGTGAATGTGATTGCTCCGAAGATGACTTCACCCTAAAATTTTTGAATTGTTTAACAATTGGCGTGATCAACTTGGTACTTGGAATAATAGTGTTCAATAACCTCAACTTGTAGGTCGCTAAAGTCTCATTCAACTCCTTCATATACTACAGGAAAGCTGATATATCCTTTTGACAACCAACTAAAGAAGAAGAAATGGTGTTGAGCTTTCTCATAGTATTAGCAGTCATAGTATCTTTATTAAATAATTCTTCTATAGCCAAATCCTTGAAACTCTTCTTGACTACCTAAATGTCTACCAACATGACTTCATCTACCACAAGAATGTTAGTATCAAAGGACGGGCAATCAACTCTTATGACTAATTTTATTTGGTCACATAAATTGTATAACTTTTTTAGCTCATTTATTGTTTGTTTCAAAATCATTAGCTTCCACTCTACACCTTTGTACTAAGCAATGGCATCATACTCATCTACCTTATTCACAACCTTTTCATATATGAACAATTTGACATCATATTTTTCCATTTCTTGTAAATCTTGTGTGACTCCTTGCGTAACTACATCTTCTTTCTTAGTTGCATTAATTTCAAAATCCAATTCTTTCTTCTTCTTATTGACTCTTTGATATAACCTGACCACCTCCCTAATGAAATTGAGGCCATCAAGAGTAATTTACTAAACCCAACTCTATGTTTCCCTACTATATATAATAGAAAATAGACATAAAGAAACAAACTAAAGAAGAATTAGCTTATTTCATCCAAATCATAAGGTACCTTCTATAGAGCAAACAAGGCATGCAAATAAGAAAGGAAACTAAACAAACTTAGCTACCATGCAAACCTTGCTATGTTGGATGTGCTCTTGATGTGCTGATGAATGTAGGTGGCTCCTTAAAATAGCAGCATAACTTTATGTTTCATGGAGTCTTGAAAATGGCTTGTGATGGGTTGGATTTATAGGATTTTCGGATGAGGATTGGATGGATGAGATTGATTAGGAGATCAAGGGTGGAGGTTGATTGAGAGCTCTCAAGAAAGGAGAGCTTGCCAAGTGGCATGATGTGGTTGGATGAGAAGGGATGTCCTTGGATTGAGGAAGAATCAAGGGTGGAAAAGTGAATTGGATAAAGTGAAGGGATGGGATTGAATGAGGATAAAAGGACTCTTGTACAAAGGACTTTGACCATACCTTTGTAAGAGACCCATGTGGTCTTGTACAAGAGGCCATGCCTTTGTACATTTGGGAGGACAGGAGGATTTGACTAGGGTTAGTTTAGGATAATGGAATATGCAAGTAGGAGGTTAGTTAATTAATTAGGTTTAGGTCACCTAATCAAAAGTGTAGAAAATAGGGAATTAAATAAATAGTCATATTTATTTAATTCATGGGATAGGAAAATGGAATATTAGATAAATAAAATTTATCTAATGTTTGGACTATAGGAAAGGGTTGATAAATGATTAATTAATCATTTATGCTAGGTATAGAGTATGGCTGCGGGTATAAATGAATAGTGAAAAGTTCGTGAATAGTGATTTTGACGATAAAATATTGTTTAATCACGGTTTGAAGGGGATTTGACTAATTAACTGTCTAAACATGCGTTTGTTCAATTAATTATGGAAGAAATATAGTTTAGGGATGTTTAGGGATGGTTTAAAGATGTTTAGGGATGAATAAGGATGAATAGTGTCAAAAAAGAGGGATTTGGATGGTTAATTGGATAAATAGGGATTTATCCAATTATAGGGTTAATGATGTTGTGATTAGGGTTGAACTATGTCAAGATGAAAGAGATGAGGTATCTACACCTACCATATGACTAGAATTTACTAATCTTTTCAAGTGTCTCTTTGTTGACATCTCCCACTGAGCTAGTAGGAGTTGTAGATATTTTCAACAGTAAAGTAGAGGTGTCTACTATGGATTTGATATAAGAAGTCAACACATGAACTTGCTCTTCTAATTTCTCTCTTGTCTCTTGTCTCTTTCTCTTTTTTAGTCCTCTCTACTAGTTTGGCGATCAACACTTGGAAATTATGAATGTCACTTTCATGTGTAGTTAGGCCAAGTTTAACCCGAGAGACCTTGTGATCAACTTTCATTATTTTGTCTTCATTTTTATTTGTGGAGGAAGAATCCACCATCAACTTAGAAGTGGTTTTAGCCTTCTTTGGTTGTGGGGTCATTTGTAGCATTTTTGCTATTGCATCAAAGCTTGGATCAATTACCTGAATATGTTTCATTTTCTTGGTTATCATATCCTTCAACCATAGGTAAATAGAAGTAGGAGGTACCTTTGGGGGACTAGAAGCAGGGATGATAGGTGGGATGGTGACCTTAGGGACATTGTTGGTTCTTGTGAGATCAGGTGGTGTAGGATGAGGAGATTTTGAGGCGAAGGAGGGAGTATGAAAGAGTGTGGAGGTGAAGAAGTGGAAGGAAGCTGAGAAAAAGAGGGCTTTGAATCTAGGATGGATGGTTTTGGCTTGGATTTGTAGGTGCCTGGGAATCTGCCTATGTATCTTGTTTAGTTGGTGGAGGCCTTTTCACCTCAAGATTCTTCCTTGGTTCGACCTCCTCTTCTTCACAAGTGATTTTTAAATGAACACCTTTCTTGGGGTCTTCTCAATCACCACTACCAATAGTGTTTGATCTAGATCTTGTAGCATATATCACTACAAAGTGTTGTATTTTGGATGTCTCAATTTGTTTTTCCACCTACATATTCTTCATTGGGGTACCATATGGTCTTGTGGTGATGGTATTCTATAATATTTGTGTTTAGCCACTTCTTACCTTTTTGAATGACAGATAAAGATCTTTCTTTGACGACATTTACTTCTTTATCATCCCAGTTAATGGGTGCGAGAGGTAGAAATTACAAGGTGGATGTCAAGATTTGATTAGTCATTTCACTACCATCATCCACAATATCTATAGTATTCCAACTGAGATTGAAGGATTTCATTTAATCAATTGTCATCCTCATCCAATCTTTGCACCTCACCTCAAAATCATTTTCACAGCCTTCCCAATAGCCTTCTAATCGGGGTGCATGCAAAAATCTTGGTCCCAATTGTAGATTCTCCCTAACATAATTCTTACTATCAAATGGGAACCTCAATTCGTAAAAATACATGGAGACCTTAGCTAATAATCTCTCAACATTCTAAGCATCAATTGAGCTCTAACAAGTATAGTAGCTTAGACCCATGGGGAAGGGTATCCAACCTTCTTTCTCTATTTGTATCTTTTATTCACCACTCCCATTTGTCTATACACCTTAATGAGAACAAGGTGGTCACCTACGCATTAGGGTAATTTATATGGATAGTCATCAAAACCCCCAATTTAGATATATGTGAATATAGGGAACTAAATGAAATAGTTGTTGTATTGGGTTATTAGGTTTGTAGCCTCAAGAGAAATCTCCTCATTCTCCTTCCTTTGTGGTCATGGTATCCAATCCCTACACTATATTTCTATGTCATTCATCTTCTTTAGTCGACTCTTTACTGTTGCACACACTTCCTCCATATGTTTTGTAAATTCTTCTAATTTTACACTACTCCTTTTTCCATTCTCAGTCAGTCCCATCCTCTATGCCACTCCAATTAGAAAACTTGTCCCGGAATTAGGTCTTTGCAAATGACCTCTATCCCCATATTCTACCAAAAATCTTGAAAATTCCTTCTGTGGTATCTTCTTTGCAACTGTGGTGATGTCTAGTACACTTGCAACACCACATGCCCTTAGAATTGATGCAAAACATTCATCCCCTACACAAATTTGGACACTACTACAAAATTGTCCTTTTATTTCCTTTAATGGAATCAACTTGTGTTTCTTACTATTCTTTGTTATAGTATAAATATTAGCTCTCCCATTATGTACAACATTTCTATCAAACTTCTACGGTCTTCACAACAACAAATGACATTCATTCAATTAGCAGAACATCACACAATAATTCATCATGATATGACCTTGTGTTGAATTTTACCAAACATTGTTCTTCCACCAATGCCTTGTATCCTTTTTGTAGTCAAACCAATTCTATATGGCCTAGGGTGTTCTAATTAGCTATAGTTTAGTAACCATTTCTTCATATACTAAATTATTAGTACTACCACTATCAACAGCAACTATACAACACTTATCTCTTGATTTGCATACTTATCTAAATAATTTCTTCCTCTGTATTAACTTATCCTCACATCTCAACAAAGCTCTTCTCATGACAAGTGACTCTCTTTTCTCTGGTTCATTTTTAGAATTGTGTGATCTATCAGTCTCCTCCTCAACATGTGCAACTCACACTCTTCCATCCATTTTTTTACTAGGGATACCTTGACTTTGGTGGCATTCAAATACTCGGTGTCCTTCCTCTTCACATGTGAAATAGGTTCCTTTAAAAGATCTTCCATATCTTCCTTTGCCTCTTTGATATCCATCAGTCCCATCATTGTGGTAAGAATCTGTATCCTCCCTCTTCTTGTGGTAATAATTATTTCCTTCCCTATTGCTATGGTGAGAATTATTGCTCCCTCCTTTGTTGTTGTATGGACTGCCACTCTTAAAATTCTCTAGGTATGGTTTCCTATCATTGCATTGAGATTTGTCACTCCAAGAACTTTCTTCTCTACCTCTCTGTCAGTTCTATTTATCTTTGAGTCTTACGTTCCATTTCTTTGCTTTAGTTAGGACCAATTGCTATACTTCCTCCACCATTTGGATATTCCACATACTCAACTCCTCTTGAATTGACCCCCTCAAACAATTGACGTATATTTCCATTTTCTCTACTCCTTCCTCATGATGTCTTAATCAGATTGCCAGCCTATAGCACTCATCGGTATAGTCTTTCATAGTTGTCATGTCCCTATAATGATTTATAATTGAATCATTTATTTAAATAATAAGTTAGCCTTATATAAACTAAATATATAATATATTTATTTAAAATATATTATTAATATGTATTAGTTAATAAATAATATTATTAATTTAATATAATTTAAATATTATAAAATATATGAAATATATATATTTAATTAACTAGATATATTATAAATATAAATATTTTAATATAATATTTATGTGAATAATTAATAAGATATATTATTATAAAAATAAATATTATGAAGAGTCTTACTCATTAAAGCTAGAAAGTAAAGTAATTTGGAATAAGACAAAGTAATAGGGTTAAACAAAAGGTCAAATTCAAAATAAAATCATATAAAGATAAAAGTCTAATAAGACAAAAACATTATCCCACCATATTATATGCTTGTGAATAAAATAAGATAAAAGAGCTCCCATACTTAATAACAAATGTATTTATTTATACTATATATATTATATAAATAATGTACTTTAAAAATATTAAGGGGAGGCCGAAGGAGGATATTTATAAGTGCAGCGATTAAGTTGGTTGACACCAGTGATCACATTAATAAATAATATATTATAAATATATCTAATAATATAAATACAAATATTATTATTATTATTATTTTTGCTTTGTAATCTGCGATGTTATTATATTATTCAAAAAACTAGTTACAGTCCACAGCCCTTCCATGGTTGGCAAAAAAGTTTGAAATCATTTCCTTCCTAGCCTATAAGCATCAACCAGAAGACCACGCAGGGTCGGAGAAATAGATAAGTATATCAGACTATAGACCTATACTAAAAACCAATATACGCTTCTACAGACTTACAGTTTCCACAACCCAAAAAGAGAGTCATACTATTGATATCCCTATAAGACTTAACTGGCATACTCTGCCAATTTCCTCCTGAACTCTTCCATCCACTGGAAGTCCATAGTCTCCATCAGCCCCAGCAGCCTCCTGATGAATTCTACTATTGTCATAGCCTGGTCCTTCAGCACGAGCAGGTCAAATGCCTTAACATCCAAGATAAATGGGTAGATTTTGATAACTGCCCCAAGATCCACCATGAGTTTCCAATCCTTGGGGCGAGGAACACCAACTCCCAGATGAGCATACTGCAGAGTCTTCCCCAGTTCACTGAGATGCTCAGGATAGAACAATGCTCGCATTAATGTTTCCGCTTCTGCCTTCGCCAACTCCATCTCCAACAGCATAGCCAGGACTCGCGAGGAGATATCCATATCCACACTGTATCGCTCGTCATTATCCAAGTAAGCCTTCCCCAAAATCAATTTCACCACTTCCACCAGCAACCCATCCGATCGTCTCAACATCCTCTGCAAGCGAAGGTCCGTTATACCACCCAGGAAAGCCATTTGCTGCTTGGAGCTGACAAGATGAATGGGAGTGTCCATCCCTCCACAGCGTATGGCAAAGGCAGAGATAATTACGGCAAAGTGGGACGACATTTGCATAAACGGAGATAGAATATGCAGAGCTTTGGATACCACCTTCTTTATTAGCCTTACGCCGAAGGATCTCAAAGGCCTTCGCCGAAATGATAACCCTGCTGCATTCAATGTCCCCTCAACAAGCTCTTAACTGCCAACTCCCGTCAGCTCGTGTTATCGTGGATTGGCACTCTGTAATGAGTGCCTCAGCCTTGCCACCCATGATGGTGTGGCAAGGCTCTCTCCCTTCCTCCCACACAAATATTATTATTATTATCTTATATTGTAATATAAATATAAATAATATAATATAATCATATATCATTTATTATGATATAAATCATATATCATTTATTATGATATAAATGATATAATATAAATAAACATCTTTTAACCTATCCTCTTATGATAAGGGAGTTACGAACTAGTTTTACCAGAAAAGGGAATTAATATAAAGTAATAAAAATTATAAGAGGGTAAGTATGTCTTTTACCACCAAGCATAACAAGAGACATACCTCTTCTAACATATCCCTTGAAAGAGAAATAAATAAAGGTTGTGAGATAGAAGGAAAACATCATGGGAAGAAAATATAAAAAGAATATCCGATAAATTAATATATAGAGATTTGTACATCAGCAGCAAATTGGAGGAATAATTCAAGTAAAAATAAATAATATATATATAGTAGATAAAGGGTGTGAAATATATATTATAAAATATATAAAGGACAACAGTAATGCAATAAAAATTATATTACGGCAGCATAGGTAAGGAATCCCAGGTAAATCTATAGCTAGTAAGTAAGTAATTATATTTACTTATTCAATTTATGATTTGTAAGAAGTTATATTTACTTGTTCAATTTATAACTTGTAAGATATAAATAATAAGGTTATGAATTTGTGAATAATCCATTGAATGCTAGGAAGCTCTAATAATCTCATATTAAGAAAAGTTAAGAATAGTAGAGTAAACATCTAATGAAATATGCATTCAAGGGGAAATATCAATATACTAGTAATTATTGAATATCCAAGAAAGTGAATTTTTAAATAGAAGGCATATGCCTAGAATAATAAGTATGTTCTATAAAGAGATTGATTATGAAATCATCCTTAAGAAGCAATCAACATGACCATGGAATACTGGGCTAGGATTAGTGGCCTTCCTCTTAATCCACCTACACACCTTATAAGTATGAGACTGGTGGTTAGAAGGAATCTAGTGTCTAGCACTCGAGCTGGCAAGTCATTGCCCCTCAGAGCTAAGAGCGAAGTATTGCCAGGTGTAGCATGAAGCTCTTAGACCTAGGGTAAGAACGAAGTGTTGCTGGGTGTAGCATGAAGTTCTTGACCCTATGGTTGCGTAGGACCTAGATAGTATTAATGGCCTAACGGTAGGTGAACCTCGAGCTGGCTATAAGCCCCTCTGAGCCAAGAGTGAAGTACCTCCGGGTGTGAGGTGAAGCCTTGTGCCTACGGCTGTGGGTCTTGGAATCCTTAATCCACCCTCTCATATTAGGTGAGTGGTCTGATTAATGGGTAGGATCACGAACATCCTTCCCGAGGTATGTCCATGACTCATGTGTGATTAATGATATAAGATAGATCATGAACATGGATATATGACTAGAAAGGATATGAAATAGATAGAGTTTATTATTGTTAAGCACTTTATGTGAACATAATGAAATGATTTGTATACTAATGTGCTCTTTTACAAGTTGAAATTGTTTGCAAGGCTGCAAAATTTTTGGCTTGCTAGAAGGGGGCATTACAATAGTCATATCCAATTGCCTCAAGTTATGCAACTCCTTCAATAATTTTAAATGATAATCTCCAGGAATGAACTTAAATTTTAACTTCTTCATCATTCTATCCCATTTTCCAATGCTAGGCTTACCTTTTCTATTCTTTCCCAACTAAACTTCCTTCCACCAGATGACAACATGCCCTTTCAACTTAATTTTAATAAATTTTACCCTATTTGCATTAACAATATCTTCATACTCAAAGTGCTCTTCTAATTCAATTATCCAATCTATCAACTCTTCAGGATTTAAACTACCAGAGTAATTAGGGATATCTACTCCAATATTCTTACCAATGCTTGACAATACTTTCAACATCCTTTCTTCCTTGTCTTATTCTTCACTTTCACTTTTCTCAATAGGGCTTGCTTCTTGTTCTTCATCACTCTCCTCAACTCTAGGGTTAGGGTTTCTTCTGTGGTCTTCTTCAAAAGCATTCATTTTGTTGCAAGTATGTGCAGTTGGTGTTGTCATTGATGTCAACAAGCTTGTGTTGTCATTGGTGTCAACTGTATGAGTAAGAGATGTTTCAAGAGTATGAGAAGTTGGTGTTGAGTGGATGAGGAGGAGGTGTTGAAGATGTTGCTAATATGCATTTGGTGCTAGGTTTCCAAGTGCTTTTGAGAATATTTGAATAAAATAAGAAAATAGTGTATGACAGTGGTATTATGTGTTGCATAGTAGTGTTATGGTTTTGCTCCGCATTTCCTTTATATTGAAGATATGTTTATGTAGTTTGGATATGTTATTTAGAGGTGTTCAGAGGTACTACATTCAGAATTTGGCATGCTGGATCGATGTGCAGAGGAAGATGTGTTCACCAGTGTGTGAACTGTGTATTACAGAGGTGTCTGGGAGAAATGTTTTTGCTCCACATTTCTCCGTATAGTGGTTTTAGGTCTTGTGGTTTTGGAAGTATGTTTATAAGGTTCATATCTAGCTTCAGTTGAATTTGTTCATGGTTTGGTGCTCCGGAAGCTGATTTCTTGAGTTACAGAGCTTAACAGAGATATTTGAGCATACTAGGTAAACAAGATAAGTTTGTTCGGCAGGTGAAAGTTGTTGCGGATGAATTTGTTGGCTTTTAGGATGTTTGTAGGATATTCTAGATTGTGCTCAAGCATGGTGTGTGGTCCATGAGTCATCTTTGGGTTTGAGGAAGCATGTACATAAATGTTTATGGTGTTAACACTGATTCGGCCGACCTTGGGTGTTTACACTAATTGCAGAGTTGCTTCGATGATTGTAGAAGCGTGGTGTAACGTGTATGAGTGGATTTAGGTCCAAGCTAAGGTGTGTTGTGGTTCACCTTCATTCCTTTCCACTGCACGAATGTTTTGGTTCGACCTGATTTGAATTTGCAATATGATTAAGGTGCTTTTCTGACATTGGCGAATGTTCTTAAGATTGAAGATGGTATAAATAAGTGTTAAGCTATTGAAGGATGATAAGATAGAAGAGTATTATGTATGTGATGCAAATTAAAGAGTTATAGAGTGTGGATTTGTGCAGTACAGTGTGAGATTTCATGTGTTAGATTACTAGATGCAGTGAGTAGAAGGTGTCTACAATTCCTTAGTGAGATTGCAGAGGTGATGATGGCGTTGTGGTGGACTTTTCTATTGCATTGAGATAGTTTTCTCCTTGTAACAATCTTCTCTATTTTCAACCTTTCTTTCTTTTGGGCAATGAGCCTTTTGGCAGTGAGCCTATTATTTTTCGGTGTCGATATTACTTTATATTGTGAGCTAATCCTCACCGTGGTTTTTCCCTTCTTGGGTTTTTCACGTAAATATGGTGTTCTCTTGTGTTTGATGTTGATTTGATTCAGTTTATGTTATTTGATTTCATGCTTAATCATCATAACAGTTTAAGGGTTAATTGAATTGATGTGGATCTAAATGTGTTTGAGGGTTTTGGAATTATAAGTTACAACTGATTCACCCACCATCTCAGTTGTCTTGTGCATGCAACACATTTGGATCTTCATAGCCTTCAACATATCAAACATCTCTTCCACTCTTCTAGCAATATTAGTAACACCTTGAACTCTTCATGGTGGCATCTCTCCATGGGATCTAGTGCAAACCGCCTCAAGTTGACGATTGGTCTACAGTCACGCCTTGTAATTACCTCTTAGTCGATGATTTGTTGTCAAGCTTCTTTTAGGATGCCTCAATTCAACAATCTATTCACAAGACAAATCTTCAAGATACCAACTCACTTTATCTCCCCTTAGGATTCCAAAATTATGTTGTGATACCACTTGATGCATTCATGGATGGAGGTCTGATGAAGGATTGTCCAACCATGTAGTGAAATGAAACAACACACAATTATACAGTGGAAACTCAATAAAATAACAATGTGATATTTATTGATTCTTAGTCATGAATGAATTATGTAATCTATTGCAATTGGCTTCCAACATGTAAGGCCTCATTTGTTTGATTACAATATGCAAATTACATAATTTGAATGACATTACACTTCAATGCTAAAACTTGTCTCCCCCCTCTCTACTAAACTACTTTCAAATGGTTATCAATAATGTTTATATAGTAGCCTCAAGCCTTAGGAATGATCACAGTCAGCTATAAGGTGGTGCAGAGCTCAATGCCTAATGGAACGTGTTATCAACCAAACGTGTAGATGAATCTCCCAAGGCGAACATGGTGATGAAGGATCGATGAATCTTTATGCGATCCACACCATAAGCACTCCTAGGTCTAATGTACCTTGAGATATGTGTTCCTTTGTTGATGCAAACTCTAGAAAGTTGTTGCAAGCCATGAATAGTGAAACTATAAACTTGTTAAGCTTGGTAATAGATCAAAAACCAAATTATGCCTTTGTGATGATCAGAATATTCACTAGTAGAATTTTGGCAAATAAATGACTAAGTGACTAAAACTTTTAGTCACAACAACTAAAAATGACTAAATTCTACTAATTTTTTGCAACTCAGCTATAAAAAAGTAAATAAATGACTAATTTGGTCATTGACTAAAAAAATATTTAGTCACAGAAAAAAAAATGACTAAATAGTTAGTCACGCAAACACAAATTAGACGAAATTGTAAAAAAAGTTTTGGGGAAATTATTGGTGGGATGTATTGGCATGATTCATTATTTGCATTCATTGTAGAATTCCTCCTTCGTTAGGAAGAACATCCTTGATATCGGTGGCGCTGAGCTCATTTCATCGTTGCAAACACCAGAGCTCACAATTACGAGCTGGCAACAGACGTGCACCATCTAGAAGCCCACAAACCCACCATAGCTATGGCCCATCACCATCACACTCTTCACTTGCAGGCACTCTAACATGCTCTTCACACACTCAAATTGGAATATCTCTGACCATTCAGAGCTGCTTTTGGTGGACTCGCCGAAAAATCAAAGGTCAGGAATGTAGAGATCAAAGTACTTTCCCAGAGCTACTTCGCACTGAGGCATTTTGAGTTATAGAAGCTACTTACATGGGTGATAAATAGGAGAGGACCTAGAGACTTCTGAAAAGGCAGACAAGGAATTTGAAGTTTGTTGCAACAAATTTGAAGTTGGTGAGGCCCTCTGCAGCGAAGTCAGATTTAGGGACACCCTCTGTAGCGAATTCAGAGGTAATTTGAAAGCCTTATTACATTTATAAACACAAAATCTATAACTTTGTGATTGGAAACTTACAGTAGTTACAATCTACTACTCTTAATAATGTTCTTTTACAATCTTGCCACTATTCTGCTTCATAATGTGTTCGAGCTAAATATAATAAAATTTGGGTGTCAATGCCAAAATAGAATTTCCTTAAACAATTTTGATACATTTTCACTGCAAGCACAAATTGTCCTTGTGCAAAGTAAACATGTGCTAGATTTACCCAAACATCAGGCATCTGAACAAAGATGTTTCTTTCTATAGCTTCTTGTACCTATGTAAAAATTTCCTTTGCAATATCAAATTAACCCCTTTCAGCTAGCACAATGGTTGCCCCATTTGTAGCATAAACATTTCCTGGTCTCTGTGCCAACACTTTACAATACAGTTCTCTAGCCTTCTCAAGATGTTGTGCCTCCACCTTTGGATCCCTCCTCTCATTGCGAAAAGCTACAAAATAATTCTAATTTCCAAGTGAAATGACAACATAAGAATTCTTTACATCTGATTCACTTTGTACAACTTTAATTGTTTCTTTTTCTTTAGGCCAGTCATCTATTTTCAGTTCCATTTTGCCAAGCATAGATAAAGTATTTGATGAGTTTTTATCCACCTTAAGTGCATCCCCAATCAATTATAGGCTTAGTTGGATCTCATTCTGAGCCTGAGCCATTGCTGCAAGACGTAGATATGCATCCACATAATCAGGAAACTTGAACAATATTAGCTTGTATAAAAGAATTTTTTTTCGGTATCATGTAGTTGTTCAAACAACCTAGCAAGATTAAATAGTGTTGTGACTTTATCCCATGGTAGCTCAAGTGAAACACCACCTTCTTCCAGTCGATGGAAGAATTCCATATCCTTAAAGAGCACAGGAAAAACTACAAAATTGGCACTGGGGCTTTTATTTATGAATTCAACCCAAATGCCATTCCCTAATGCCTCCATAAAAGTTTGTTGAGCCAACTCTAGTTCATCATGCTCAAAACGAAGAACCCCAATGTTGTTTAACAATTGAATGGGTACTTCTTCTCTGCTCTTCTTCAGAAGAGACTTTGTTGTCTTAAGAGAATCTAAGGTTGCACTAGGGTCTGATGATATTAATAACTCACCCATCTTGATAAATGCATTAGCATCACGTAGATCTATGAGTTTCATTTCTTAAAATTTCCAAAGCCTTCTCTGCCTGCCCTTGCTGAGCATATATATGGCCTACAACTTTTAAGCTCTCACAGTTCTTAGGGTGGACCTCCAGAACCTTTTCAAAAATTGAGAGAGAACTCTTAAGATCTCCTAGCTTCAATTGAACCTATCCACAAAATCCTGTGGCCTCTGGCTTTCCTTGACTGATGCCATGTAGTAGCGGCTAATGGTGTCATAATCACCTTTACTATGATAAGATCGTGCAGGATTACAATATGAATGAGATTTCATGAGAGGGTGGTTAGTTGAAATAAGAGCTATCTCAGTCAACAGTTCCATAAGAAAATGCTGCCCTGTGAAGAAAAGACGGTTTGCGAAATGATTCAATGTCATTGCATAGTATGGGTATAATTCAAAGGTTCTATGCATCTTTTCCATTCCTTCATGAACACTACCTTTTTCGCTAACTGTGAGAATCCTACAAGTAAAAAATGCACAAAACTGACCACATAGATTTATGTAGAGGTAGAACATGATGCAGAGGAAGGACTCACACACAATAACCTTAACACATCCCAAACAAAGTTTCAATACACTTGATGCAAATCTGCACCCTTGTTCATTCTTAACAATTTGCTCCTAAGCCTAAAACATGGAAACAACACCCTAGTGACACTCAATCATTGAAGACAACATGGAATATGGGCAACTTGGTTTTTTCAAACCTATTACAACATCTTCTAGGGGTTTCCAAACGTTCATGACCTAACCAAGTGGTTAACATAATGATTTATGCAATTTAGGTCTTGTTGCCACTAAGTGTATTTAAGGTGATGACTCCAAACGAAGGTAAGAACACTTGTCATATGAATTCCCAGGGTTGTGCAGACCCTAACAACATGCCACTATGATTATTCACCCCTCCATTGACATACAGTGCATAGATTATTCAAAGCAACAAAGAACCTAGGGTTTTAGGACTGTCTCACAGCAAATCTGCACACATAGTCAATCATATCTTCTTCACACGTGCCATTCGTGAGTTGTTCTCTTGTAGGGATGTGGATAGTCGTGGGATAGAGCTTTCCACCAATTTTTAGAATTTTTGGATGGTGGAAACTTTGCCCATGATCAAATTTTGCTCCCTAGAAACCCTAGGTAGGGTTTAGACCTGCACTCGCCAAAAATGCAATTTCCCGCACAAAACTTGATGAAATTCTACCAAACCAAATGCATTCGAAAGCTAGATTCTTGTTGCTAATAGATTTTTGTTGCTATGTGTAGAACATTACAAATGGATCAATGTCGAAGGTTGACTACAGATCAATACCATGCATTTGATGACAGAGTAGCCAATGAGAGGGACATGGACAAATATCCATGTACATGTAAAGATTGTCTTGGTGGAAAGTTGAGAAAAAGAAACCTGATTTATCATCATATGATAAGATATGGGCATAGTGGTATAAGCCCTTGGCATTACAATTATTATGAAGATATGATAGAATTGTAGAGTGTGAGAGATGAAGAGGCAACAAACATAGATGAAGAGGCAACAAACATAGATGAAGAGGCAACAAGCATAGATGAAGTGGCACCAAACATAGATGAAGAGGCAACAATGTTAGACAAAGGATTTGAAGTTGATAGAATGTCAAATGAGGGTCTAGACGATGATTGGGCCACGTTGATGGAGGATGCTTTAAAGCCTATGTATGCTAATTGCAAGTTAAGTCATTTGACAACAATCCTTCAAATTCTTAACTTGCAAGTGGTGCATGGTTGGACAAATGAGCGTGTAGATAAGTTATTAGCATTATTAAGTTTGTTGTTACCCCCTGACTCCACATTGCCAACAAAACGAAGTCAATGTAAAAAGCAAATCACTAAGCTAGGCTTAGGGTATGAAAACATCGACACATGTGTGAATGGTTGTGTATTATTTCACAATAATCTTCAAGTGAGAGTGAATGTTTGAAATGTCATGAAGCAAGGTATAGACAAGGGTTGAAATCATCTGTGGTTCCTAGAAAGGTTCTTCACCACTTTCCAATAATCCCACGATTACTCTGAATGTATAGGTGCAAAGACATTACTGAACTAATGCAATGGCATGCCCAAAATAAGAGCACCGATGGAAAACAACGACATGTGCCTGATTCTAAGACGTGGATGGAATTTGATAATAGATGGACTAATTTTTCTCAAGATCCTCGTAATATAAGGTTGGGTTTGGCTCTATATGGGGTGAACCAATTCTTAGATCAAAGTACTAAATGGTCAACTTGGCCAGTGTTTTTAATAAAATATAACTTGCCTCCATGGTTAGCAACTAAACCATTTTTCTTAATGCTATCATTGATTATACCAGGAAAGAAAAGTGTGACTTCAGATATAATCGATGCTTATCTAGAGCCATTATATGATGAGCTAATGGAATTGTGGAAAGGAATTGAAGCAATTCAATCTTTAAGGGATGGTCATTCAATCGAATTCACTTTAAGAGCTTCCTTATTGTTTACGATTCATGATCTTCCTGCATACGACACATTGTTTGGTCTCAGTGTTCATGGATACCATGGATGCCTTGCTTGCAACTTTAAGGATGTTGTGAGGTACTCAAGAAGTTTGTGTAAGTGTATTTATTGTGGACATCGTGCTTACCTTAAAATGGATCATCCATATCATCGACAAAAAACATGTTTCAATTGTCAAGAAGAGAATCGTGAAGGACCATTGCTAATAACAAGTGATTACATTGTTGAGAATGGACAAAAAAGAATGTCATTTATTGAAAATGATGGGATTGTTGGTAGTAGATATGATCCATGTAGTGAAAGCGGTGTAAAACGGTTGTGCATATTCTATAAGTTGCCATACTTTAAGGATATAGTCATTAGGCATACTGTTGACTTTGTGCATACTGAGAAAAATATAGCCAATGCTATTATAGAAACTCTTTTTGGTGCTTTTGATACTATTTCATCACATGAAGACTTTCGACAACTAAAGATTCGTCGAAATCTTTGGGTTGGAAAATGTGCCAGATGAAAAATATAGAAAACCTAGCGCTCCTTATGTCTGGACAAAGGAACAACGTGCACAATTCTTAAAGTTGTTGTCTCAGACTCGCTTTCCCATTGGATATGTAAGTAGTAGTATTAGAAGCCAAATTGACATTAATGGCTTAAGAGGCCTCAAGACCCTTGACTATCATGTCATAAATCAAGAATATTTTACCTATTGTGGTAAATATATCAAGTTTGGCAAAGGGGCCAAGATTGGCAGTTATAAGGTTTGGCCTAATATTAAAGAGAATGAGTTTACATGTATTAGATCCTTCAAACTTTGATAGTTTGAGGAAGGAGGTTGTTGAAGTCCTTTGTCTATTGGAACGGGAATTTCCACCAACAATCTTTAACATTTCTATGCATCTTTTGATACATCTAGAATATGAACTAGAGCATTGTGGCCTAGTAAGAACGAGATGGATGTATCCTATAGAACGATATATGAAGGTTTTGAAAACATTTGTTCATACTAGGGCAAAACTGGAAGGCAACATGTCTGAGGGATATTCAATGCAAGAGGCCATGGGATTTTGCACAGAATATATGAAGGATTTTGAAAATGTCAATCGATGTGTATGGGATGATGATGAAGATGAAAGAGTTGTAGGTGAATGGATGTCACTTCAAGCTATCACATCAAGAAAGAAGTGCGATACATGCCTATATTCTTCAAAACACAACTTTGTTCGATAAGTGGCACAGGGAAAAAAATATTTACACAATAATTTATTTACTCAATTGCATTTACACATTTATATTATTAATCTTACTATTTGTATGTTAATATTCTATGTAGAAAATATGAAGAAGAGAATCAAACTTGGATGCAACATCGACCTCAAAAGCATAGATGTCATGATTTGATTGGAGGTGATTCTTTTCCAAAATTTGAAGAATGGATTGCTAATGCAGTCAGTGATGCAAAAGAATAAGGTCAAGATGTAACAACGGAGGAAAGTGAGCTTTCACAATCTCCACATTTATGGGCTATGTGTTTTAGTGGAATGTGAGCCTATGGTAGTCATTTAAGAGTGGAAGAAAAAGACAAAGGAAAGACAAATTGTGATTGTGTTGTTAGTGCTGAATTTCTTCATGAAACAGAGAAGAAATTTTATGTTGGATTCATCTAAGAAATTATTCAAGTGGATTTTGGTGAAAATAGTCCTATATTATTAAAATGTAAGTGGATCCGACCATCTGCAGTATGATTTGATGAGTATGGATTTGTACCTGCAAATACAGGGCAATTTTTATTAGAGATAGATGAGTCGTATGTTTCCCCTCTTCAAATTAACCAATCATTTCTAATTGATGATGTAAGAATCCCAGGATGGTCATATGTCATTCAAACAGAGTCTTGTTCCAAACGAAAATTCATGGAAGTTGTCGATATAATGCCTGATGGGAAATATGTTAATTTACAAGAAACATTCGAAGAAGTGGATGAAGATGATGATGGAGTGTTTGAAGAAGAGATTTTGATTACCAATGAAGAGATTGGGAGAGAGAATGAGTAGCATGTCACATATGAGGACAAGGAAGAAAATCAAGCAGATGCAGACACGAGTGATCAGGATTCTGATCTTGCTGGCAATGCAAATGATTATGATGATGTTTTGTCACCTTAACTAGCCTGTCACCTTAAGAGGTTAGCTTGTCACCTAAACTTTGGTTATGTATGGTGAAATTTATTATTGAATGTAATAAAGATTTGAGTATAGGTATGCTTATTCACTGTTGTTTTACTGATACATTTCTGAATGTAATCATCATTATTCTGCTGGTACATTGTATACAAAACCTGAGATGTTAACTACTGATTTGAAGTGCATTTAAAGTTAGGTTCAATCATTCTTCTTAGTTTTCTTACTTTGGTTGAAATTAATTTTTTTTAGTTAGAATATAATTTCTTGTATGTCTTATATGTTTTCTAGATGCTAGACTTTTCTTGTATGTCCTAGATGATAGCTTTAGTTTGTAATACAGATTCTAGCCTCCACATGCATTGAATATGCTTGTGTGAAGGAAACAATAACGAACATCCGTGATTTAATAATACATATAGATATCTTAACATTAGGTGAACTAAGCCTCCTCATTACAAATAAAGAAATGATCTCTTAGATATCTTAACCAGAATTTGAGAACCATATTAAATCTTCTTCTCCATTGATTGCTTCAAATAGATATTACAATTGAACATAAGTCTCCTCATATATGTTTCTATAAATGCCTATGATGATGATATCAAAAATCGGTCTTGATTTCTCTTTTATAAGAGAAGCAACAAGCTTCAGACCGTTACAAAATATGGCATCTTTTCAAAATTCATGCCTCTTCGTATAAACTAAACATTAATTTTGCTTAAAACATAATTAAGAGAAAACAAAGAAAGTAGACAATATTGATTGGAAGCCCGCAACACTTGCAATACACTTGCAGTCCATTAATCAATATAGGAGACACGTGATCATCTCAATCTGGAAAAGTCCCCCTCTCCATGATAGAGTGTTTGAAGGCTCGGTTCTTCCACTGCAACATCTTCAAGGCTCTATTCTTTTGGAGGAGCCAAATACTCTTGCTCCCATTGATATATTGTGTAGTCATGAGGCCATGATGCTCATTGTTCCCTTGCACATATAGCCTGTCTATTCATCAGCTGCAAGATACTTCTGCTACCATTGAAACATAGCATAATCACTAGGCCACTTATAATCTTGAATTTGGAGCAAGTTGGCCTGGTGATCCTTCCACCTTTTGTCCAGCAATGCTTTGACATGAATTACAAACTTTGTATATCCAGCATCCAAAGTAATTACTCTATCCAGAATTATGTTGAAGATGAAAATATTGATATCTTCATCCTTTTTCAAAAATTCCTTGACCTTAGAAACTGTATGACCAAATTCATCCTCCCACACATCAAAATCCTTGATATTTTCATCCTCTATTAGGATTGATGGAATGAATTGGTGTTTGAAAGTGGCAAAAGAATCAATCTTTGCCTGCATTTTTTGATTCTCACCATTCACATACTGATACTCATCCAATATCATCTTGATCATTTTCTTTGTTGGCTTTAGAGCTGTAGGAGCATCTAGATTTCGTTGTAGAACTTTACACAGAGTGATCAGTGTGTGATGTGTTGACTGCCGTCTTTGATACAAGGGATCTAAAACAGAAAAATTTACTTTCAACCATTCCATGGCCTGAGACAAGGACGAATAACATTCATGCACATCTCTCAACTTGTCAACAACCATTTTCACTCTATATTCCAAAATTTTCTCAAACACTTCAAGAATTTTCAATTTTGCCTCATTCTTTGTTTTCTTGTTTTGGCATTTCAATTCCTCAATTTCTTTTTCCAAATTTAATTTCAAAACATTGAATTATTCAGCAGTCACTGTGGTATCACTGGTCTCTTGTGGCACAGGTGTTTAAAATGGCACAATGGCTTGAATCTAAGAAGAACTCTCACCCTTCACTTGTTCTTTCAACTTTACATTTTCAAGATACAATCTATGTACCTCATCATTCATCTCCATCTGAGTTCTCTCATAATCAAACAATATTTGCTCTAGCTTTTTAACATGTTGTGTAAACATTGCAGAATGCACAGTGAGGGCAGCTGCTTCAGTTACTGATATGTCCTAGAATGTCTTGACCACAACTGTTCCCCTTATTTCTTGGACCACATCAAGTAATCTTGGTTTGCTGGTGTTCTTTTGTGTTGCCCATATTGCCAAATTCTATGTTTTTGGAATGAAACCACAACCATTGACACCATCCTCGTAGTCGAATTTAGAAACTAGCATGGGGTCATCTTGATTCCTAACTTGGTCTAACAAAAACATTTTCTTCAACTCAAGCCCGGGAATGATCAACATGTTGCTCCTTAATACCATTTGTCTAGCCTCATCAGGGATGATACTTATTTCATCTATTTTCAAATTCTTGAAAGTTTGCAAAATAATTTGCTCATGCTGAGATTCATTAGCACCCATTTTATTTATTTCTACTTGTTCTTGAAATTCTTTCATCTTCATCTTAATCCAAAAATCTTTAAATTCAGGAGAATTAATGAAATCATCATCCTCCATAAATCTCATAGAAGCCACAATTCTTTCGTCTTCTTCTAATTCAGGCTCCCCTTGTGCCTATTTGCTCATTCTAGCCTCTGGTTTGTGTCCTTCTGTTTCTTGGCCAACAAGTGGTTGATCTATTTCTCCTTCATCTCCCATATTTCTCAGGATACTAGCCACTTCATCAGTGTCACACCCTCCTTCGGTTAATTCATATGGAACTAGTGGAGAAACATCCTCAATCCTTTGCCTTTTGGTAGGTGGTGAATTAGGGACATGAGCTGGATCCTGTACTGACATTGCATCTAGTGCAGGGTCTTGAATCACAACTCCTGGTGGTCTTTTGACACTGAGCTTGGTAGCCTTTGAAGATTGCTTGTCAGACTTGCTATATATTCTTTCAAAATTGTCAATTATCAGATCTATTCTTCTCACAAGGTCCCTCTCTTCAACAAAGAATCCAGAAAAAATAGGATTTTGTTTTCTCCTATCATCCTCAATCCTTTTCAAAATCTCCCATTTTCTTTTCCTATTATACACTTCTTGAAAGGTGACAAGATTTCTGATCACATCCTCATCAAAATTGATTTGATGGGATATTCCCATTCTTGTGAGGATGGTTTGTCTGACAAAGTTCATGTGACCCTCTGGATCACAAATCCTCTCTACACCTGATTTCAAAGAATATTTAGCCTTCAAATAGGCTTGCAAATCCTCTAAAGTATCAGAACCAATGGACTAATCACCAAACACTGTGGAATCAGGAAGAAATGTGCCTTTCTTCTATTTCTTCATTACATCCTTCTCCATCCACATCATTTGCCACATGAATTCAAGGAATGCAATTCTATTTGGCATAAATTTGGGCAACACATGGGGTGGATGAGTACACCCATATACCTTGATTATAGTATGATCTGGCAAGAAAAACCAATCAACATAGTTATGCTTATGACCCTATTCTGGCCTATGGGCAAGAGGCCTCAACATTTCCATGATCTCTTTTGTCAATCTGAGAGAAAATCTACCAAGAGAATTCATTATTCTAAATGAGAACTCATCATGAAACACGACATAGTTACAATTCTTGCAATGGCTATCCCATTTGTAACACCAACACTGTGTTGGCAATCTTTGTCCCTTTTCATCAATCATGCTCAGATCCATTCTATCAGGCCACTTCCTTCTATTTTGATACAAAATCAAATGACATAACAAAGAGTAGTATTTGAAATCCATGGGCTTTTTGTTTTCTCTTATTTGCAAAAATCCATCATGCAGTTTTTTTTTAATGAATGATGTAAAATCATATTCAACATTAGCTTCTAGATTTTGAATTCTCATGGCCATCATCATTAGGTCGACAGGCATTCTACCTTGGGCATCAATACCCAACACCTGACACAAAGCAAAATATGTTCTTTTGAAATAGACAACAAAATCTTCAACAGAGAAAGGTTCAATTGTAGTGGATGGGATTTCAATTCTTCTGTTATTTTCCCCTTTCCTCATGTACATGGGCACCTCATCCCTTATGTGTGTTTTTCTCAAACTATTGTACTCATACTCATTCTTCTGCATATCTACTTGTGTGAGGGCTTGCTTGCTCAACATGAAGTAGTTTATGATTGCATTCCTATCCACAACCACTAATGGTGACCCATTTGGTAGTTTGACTATTTTGGTGGCTGAGTGATAGTGTTGTGCCAATGTTCTAATCAAATCCACATCGACAAATACATTTGGCACCACAAGCTTTTCCAAATCCAAATTCCATGGGTTTCCAACTGGTCTGTTAGTAATAATTTATGTTTGGGGTTTCAGGTAGGATCTCTTCCCAAAAAATCCAAAATTTATGTGTCTTTCGGCCTCTGCAGTGCTAAAAATGCCAAAAATTAGATTGATGCGGGTCAAAATATGCAGTGGCGGGTCAGAAGTCTCCATTGGCCCCTATAGAATGTTAAAAAATGGGTCAGATGCATAAAAAATGCATATCGGGTCACTGCTTTGGGCTACTGTTAATGTGTCTGAATGTTTCTAAGTGTGGCTAGATGGGTCTAATTATGCCAGCCATGGGACCGCCAAGTTTAAGCTTCGGTTTATTGCCACGCCTTCGCTTTTGAATGCTTCCCACGGAGCGTGCCACGTGTCAGCAGCGGAGGCGGCCCCTTAAAGTTTCAAGAATGTGCGGAAGGTGCCACGTGTCAGCTTCCGCTAGAGTCTCAACGCAGTTTCTAAGTGTTTCTGAGAGTGGCGCGGAAGGCACCACGTGGAGGCATCCGCCAGTGTTTCTAAAAGACTCTCAAAGTTTCGCATCTCCGCCAAGTTTCTAAAAGACCCTTAAAGTTTCTAGGCTTCGCAGATCCTGCCATGTGTCAGCCTCCGCTGAAGTTTCAAAAAGTTTCTATGCTGGGGCAGAGCGTGCCACGTGTCCTTTGAGGTTGCTACGGAGGCCGACAAGTGTCGGTCCCCGCGTAATGTTTCATATTTGTTTCGGTGCTAAGTAAAGACGCGAGGGTGGGTCCCAGTATTGTGTCTCAAGTGCGCGGATGATGACATGTGTCAGCTTCTGCTTGAGTTTCGAGGGACCCTTTCATTGTTTCTAAATGTGGCGGAAGGTGCCAAGTGTCACGAGTGGGGGCCACTTCAGACTTTTGACACAGTTTAGTAAATATCGTGGGTCTCAACGCGTGGCAGCTTCCGCTTATGTTTCAGGAAGGTTTAAAAAAGTTTCTAAGTTGCTGCGGAAGCTGACAAGTGTCAACTTCCGCGTAAGTTTCTATTTTGTTTCCCGTAATGCAAGTAATGACGATGGTGGGTCCTAATGAGTGTCTCAAGTGTCGCAGGTGATGACAAATGTCACCATCCGCATAAGTTTCAAGGCGGCCCCTTAAAGTTTCTGAGCAGCGCGGGAGGTGCCAAGTGTCGTAGTCTGCAATGTTTCAAGGAGGACTCTTTTGTGTTTCAAGAGAGCGCAGAGCTCGCCATGTGTCTGTCTCTGCCAAGCTTCTGAGGGCTCTTTAATGTTTCAGGGGTGCTGCGGAGCTCGCCACGTGGTGGCTTCCGCGCGTGTTTCCGGCAACAGACTCTCGGCGGGAAAAAGATAAAGGAAAAGGGAAGCGGAAAAGTCAGGGATAGAAACTTTAAGTGCCTACGTGGCACGATATCATTGGTTGGCGACTTTTCATTGTTTTTGGGGCCGTTGGATCTCCGTGACTAGGTTTTTGATCGACGGCCACATTTTGAGCCTGCAACGCGGGTTTTCTCGTGAGCGTTTGCAACTGTTTTTGGTGGGAAACTCTGAGGAAACTTGCTGTGGCTGCTTTCCAGAGGCCGCGGGTTGGTGCGCCAGTAATGGCGATTGTTGCAGAGGTATGGGTGATGGCGTGGGCGGATCTGGTACCCGACTGGAGATGTGAATCACTAGGCGGCGACGTTAGGCTCGAAATCTCTTCCTGTCTCCTCTTCCTGCTCTGTCCTTTGTTTCTAGCTGCTACATTTAATGCGATGAGTGCCATTTTTCTGATACTATGTATTTGGCAAATTTTGAGTCAACCTTGTAATTAATGCTGAGTACACCTTCCTCGCTGTATATAAGGGACTGTGTGACTTATTTTTAAAGGTTGTTGAAAACTGGACATTTTGGCTCTGTAATAAGATACAATTAGTTTTGGTTGCTCTGTGCAGGAGGTCTTGTGAGTTTATGTATCTCTTGTTGAATGTCTCATGCATGAATCTGCTGATTTCATGATTGATTTTATATGAGTAATGCTGTATTTGCATGTGTTTTGTTAATTCTGTCTCCAGTATTGCATGTGTCCTTCTTTTGAATCTAGATATCTAAGGGGTGTTTGGTATTCTAGAATATAGAATTCCTGTATTGAATGCTTGCTCTTTCAACTTCTGCTCAAGGGGTAGACTAAATTGTTTTTAGATTAAGTATTGGGAAGGGTATACTGCAATAGGGATGCCATAAGTAGAGATAACTTAACACTCTGTATTGGGAGGTATCTGTAAGGCAGATATCACATAAATCCCCTTGAAATCCAGTTTTATTGTGTTCATGCTGATCATTCACAGGTGTATGTCTATGACTCCAAGCCCTGGATAGGCACCAATCTAGCTCTGTGTTGAGGTTATACACCAGGTCCAGGTTTGCATCCAAACATAAAATCAAACCCAAACTCCAAAACAACCATTAGGATTGTAGAATTAGTTTTAGGATCCCAAGTCCTCTGTCTACAACTGAAAATAGGCCCAAAGCTAGCCCCTTTGCTCTTATCTTGCAGTTTTGGTCTACTTACAGGAGGACTTATCTGCTTCATGTCAGCATCCCAGCCTTTGTATGCATATTCTCATGGATGTTTAGTAGGGAATCCCCCCTAGGTTTTGCAGAGCCTGAAGAAGAAGAGGAGATAAAATAGAGTCTATCTCCTATACTGTTGGCCCCTGGCCCAGAGATCCTGTTGATCATTGATAGCTACTTTGTAGGGAAATCTGGGAGTAAGCATCCAGTCTGGGAAAAAACCAACATGGTCCATGTCCATCTTTCTTTTCACAAAAATACCAAAAAAGGTTCCATCCAGAGATAGGGATTGCAGCATCTCGACATCCTTCCGCAACATCCTTGAACAATTTTTTAGACCCCTTGTTAATTGAATTTGGCAGGATGTCTAACAATGATTGTTGAAGTGATCATTTCTTGGGAGCAGGGGGGTCAATGCTCTTACTCACATACTCAGATTTTTTAGGTGCCATATTTTAGTGCCTCTACGAACTATGGTTTTGATATTTTACTTGCTTTACTAGACTAGTTGAAAATAGAGCACAAACCAAACACCAAGTTTTATGCAAAGAGTGATGGGGTAGACTTACCCGGTCGGAAAAGCTTGAATTCACCTTCTACAATCAACACTGAATTCACTGGAATGAAGAAATACAAAGAAATCCCAAGTTTTATTGTGCCATAAAGCTGGTCATTTCGCCATTAACTCTGGTTCGTGCCACAAAATCAACAACTCTCGGCATTCAGTTATTTTCAAAGATAGACTGTTGATTTGATCCAATCCAATGGCTGGGCGAGTATTTCAAGATTTGTAGTCCTTTCCTCAAAAACTAGAATCCCACAGGCATCAATGATAATCATTGCGGGGCAGCAGTGAAGTCATTTCAACATTTAATTCCTTACCGCATCACTGCAAGACCAACTTAGGCCAATCGCGAGATTGCAGGACCTCTTGGACAGTTACATTCATCTTCACCAATTATTGCCACCTCGCAAGCCTTGTTGCACACCACCACGGGATGGCATGATACATGTTATCCCTTATGTCTTTTATTGCGCCACTGCCAAGCTTTGGCTTGACCATTGCGGGGCCACGAGAGCCTTTGGTCTCCCATTCGCTGTTTACCACATTACTGCCAGTCAAAGTTATCAGCATCGTGGGACCACTGTAGGTGGCATTACTGGTCCTTTAACTCCTTATACCGCAACACCGCAGGCTCGACTTGAAACCATCATGGGGGCATAGTGAACACTTTATTCTGATTCCTTCCTACCGCATTGCTGCCAGTCATCTCCTTACCTTCCACGGGGGCACGGTAACATATTATATGCCGCTTGAGTTTATACCACAACACTGCAACTGATTTTTCTGCATGATGTGGGGAAGCAGTAACTGTGTATTCACATCCTCCAATTCTCGCACACCCGCCAAGGTTGTTTGCATGTACTGTGAGGCTACGGTAAGAGACAAAACACATCAATGGTTAAAAATATAAATTTCTTTCACATAGACCTGATATGAGATGCTCATAAATGACTCCTGGAACATTTCTAAAAGGAATATGAATCCCTAATTATGGATTTATGGAAGGAAAATGTATGAAACAAAGTGGGACTATGTGAAATTTTGAATGGTTCTAACACACCTCATGATGAACTAGACTGTGTTTTTCCTTCATCCTGTTTGTGTTATGTTCTTATGAGTTCTTTTCTTGTGAATATATCCCTAAGGAAAATTTGTCTGATACCTATAATTGTAAACATCTTCTTGGTTTTTTACTGCAAATTCTTTTTAATTTGTAAACTGAATTCTATTTTAAGTTTTCATTTGAAGTTATCAACAGATTGGAAAGTCAACAGTTATCAACTTATGAACTCAATAAAGTTTTACTGATTCAAGTTGTTGATTTATACATTATTGTTTATTTGGACTTCAGGAAATGAAGAGAAGGGTTGTAAGGCACAAATTAGATGATAGTGATCATAATGCTGAAACTTCACTGATAAATTATGAGTGCCTTCATAGAGAAAAAGTGGCCAAGAATAATGAATATTTATTGAGTCTTGGTTTGACAAACATGTAAGTTGTAAATCCACTAAGTAGTATATTATTTGTTTAATAGTGTGTAATGAAATTTTATAGGCAAGATCTTTATGTATATAAGACATAATATGATAATATTTTTTGTTTTATAGGCAACAAAAAGAGTGCAAAGAAAATGTGGAGAAAAAACAAAAGGAAAGAAAAGATACAGTGCCACCATCTCGTAGAAGCCACCACTTTTGTGATTCAACAAATGTAGTTGGTGAAAACAATAGTTGCAATGATGATCATGTGTAGCCTGATATAACATATGTTGATGTGCAACTTGATATAGCACATGGTGATGTGCAGCCTAATATAACACATGGTGATCATGTGCAGCCTAATATAGCACATGGTGATCATGTGCAGCCTGATATAGCACATGGTGATGTGCAACGTTGTGATGATCTCTTAGAACAAAGTCTAAGAGAGATTATTGAAAAACATCAGAGCATTAAGGAATAGCAGGTCTGCAGATGATTTATTCAAGATTAAAGGATGTGTTTGAAGTGAAATCTACGAAGACCGGTACTCATGATCTACCTATTGATGGCACACCTGATGTGGCCAAGGAGCATGAAGTTCTGATTAATGAAAGTCATGAAGAGAGACTGATTGCATCTGCTATGCCTCAGAGTGCACCTGTTGCATCTAGAACTTTTGATGGAACTAGTGGATCAGCTAGAAATACTAGTAGTGGTTTAATAGAAGATGTGGATGCTTTTGCCAAAAGGCAAAGATTGAGTCAAAATTTGTATAGATCTACAGAGAGGAATGCAAAAGTAAGAAAATTAGAAGGCAAGAAGCCATTCTTGCTTGAGGTATCGAGAGATGGTGAGCCCATTGGGCCAAATGCTGTAAAGTGGACCTCCGAGTTAGGTGTAAGATGTAGGGCCCATTTGGATATTTGCAAATCAAGTTTTACAGAGCAAGATCCACGATTTGTGGAAAATGTTACACAAAAAATGGAAAATGCTTTTGAGTCTACTAGTGGACAAATCTCTAGAAAATATTACAAGCAATAGATGAGAATTTTGATGAACAATTTTAGATACAATTGCAGAAAAGCAATCATGGAGGGAAAAGAAAGGTTAGACTCCACTCTATGTCCCAAACAGTGGGAGGAATTGAAAGAAAGTATGCATTTCAAAGAATAATTGGCAAAGAGTAACAGAGGCAAGAGAGCAAGAGATAATGTGAGGGCTGGATATACATTTGGCCGAGGCGGGTTACAGGCCAAAATGGACAAATTTGGAGTAAGTGTATGGCTTTTTGGTTTAATTTACATTGTGTTATTTATTTCAATTTTTTATTGAACTGACTATATGTTGAAATTGACATTGTATTTTAGGTGGAAAACAGTAATAGAGAAGCAGGTGTAGAAGATATTGTCAATTATATAGCAGCACTAGATCCTAGTAAATCTAAGAGTAGAATGAAGTGGAAATCTAGTTCATCAACAGAGATTTCACAACCATATGTTACATGCCCAGTAGGATCAGCCTCTCCAGATCATGTCAACTCAAATGAAGGGTACCCACATGTACTAAATTGCATATACAGTCTCAGTCAGCAAGTTTCGCAGTTGGTTGCCTCCTTTAACCCTATAGTTTCTACATGGAATGAGCATAAATCCACAGATTCAGATGAGGTAAGAGGCTCTATTGATCTCATTTCTTCTTGTTTGGCAATTCTGTATACAAATGCCTCTTAATATGTAGATTATTGAAATATGAGCGTAGGAGAATCCAACCCAGTTTCTTTATTGTTGGAGTGATCTAGAAAATATTCTTTTGGACAAATTTATAGCTTGCATTCTTTACTTGACTATTGAATGCTTTGTATATTTTTTTGCATGATGGTTAAACCACATGCAGAGCAATTTTTCAAAGCAGCAGGAAAAAAAAATGCCTTCATGATGTCAACAAAGCTGCCAATATTGATAGTGATCATGATGAACTAGACAAGAATGTGTAGCACAGTCATCATAGTTATGCTGAAGTTGAGGTAATATAATAGTTGTCAGTTATCTATCCCAATGTTTTGTCATTCTTCATGCTTAAAATGTTCTTTTGGACAAAAAAATATAGCTTTTGCATTCTTTAAGTTGTAAGTTAATCTATCCCAATGTTTTCTCGTTAATTCTTCATGCTTAAAATGTTCTTTTGGACAAAAAATTATAGCTTTTGCATTATTTACTTGACTTATATTAATTTTTGCATAATGATTAAACCACATGCAGAGCAATTATACGGAAGCAGAATGAAAAGAAAAAGGCCCTGTCAATAGAGCTCTCTGCAAAACTGTACAACTTCATGTCAATGTTGATAGTGATAATTATGATGATGAACTCGATGAGCATGCACATGATATTCACAGTAGTAGTCGTGTTGAACTCGAGGTGAGTGCTATGAAACCATATGCAAGTAAGTACTATTCAATTAAGTAATGGTTGTTTTATTATGTAAATAAGGGTAATCATGACCTATTTGATAGAGGCTGGTTAGAATAGTAGTGAAGTGTAATTAGCTAGTATACATAGATTATGGAAATAAGGGAGAACATATAACTTACATATGGAAGCTTAGAGCTTAGTTGTAATAGAGTGCATACATAGATTTTGACTATGCATTAGTGCATTGTGTTCAGGGATGTCATGGTCCTCAGTTGGGGGGACTTCATTGCCAATCCATGTCTCTTTTTGGAGTACTCGTACAGTCTAGCACTACATTGCAATGGGTTAGTTTTTTTTTTAAGAGTAAAAAGTTGCTTCTTTGTTATGCAACAGAATTAGAAAAAGCACATACAAAAACTGATTTGTTCCAAGACATAAGACATTACATACAACTATCAAAAACAATATAATGTGTGTTTTATATCTCAATATAATGTGTATTTTGTTTTTGTTTTTGTAGACATTTAATATTGATAAACTCCAAGAAGAGGATAAAGTTCAGGTGTTGGATCCGTTTGATAGTGCTATTGTGGGCATTGGGCAGATTCACTCACTATTTATTGTACATGGAGTCAAATTGAAAGGAATAGGAGATGCAAATGTAAATATTTTAAAGGTCACAAGTAACATACCCCTTGCTTATGAAGACAAAATAGATGGAGTTGTCCGTCTGAAAGAGAAAGAAGGGACCTTCACACGGTGGCCACTAAAATATTTGAAAAAAATGACATAGTTGATGTTTATCATGTACTAGCTGTTAAATAGCTTGGCCCACTGCTTTATGCAATAGTTTGAATGTGTTGTTCAAGGATCTTAGTGTTTTTTGTCTATTTTGGAGCTATATAAGCAAAAAAAGCTATTGTAACTCAATTTTCTCAATCACAACACTGAGAAACACACTTTGTAACACATTTTTCAAAGCAAAGACACATATTTAAGTCTTATGGGTTTTTTGGACTTGATTTTATGTTGCTTTTCCTCCCTAAACATTCAACATCACTACCTTATATGCCTTTATGAAAAGATTCTAGGGTTATTGTTGGCTGCATTGAAGGAGAGAGCTTCATATATGGGACACGATCAACACTCAGTCATGAAGACAACCATGAAGACTCAAGGAGCATAAATGAGAGAGCTTCATATATGAGATGTCATGAAAGCAGTCATGATAACTCAAGGAGCATAAATGACAGTGAGCAAGAGATAAAGTACACAGTTCATGACATAGACAAAGTGAGATGAATCTTAAGCTGTTGTGATCAAGGGTGGTGTGTTAGTTTTTGAGAAAGGAAGGGCAGTTGGCAATGCACAAAGATCAATGAGGAAGATTGCAGTCATAAGGTGATGATGTTAGCATTTCATCAAGACTTTGGAAGCAACGAGTAGACAAATTTATAGAAGTCTTAAATAGCAAAAAGGACAGCCACTAATAATGCTATTATTACAAGGCATATATTCTACATGGTAGTATAGTTGCAGGAATATGACAGTTTCATAAACCTATGATAGTCTACAAATGAAAGTCTAAATTTTGTATACTTATGGGTGACTGTTCTATAACAGAGAGATAATGAGTGCATAGAGGTAAGATGTTCATGGTGAGTGGCAATGGTTAATGGTTCCCAAGGATACATGCATAATAAACAGGGTTTCAGTGGCATGAGCAAAGGACTAGAGGACTGCAGTGTTAGCATTAAAAGGCAAGTATATGAAAGTTGCAGGGTAATCATCTAGAAAGCAAGTATGCACAGTTCAGTCACTATAATGAGTGAAGACCAAGGACACTAAATATATATGACTGCCTACCAAGTGTCCAATGTAATAGAGGTAGGGTAAGTGAACGGTTTAGAATCAAAAAGAGGCTTTTGAAGATGCATTAATGAAGGAAGAATCTAATTCCATGCCCTAAGAGGACTTGATATCTTCAAACTCAATAGAAACATGTCCCATAAGTAGTGCTGATGATAGTACAAGACATAAGAATACAATGATGTTTCATTAAGGAAGCCTGATCTAGTCCATGTTTCACATTATAAATATCCTATCACATACCTGACTACATATGACAGTGTACTTCCTTTGGTTGCAGTCAAGAAGGACAAGTGCTAGATTGATGGGGCAGATTAGATGACCTATGGCAGTAGTTAGGCCGGTTGAGAATTAGTTACTGACAGTTCACTTTTTAGCAAAGTATTGTAAACTTGGAGAAGTTTCTTTCTTGTCATTTATGTGCATTGTAACTCATATTTTCAGTCTAAAAATAAACATTGTAATACTTTATTTCTAAGCATTTTTCAAGCAAGATAGATATTTTAGACTTGTACAAGCTATAAGAACACCTTTCTTTTAATAAAGTTCAGCGATTTTGCCTTCTCAATGGCTGTCTTTATATTGTGTGCAATTAATAGATGATTGATGTGTATTTATGTGTTTTATGTTTAAATCCTCAAATAGCAATCAATTAAAATGACTAAATATACTACTAATTGACGTCAATTAATAATTAAATTGACTAAATATACTACTAATTGACGTCAATTAATAATTAAATTGACTAAATATACTACCAATTGACATAAATCATTAACAGTGAATAAATATGACTAAATATACTACCAATTGACAAAAATCAGTGAACAACAAATAAATATGACTAAATTTACTACCAAATGATAGAAATCAGTGAATAGTGAATAAATATGACTAAATATATGACCAGTGTTAAATTAGTGAATAAAAATGACTAAATATACTACCAAATTGATCAAAATGATGATTAAAATTAATGACTAAATACACTACCAATGGATAGAAATCAGTGAATAAAAATGACTAAATAAGTGACCAGTTAACATTAATCAATGACTAAATTAATGACTAAATATATCAGTGAAAAATAAATGACTAAATAAGTGACCAGGTCACATCAATCAATGACTAAATCAACGACTAAATATACTACCAAATCGATCAATCAAAACAACCAATAAATGACTAAAAATGGTTTAGTCATCAATTTGGTTGTGTTATAAATGACTGGCAATAAACTACTAGTTGTCACATGACCATGTTTGGTCATTTATAAGCAGTTTTTAGTAGTTTTTTTTAGTAATATATTGCTGTTTCTGTACTAGTGATTCTAGAAATTAAATACGACGTTGAAGGATCATTATAGAACATATGCTCCCAACTGTGAGGTGAGATGTGCAATTGTGGCGAATTATGGTAGGATTTGCGATGACCATTATGGATGGAATGTAAAAAAATTGCAAACAAAACAAACAAGAAAAAAAAATATATTTTTGGATGATGCAAGATTGCTCTTACACCCTAGGATGCTCCTACATCACTAATAAGATGTCAGTTCCATTAGATCATAGAAATATTTACTTTTTTGAGGAATGAATTGAAAACACTATTAGAAAGAGGAGATACAACTCTTTTAGCTCAAAATGTTTATTTGGTTGATGGATGGCATATGGTACAAGCCCCAAAGATTTGGTAGTTGGTTGTTTAGTACTCTAGATTGGGAGCTCATTTTCTTGTTTGGTGAGTTGGAGCACATGCTTCTTCATTGACTAAGCATTTATAAGCACATGTTAAACTTCATGAGCATGGAAAATTTGGTCCATGTACATGGTAGCTGGCAAATTCTTTATTTGATTTAGATTTCATTGGGATGTGAACAATACAAAGAATACCAATCTCATAACCAGAATTAGATCCTCTTATGGAATGATCTCAATGATTAGTCAGACAAAATAGATCTTGGTGTTGTGTGTGCTTTGATCATGGGACTTATCTTATTAACTAGAAGAGTCATTAATTTTGTGTAATTTGTATCCTTGCCATGGGGACTTCAACATGCAATTTGATAAGTTTATGATTAGCACATCAAAGTGTGTGTGTTCAATCAAACTTTCACAAGGAATTAGGTCAACAATCTTATGTGTGGTGGTGTCACAAACTAGGCAAGAATCCTTTTGACTTTGTCTAGCCCATAGCCTTAATGGTTTGGGTTTGAAGCAAGGATAGATTTTCTTAAGGATAGTTTGCAGTTTAACTCATTTGTTGATATTATTTGCATGAGGGATTGGATTCAAAAACCTTAGCATTATGCTAATCACTTTAAAAATAGTTTATGATATCATTGTTTCAACATTTTGATCAATTGCTTTAAGGGTCATATAAGCAATGTATACAACATAATCTTATGAAGAGTGAATAAGCATTCTAAAGAGGTTTTGAGGCATATTGCAACACACTCCAAATACATGATTTATTAAAAAAGTACAATAATTATAATTTTGTATCCATTTAAAAGTGGATTGACAAGATGGTAGTTCCAACTTTTAGCCAAATAGTGGAAACTAGCAAAACATGTTTGAATTTTTTTTTTCGGGTCACAATTGGATTATATGCATGTAAATGGATTGTTACTTCAATTTTTTTAATGAAGATAGTTTTTGATTAGTTCAGCTAGAAAAAAGGGTCCAGAACCCTATACAAAGTCGCCCCTAAGGGCAAAAAGGCCTCAAACGAGCTAGAAACTAATGAAGATAGCTGTACATGTTACTTTGATTTGTTTAAATGAAGATAGTTAAAAAATAGATATTTAATGTTTAAGAATAATGTATTTTTTATGTGGTATATTATATAATGTATCTTGAAAAAATAGTGTTATTGGAAAGATACATCTCTTAAAAAGAAAATTATAAATTAATCTTTCTTATAGTTAACAATTAGTATGCCATTGTTAAGTATCTTTGGAAATCATTGTTAATATTAATAAATTAATTCTTGAAAACTAGTAATAACACCTAAAGGTACTATCTAATAGTCAGCAGACATAAATATTTATATCCATGTTGGCCACTACATAGAATGACTCTTCAAAATATAGATGTGTAGTCATAAATATTTATATCCATGTTGGCCAAGAACTACATAGGATGACTCTTAAAAATCTAAACGTGCAACGTTTGGTTGATAGCTATAAAGTTAGGTGCTTAGTTGATATGGCTATTGTATAATATTTTTGGTTTACCCTGTATAGTTTTGAAGGATATACACAAAATGGGTTTGTTGAAAATGCATTGAAAACTTTTGAGCAAATGCAAAGGGCATGTGTAAAGTCAAATTTCATAATCTTTGCCAGTATGCTTCCGACATGTACCAAAATGGGAGCTTTAGAACATGGGATGCATATCCATTAAAGCATAATAGAATGGGGATTTTTGTCATATTTTGTAGTTACAAATGCCTTGGTAGATATGTATGTGAAGTGTGGTAGAAAACAAAAGGCAGGTTAAGTTTTTGATGTAATGTCTAAAAAAATGTGGTCTCACAGAATGCCATATGCACAAAATGGTGTTCTTGATGAGGCTTTAAGGATTTTAATAAAATGCGTCAAAGAAATGTGGTCTCATGGAATGAGATGATTGTTGTACATGCACAAAATAGTTTAGTTGAAAAGGACTTGGAAAATTTTAAGCAAATACAATTGGGAGCATAGATATCTTGAATACATCTATCTAAAAGAGTCCGATAGATATCACTCTTGAACTTGTGCCTATGTTAGATTTGTCACATAGATTAGATAGGTGACTTGAGCACCGATGGGTCATCCAATTTTTTTTTTATAACTCTTTAATTTTTTTTGAATAACTCTTTAAATAAAACACTCACGACAATGTCAAAGAAAATATTGTGACATTCATCCATGAACATAACTCTCACATATTAAAATTAGAGAGACAAATACATAAAAAATTCAAATGATCTATAATATCATTTATAAATGATGAATTAAAGAAATAATTTTAATGACAATACACTTGAATTTGAGATTCCCACCTAAAAAATAAAAAACACAAAAAAAAAATATTAAAGACTTAAACTATCACCTTCATGATATTAATGTGGAAAAAAAAAAAATGTTTTAAGAAAAATTATAAATAAATCCTTTTTAAGATTAATATTTATTGTGTCATTAGTATCTCTAGAAATCATCATCAATATCTTGAAAAACTTGTGAGTTGGCTTGTTGGTGAAAAACTTGCCCTCTTGAAAGAGAGGTCACAAGTTGAACCCTACAAAAGATAAGGTATGTATACTTGATCCCTGGTGGGCTCACTCAAAACCTTTCAACTTCACCACAAACCAAAAACCCTTTGACTAATTAAAATACTTTCAAAGTTACCTCATTTTTATAAAATCATATACAAATGAATGTTTTTAATAATGTACAAAAGTAAACAATCTATGGAATCAAAGGATAATACAAACAACCTCTCAAAGATGCTTCCTAAAATAAATAAATAAATTATAATGCAGATAACTACTTAAAAAATTATGGTCCAGACACGCGTCAGTTCTCCATTATTTGTTGCCAACTTCACATATCCGTTCGTTGAGCCCCTGAACTTCATATTTTTTAATTCGGAGCCTTTGGTTGCCTCGAGGTCGAAGGTTCGAATCCCAGCCATGTCAACAGCGACGTCAATATGTGCCACAGCGGTAACAAACGCCCCCCTGTTTCACAAGACAGGGAGTTTCTGGGGGGAAAAGCACAACAGAGTCTTCTTATCACCATCTCCAAGGTATTTTCTTTCTCTCCCTTCCCAATTGATTTTAGAAGCTCCTTTCCAATTGCTAGGTTTTATATTAAGCCATTTATAATTGGGTTTCCTAAGCCAAAATGATTAGAGCAATAGATTTCAGCAATAACGCTCCTAATCTGACGAATATATTGAATGGCAATATGTTCATTGCAAATGTTTAAAAATAAGTTGTAATCAAAATTGTGTACCAGACAACTTCAAACCTCTAATTAAATGTCAATTGCAATACTATTCCTGATAACCTCTCTGGATTCTTAAACCAACTACAACGTTTTCATTAAATGTCCATATTGATTAGAGTTTCTCGGCTTCTACTAAATTGACTAAATGAAAAAATTAATTTATTCTCCAGTGTCCGATTGGTCCGGCTAGGTTATCTTATTTAGCTAATCTAGAATCGTCTGTATATGGAGTTCTATTTCTGTAATCCAACATACATTTCGTCCTTATGATGGATCGTATAAGCTGATCCTAAGCATGGATGATTTCAAAATTGTTATCACGTCTTTCCAGAAGCTCATTACTATTGTTAAGAGCTGGGTTTTAAATCACCCATTTGACTTTCTGCACTGGACAATTGAAAATAAGATTTAACTCCAACATCGAGTACATTTACGCCTGAAGATTCAAAATTAATACAGTTAGATATAGTCTACGTGGAAAATTTATATATGCCTATATGGGATATATTAAATTCATTTCTAATTGAATAAATGCACAGGATGAAATCTATTATTTGTAAGAATAGCTGGCATATCTGTTCGTTTTGAAGAAAAAAAAACTTATAATGGACTACAAGGAAACACTATAACTCAGGCTGGGCTTAAACAGCACACACTAAGCTTTGACTTGCTTAGGTGGCTGGTGGGCCCCTTCTTTTATTAACACATTAACAAAACAGAGTAAGAGAAAGGGCCCACCAGCCACCTAAGCAAGTCAAAGTTTAGTGTGTGCTGTTTAAGCCCAGCCTAGAACTCATGCTTAAAGATTTTTGGGAAACCTGGCTATGTTTTCTCTTAATCAATATTTTCAGTTGAATGAGACTTAAATATTGAATGTAGTCTATTGGCAAAAACTAGCCCATAAAAAAATTCCCTTATAACCTCCATTTGATCTTTAGAACTAAAAATGTTCAAATTCATTTCAATTTTATTACTTCAGGTTATACAAGTTTATAGCCTTTTTGGAGTGTAAGGATGATAAGAGAAGTCTCTTATGACAAAGCAATCCTTGTTCCATCCATGACAGCAATGCGCAGGAGACCAAGGATGCCAGCTGCAGAAGCTTTCTCACCCTTACCAATGTTTCTCACTCTAGTCTTGCACCCCTTATTTGCAGGAAAAGTAAGCTTTTTCCCAGACGCCCTTCCCTTGGTTAGGAGTTCCTTTATCTGTACTTAAAGTTCAGTGACGTTGTCAAGAATGTACCTAGATTTGATGAAGCCAGGTTGCTCAAGGCGAACAATCAAAGGAAGAAGATGGCACAACTTGAGAGCAAGAGCTTGGGCAATGATTTTATAGGAGGCACAGAGCAGAGTGATTGGTCTCCAATTGAAAATGTCCTCTGGATTCTAGACTTAGATATGAACTTGATATTACCTTTATTGATAATATTACCTAAAGAACTGGATTGAAAAAATTCAAGATAGACTTTGTGAAGATCTTTACCAATCATCTTCCATAAGGCTTTGTAGAATTCACAAGGGAAGTCATCACAACTTGGAGCCTTATCATTAGCCATGGAGAATGCATTCTCATGGAGGTCCTCTTTAGTTAGAAGTTGCTCACATATAGTTCGAGAGTGTTTCAAACATTATTGTAGGGCAATGGCTTGTTCAGGAGTCTCCTTTTGAGCTTTGAAAACCTGTTCATAATGGTGCACAAGAGCTTGAGTGATAGTAGGAAGCTTCGTTAAAAGATGTCGGTCCTCCTTGATTCTTTTGGTGGATTGAGAAGTGTGATGAGAATGCAAGGATTTAAAAAATTCCTTAGAAACTTTGTCTCCAATTTTAAGCCAACGAAGATGGGCTTTGATTTGAGCTCCTCTAGCAAATTGGTTATCAACAATTTACTTCTTTTGACAAAGTTTAGCAACATGAAGTCGTAGAGTAGGAGCAAAAGGTAGTGCTTCAAGATTGGTAGTAGCACAACAAAGCTCCGAGGTGGTGGCCTTGTAGGAGTGGCAATGGAAACATGCCAATTGGTGCCCATAAATGTGAAGGAAGTGGGATGTGCGTTTGAGCGCACTATTCCACTAGTCAATCCATTTAGTTGGATGATAGGGATGTGGCTTCAAGTTCTAGACACACTGAATATGGGTAAGCGTGGGTAGAGGAGTCAACAAGGAGGTGTTTAGGAAAAAATGATTCTTTTTAGTATTGGATTTGGCAAACTACCTTTCAATGCAAAATCGTATGGGAAAGTGGTCTGAAAGGATGTCTGATAGAGGCTCCATTGGCAGTGAGAATCAACTGGCAAAGGAAAAGAAAGATTGAGTTGACAACATGGCCTTGTCAAGCCATTTGTAAACTCTGTCAGATCTGGAATGAAGATTGCTCCACATATTCCAAGTAGGTTGGTAATGACAACAACCAAGATTGGTGTCAAACGCCCCAAGTTATTGCACATGTAGTACCATGCTTCTCTTTCACTAGTTATCCAACATATAGGCAATGTGTTGCATTTATTGTATGCCACTTCCACCATATTAAATTCTCTGCACATGATCCAAGTGCCTATAGGAATTGTATTAGCGATCTATCTTGAAAGAGAAGATCTTTCAACATCATTGGGAGCATAAACATTAATAACTCCAAAGGAATGATTACCAATATTGAAGAGAGCCCATAATGCTCAATTAGTGGGGTGACATTCCTGGTCAACTAAATGCGGCTGCCATTTAGGAGAGAGAAAAGTAACATCAACATGACTTGCATCATGGTTACTACACAGAAAATGACTTGCTAGCCATATAACATGACAAACAATAGAAAGCAAAAAACTAGAAATTTTAACCTCTTGCAAATAGAGAATGTCCAGACTAGGAAATCTTTGTTGAGTGTCTTGCACAAAATATTTTCTTGTGAGGTCTATTAGACCTCGAACATTCCATGAGACAAAATTCATTGACGACAATCAAGAGTCATCTCCTCACTATCTAGCTCGTCAAGAGTTGCATAACTATTTTGCAAAAACTCACCCTCTGGAAGGGTATTGAAGCTACCTAGCTGAATTATTTGTTGACTATGCCTTCTTTTATTTGGAATATATTCACCCTCTTCCAAATTTTGAGTTAGATTGCGAGACCGTTGTGGAACCGCTGGAGGGGAAGAGGGAGGTGAACAAACAAAAGCTTTTGTTTGAGAAGACAACACAATGGCCAGAAGTGTAGACCTAGTAAACCTAGTTTGTTCACCTCTTTGGACGATTCACCATTGGAGGGGACAATCTCTTTCCCTTTGCCTTGAGGTTTTGAAACAATGTCACCATGGTTTTTGTTTACTCTTCTATCTAATAAAACAAATACTTGAAATTATCACCCTTGATTTATCAAAAAAAAAAAAACTTGAAATAATGAATAGAATTAGCAATGCATTCTAGATAGAGGAGTAAAAGTATATCTTTATTCACACATGAAATTATTACAGAAGCTGACCACAAGTGGTCGGCCAAGGATCAAACTAGATCATCCCTCCTTTCCTTGGTGATACAAAGTCTATTTAAAGGACCCGACAGTTACCAAGAACACAACCGTCTATTAATCGACTCTTATAACTACCTGAAAGCTAACAAACAATTAATACATAGTTGGATAACCATATTATCAAAACATAATAATAGGCATCGCACACTGACTACAATTTTTAGGTGGCATTCCACCATTACCAAGTGGCATGCCACTAATACTAGTATTTGGTTGTTCTTGCGGTTCTCAGTTGTTGTCCATAGTATCCATAGTTGAATGACTCTACAATTACTTGCAGAACTCGCGAGTCAATCCTGAGGTGAGCAACTCGTCAAAAAACTTGTGGTCGAGTTTTATGAAAAACTCACGATGATTTTTCATAGAAAATGCATGATTCTGCACACAAAAACTCACCCAACACGAATATAAAACTAAAATTGCGATTTCATTATTATTTTTACATGGCTTTGGTCATTCATGCATGTGGGTTTATCTGTTTAGGGTAATGACGAAATTGCAGGTTTAACAAGAAGTTACAAGTATTCCTTCTTCCCTAACGGTTAACCAATATTACTTATTGCGGGTGGATGCAAAAGGTATGGTGGAATTAAACAATGGCATAATAGATTCATAGAATATTAATAATCGTGAGTCAAATCCTAGTTTCATTCTAGATAAATAATAGCATATCTATATTTAAAAAATATATCTAAAATACGCCGAGAGATATCCTTCTCTAGGCGCCTATTCCACCTATGTGTGGTAAATTGATTAAAAAATAGGCGCCTCAAGAAGGATATCTCTTGGCGTATTTTAGATATATTTTTTAAATATACTTATGCTAGTTATAATGTTGGAGAATTATATATTCTAAGCTCTTTTTACGTAGTATTAATTATGTTTGATAAAATAATTCAACTGAATGTTTTATATTATATAGAGTGGATAGAAGCAAAACAATTAATACAGTAGCTAGAAAATTTTACTTTTTATAAGATCATGCATTTAATATATGGAATTCCCAATGTTACCCTAATTCTAACCCAATTTACTAATATAGGATATATATTGCTTTTACTATATACATTGCTTATATTTTTTTTTTTTTGACATTGCTTATATTTAGTTTTTTTTTCCAAAAGTGGTTGTAGTAGTTGTTATAAAGGCTCATGAATAATGTAATTAATTAGTTTTATATATTTGGTTTTTACTTCATCACCAAAGACTTTGAGATAAGAATGAATACTATTTTAACTTTTAATACTATTTACTATTTTAACTTTTAATATTATTTTGTGGGCTTGCATAAAATATTTTAAAAAAGAAAACTAAATTCATATAATCAAGGATTTTACGGGTGTTCAATTGACCCATGTCATGTGTCATATTTTTTTGAGAATATATTATGATGTTTGTAAATTGTAAAATGTAAAAATATTATGAAAAAATATTTAATTTTTTTTTAAAAATATTGCAGCAATATGAAATAATTTATGCATACACTAAACTAACGCCAAAACAATATTGAGAGATTATTTAAATTTTTATCAATAGTATTTTGATTTTGATTTTTTTATGCTACTTCAGTTTTATTTTGCACTTAAATATTTTTAAAAAGAAAATAAATTCATATAATTAAGAAAGGGGATTAAAAGAATATTAAAAGTAAATGGGGATTTTACAGGGGATTTAAATGAATTTGAATTTTTTTATTATTCCAGCAAATCATCAAATGCATACCTGTGATTTTCGTTGATTCTTAGATTTTGATTTTGTTGCGGCTTCTTGATTTTGATTTTGTGCTTTTGTGCTTCTTCCTTCTGTAATTCGTGATTTTATTTTCGACTCACTAAATTTATCATTCGAGACTTTCAAACATTTATGTTTTATATATGTTTTAATTATCAATTTTAATATGTCGGCTATATTTTTTTAATGTTTATAATTATTTATTTTAATATGCCAACTATTTAATTATTTTTTAAATTTGTTTTTTTAAACACGCTCACGCCATTTCACCCCGTGCTGCCACTGTAGTTACACCTCTCGGCGTAATTAACTTTTGTTGGTTCCTATGATGCTGGTGTGTAGTTTTAGGCATGGATTTCCTCAAAAACAATATTAACTTGTGTAATTATGCATTCGCTAGGCTTCTTCTTGGGCAATCTCAACTAATGCATCTAGAACGAGCTAATTGTATGATATAGTAGAACTGTAGAAGCAATGAAAATATACAGAAACATTACCATGTAAAACAAAAATTACATTCATCACTTTCAAAAAACATTGAAAATAATAGAAGGCCTTTATGGTTATTAGGTGGATAGATACAATCCAAATTTAGCCAACTGGAATTCTACAAGTTTAAGAGATTGCCATTAAACGCTAGTGATGCAATTTGATGGAAAGAGTTGACCAGACACATAAGCTTTAGTTTCTGGAAATGTCATCTCACTAGGCATGACATGGAAATTGTATGTAATCATTCTTTAGGAATGCTTTTAAGTTTAGCTTTTATACTTATTGAGAATTCACAACAGAAGTTCACACTTAGACCAAATTGTGGCTATTACCCCTAAAAACTGTGGTCTATGATATGTATTAAACTCTAATTTTGACTTTTATATGAAGAAAATCAGTAATATATTCTACAAATTCAGAAATATGTGTGTTTTTGAAGAATATTTAAAATTTTTATGTATTTTTAAATGTTTGATAAATTTGCTGAATTATTGCCAAGTTTTTGTCGAGTCCTGAGTTTTTAAAATTTTTGGGTTTGCCGAGTAATTGTCGAGTCTGAGTTTTTTAACTATGGTCCATACATCCTCTTTCTTTGAAGGCAGAGCATCATTTGCAGGCCTGGGAATGGGCTTGCTTTGAGGAGTAACAAGGGGACAATCAATAATCTTATGATCAGAGGATTGGCCCCTGTAATAGTTGTTTGGCAGGTCGAGATAAAGGACATGTTAGGTGTGCCTCATCTGGGCAATTTGAATATCAACCGACTCTTTCAGATCTTTAGAAAGATCAATTTCAATGCAAATGCATTTTTGTGGGCGGGCTGAAAAAACTTATCGGGTTCACACAAATAATAGTGCCTAAAGAAGCTGCTATTTTATCCAAAACATTCTAGCATGGCAAAGGTAACCTAGAGAATTCCACCTAGACAGGGACATAGAGAGCTCTCTTCTTAGAGACTACAAAGTCTCGTGTCTAGGGTGTGAAAACAACAAGGGATGCACTGACAAACCAAGGGCCATGTTCGAGGATGGCATCAACAAAATAAAAAAGGAAGAACCCTTTTGTGAGATTTTGGACAACATCAAGGCGGACCCCATATGGGACCCAAACCTTGCTCAACCATTCTTTAAGCATGCTTTCAAGGGGAATCCTCCCAACAAAACACCCTAATAAAGTAAAATCTTAAGCCATCTACAAGTACTATCAAATCTGGGATAGGTAGGACCACATCCAAAGGTGTTTTAGAAGATATACCTCATGTAAGACTTTGGGACTGAACTTTTTGGGTTGCTTTTGTGGTGGAGCCATCCTCATGCATTGTCAAACCATCAAGACCGGTAGCTACTACTGGACTGATGAAGTTTGAAGCCATTTAAAAGGAAAAAAAAATGCTCACATGTGTGCAAAACTAAAAAACCCCACAATAAATTCAAAAAAGCAAAGGGAAATCCTGCTCAAAGAAGTAGTATGATACAGGGAGCGACAACAACTAACACAAGTGAAGCCAAGACCTGCACCTAAAAGTTTGACTTAGAATCGGACTAGAGGAATATATATATATATATATATATAAAGTAAACTTAAATAATACATAAGTATAAAAAATGAATTTAGAGAGCATTTTTTATTTATCATATTTTCATGATTACATGTCATATCCCTTAGGCTCGAAATTCAAAATTTCAAATATTGTACAGCTATAGTCTACAACTTCTTCCCCCTCATAGTAGAAGTCAGCCTCAAACTGGAAGATAAATCTAAATCATCCTCCTCAAGAGTGAATGAATCATTAAGTGTGTCATCTCTCAATGCTTTTGCTTTTGCTTGCTTCTCTCTCCAATTCAACGAGATTTCTGTCAATGAACATCGCATCCACATCCTTGGCAATCCGATCTAAATAGGGACCAATGTCATTCGTGTCCATGGCATTATAAGACTCCTTCCCCTCCATCTTTTTGGTGTGAAGGCAAAGGTTGAATTGGACGAGAACAAGGTCATTGAGGCGCTCTTGGGTCAACTTGTTCCTCTACTTGGTAGGAATGCTCTCAAGTAGGCCCCAATTATGCTCACACTAATAAAGGCTACAGGGCTAGCACAAAACATGGATGTCTAGCCTTCGAAGATTTGGTGTTTGAGCACCATACTCTTCCCACCTTAAAAAATTTACAAGTAAGACATTTAAAAAATTTGAATTATTAACTAAAACTTTATAATATTAACATAAAATTGTATTTATTAGCAAAGTGTGATTAAAGAACTCAATTTTATTTTACTTACCTTTTGGTTTGCCCTCCTTCAAATCCATAGAGATGAAGAAAAGAGCCTCCCCTCCACAACCATGTAGACTTGCAACTTGTCTAGAAATTGATCTCTAATGCTTTTTTCAGGTGTCATCCTCTCTAAGCATGTGGTGAGGCCCACCATAACCTCGTCATCAGTCTTAAAGGAATCAAAGAAGAAAATTTGGGGATTTGATTTAAGTAGTACCCCATAACATGTATTGGCCAATGGAGTTGGTTGGTCAATTTGCTAGCAATAATTCGTCAAATGACTTCATATTTTCTCTTATTTCCACCATAGTAATGCAATATAGCCTCCTTGGCCCTGTCCATGGCCTCAGAGAGATAACTCATTGGCATTTTATCTCTATCAATCAAATACAAAATCTTGACCAAGGGCTGGGTTACCTAAAACTTTGAAAATAAAAAAATTAAGTTAATAGAAAATTAAATAACAAACAAAAACAAAACAACAAATTAAAAATTCGTAAATCATAAGTTTTTTAGTTATCATAAGTTTTTTAGTTACCTTAAGTATCTCTTTTGTGCTCTTGGTGAACACTTCATCAAAGACTATCCTCACGACCTTCTCCTATTTTTCCCTCCTACAATATGAAGACTCCAACCACCAATTGTTCACAAACATCTGTTTGAGAGAAGGTACTGCACCTACAATGCTTTGGAATGTGATGAAGTTTGCGGTAAATTGTGTGGCCCCCAATTGCACAAGCTCCTTTTCTTTCTTGTGCTCTTTCATCAAGCTAAGCACCCAAGTGTAGTTGTAGAAAATTTTTGTGATGTTCAATGCATCTTCAACCACACTTTTGACCCATTCAATCTTCCCAATGTCCTCAAGCATTAAATCAATGCAACTGGCAACATATGCGATTGCATTGTCGGTGACAACTTGAATGACATTCACCACCCCACCCTCTGGATCACTGCTGCCAACAAATTGCACAAATTCTCTGCATTCTTGACTTCTTGTGAAACATCTATGAACTTCAAGAACACCAATGTGTCACTAGAAGCCACTAGAAAGTTAATCAAGGTCTTATTCTTGCCATCCGTCCATCCATCAAATAAAATGAGGCAACCCTTTTGCTGCCATATTCTCTTTTGGTCTTCCACTATTAGCCATGTATTTTTGATGCCTTCCTCTAGCAATGGTCCACTAAAATCTTGTAGAGTTTGTGTCTTAAACCTGGCACTGGTAACAACCAATACACTTACTAATGCATCCCAATATATGTTGCTTGCCTGATTGAATGGTATATTATTATAGTACAAAAAATTTATAGCAGCCATCCTCGCCTCATGGTGTTTCTCTTGGTCCTAAGCAATAACTTTTAGTGAAATTTGTGCATTTGGATTTTGTGAGGAATGAAGAAGCTTGGGGAATTAATACGTCTTGAATTCTCTTCAATGTGAGTGGAGAAACACCGAATTTTCTTGCCATTAAAAGAGTCTCCCATTGAATCAAGGATGGAATTCATCACAGATGCAATGGCTTCCCTCATCTGCTTCCTTTTGGTTTTATTCTCCCCATAGCTGGAAAATTGGGCATTCATTTTCCATTGCACTTCTTCCTCCACTTGGTCACACAACTTGACATCTCGGTCAGCAATTCAAGTGAGGTGGTATTTGAGGTGATTGATACTTCCTCTCATATTAAATTTGCAATATTTGCAAGTCACCACGCCGTTGATTGCATCCAACGTGCTATGCTTCCATGTGGGGCCCTTTCCACCTTGCATAATGCCTTACACACTGTACAGAATCTAGACATTGAGAAAAAAACAAAGCAGCAGGGTTTTGAAATAGGAAAGAGAAACAAAAACCCTAGTAAATACCTGTCAAATCTCACTCCAACCATCGATAAATCTTTTTGAAGGCAAAAATGACAAAACAGTTAGTTTTGGGGGTTTCAATTCTGTTTTTTGCTGGCTGAGTCTCTCTATCAGAGCTGCTGAGTCTGAGTGAGTCGCTCTGAGTAATTCACAAGTTTTTGCAGAAGAATCTGCTCACGAATTGTGGGCAAGTTGCTTGGTGGACTGAAATTCTCATGAGGGCTTGCGAGTTTTAGAACATTGGTGCTGCCAGATCAGAAGGAAGTTATATTCTATAGCTTGAGCTTATGATGGATACATTCCATAGAGTATGTAGACGTAAAAACACCCAAAATAACTTCTTATTATCCATCATATTGAGACTGTATGATTTTGAAATACAGCCAATAAAATTTGTTACAGTTAAACAGCAAGAGACATTGCAAGAACTTACACTCATTCATGACAGGCAGCCATGTATTAGTATTAATGTCCAAATGTTTGTGAAAATAACTTCTAGTTTCATGGCATCAACAATAACTTATGATGGCAACAAAACACCCCCATAATGGCAACAATGTTGCCAACTTATTGTCACCATTCAGACATTTCAAGATAATTGAATTTTTTATTAACATCGGGTCTCTGATGGTTGTGCAACTTTCTCCAGTAACTCAGGTTGGATCGATGCAATATGGAATATTAATCACCACACATGTCTAATTGGTTAAGCAGGGTTTCATTGCATGTTGATGCTATAATGTGAGTGTAAGCTTCCACACACTACTAAGCCCAACACCACACAAACCTAAGGAAATAAGTGCAAACAAAAAACAATGAATGTGTTTTAACTCTTCAATACTGCCTATCATTGTATACTACTTTAGGCACTCACATATTGCACATTTATTTTCTTGATAAAATACATTACAGTTAACAGAAATTACCGCACAATGTATATAGCAGAAAGCATCAGATTTCATCTTAACTATCACCCAGGAAGCCTAACTTTATTACATCCAAAAATATTTGTATAGAGGCTGCACCTTAACAACAAGATTTGTGTTGTGCACTGGTTTTACAATACATAGGGTTCTTGAATGGTTTAGGTAGTTAAGGCTTCTACATAAAATATAGGTTCAGTATGCTGCTCCAGACTACAGTAGATCTTGTTGACATTCATGTATGCTTCATCCACACTCTTCAGAAACTGCTAACATCCTCTGTCCTTCTGTTAAAAAGTCTCCTGCATACCTGCATCACAAGTTAAGCTGCAAAGAAAACACTCACTCTGACCGTAGTTTCAGGGCATAGCAGATACACAAGTTCATCATTAAACAAGATAATCATCTAAGAGTTTTTCAGAAATTTGTCCTTTTGAAACCTAAGAACTAAGAGTTAGCGAGCCAGATTCATCAAGTCACAAAGATTGAAATTGTGCAGAAGGTCACTCACCAAAACCCAATGGATTTGCTAACCATCCAACTCCAAAGATACTCACCTTCTCTTTAGGCGCACCATGCTGCATACTGGTATCCATGAGTTTGAAGAGGAATTTTCTCATATGTGCTGTTCTAATTGTTGTGGCTGCTCTACACTTTTATTAAACTGCCCATGACTCGCTCCTCTTTGACCACAACAGTAATTCCTGGTTCTAGTCTACCACCATAGAAATGCCCAATGGCTTATGGTTTTTCCTCCATCCGCAACCAGGATTTCACATGCATGCAAATTGAATAAATCCTTTCTCACTTGTCATATTTATTTCATGCATACTCAAACTTGCTAGCTCAATAGGCAGAAAGCAAAATTGCCAAGGACCAATCAGCTTGGCAACAAGGGGCCAGATAAAGCCGTTAAGCACCTATTGACTTGATGCTCAAAAAATTCAAGATAGCCAGGGGATTATGAAATTTGTGCAAGAGAGCATTTCAAAACCTATCATCTAGAAGCCAGTGGAATAAGAACGGATTAAGCTAGTGCTCTGCCCCCAGACCCCTGTTAAGGTTGCTGCCCCTTGACCCCCACTCTGGTTTTAAAAAGTAAAAAATAAAAGTTGTTTTGGGCCCATGTTTTCCAAGGCTGAAATTTGTAAAATATTAATACAGATATGCAATTTATAATCATATGACATTGTGATGTGAATTGATCTCATTTTTGATCTATAAATGAAGGAAAAACTACTTATGACCTTTGTAAATTCAGTTTTATGCATTTTTCATGAGTATTTTACAAATATATGTGTTTTTTAATGTTTGGAAATTTTGCCGAGCCCAAGTTTCTGAATTTTTTTGGGTCTGCCGAGTTTTTGAAATCAAAGAAGCAACAACTTTGGATATACACCATGTCAAAGGATTAACTATGAACATATGTAGAATTAGAGGAGCACAATGGGAATTGGAAACATACAATGAAGTAGGGACATTTGGATGGATGGATGATATAGCATTGTGCCAAGTGTTCACTAAGGAAGTCCTACAGCTTGGTTTCTTCATATGCTTTAGGAGAAGTATGCCAAGGGGGATGGAATATTATGTAATTGGAGGAGGGGGGCCATGATTTATGTGAGGTTATGTAGTAGCCAATTGGTGGTCCGCATAATTGTTGGTTACTTATATTGGATCTAATAGATAGCTTTTGTATTTAAGTGTTTGTCAAATTTGTACAGTGTGGGTTAAGGTTTTACCCCCTTCCTCACTGCCCAGTGTTATTAAATCAGTGGTTATATAGAGGAGGCTCCCATTAGTGTAAAGAATCATGTTGACTCAAGTATGGGGTATTGAGATAATTACTGTTGTAGCTGGGTTGTTGGTTCAACTCTCAAAGCAAGAGACCTTGTGGAGTAAGTCCTCAAGTTACTGGTTTGGGTATGCTGGTATAGCAATTTTTTTTGGGGTTGGGTACATCCATACAAAAAACTTATAAAAATCGTAAATATATACATATTTAAAACTAAAAACAGGAATTAAGTTCAGATAGCCACATAACATGTATACAATAAACTAAACAATCATAAAAATATATCCCATGCAGAATACAAAGTCTTCAACCATTGGCAGGGGCAGAGAGCAAGCTCAAAATCGAGAATACAAGAGTTCATATACATTGGACATTAAAGACCGAGAACTAAAGTTCTGACAAGTATTACAATGTAGTAATAATTTGTAGGAAGAAACAAAGGGTCTGCAGGTTAAGAAGATTGTTGCCTAGTTCATGAGGTGTAGGACTTGTAATGAACTTCAATGAGTCCCAGAATTTTAAAAGATTGAAGGTTCATTCTGAGATAAATGAAGTTTGAAACCAAATTTTGCCAAAAGAATTTTCATGCCTGCCATCCTTATAATTTATACACCCATTAAAATTAGATGCAGTTACTGAGGCTGCAGCTTGCTCAGATAGAGACCAAGAAGAGTTCTAATAAGATCCACAAAACAGGGTCAAATGCCCATTGTTAGTCATCAGTGCTATGACAAAGACATATTTATTAGCTGGAATACATGATTGGAAAACGACACCCTGAAATGGAAAATGCAGTTACCATCTTTACTATGGATTCTCTGTGGGTACATTCTGGGTTCTGCATTTGCAACTTGGATCACCTGGGACGTCCCTCAATGAATTTGTCCTGCAAATGCAGAACCCCAAATGTACCCACAGCGAATTGAATTCAATATTGGACGTACCCGGATGAATTCCTTCTGCAAATGCAGAACCTAAAATGAACCCACAGCGAATTGAATCCTGTACCCATACCTGGAGCAAATTGAACCCAAATCCAGGGCTGCAGGGGAACAAACTGGCAACTTAGGTGGAAACCCACCTCAAGGGCGTTCTGTTTGGAGTATGCCAAATTAAAATATTAACACACATGACTACCCATCATATATCTCTTGTTTAGTGCAATCTAGTATATGTATTATATTTAGCATATTTTAATATGTTGGATATTTGGATCTTTACCCCTTGCATGTGTTCTTACTAGAATGTTATAGTGATAATAGAACATCTAACGTCAAAGTAAAATTGAACTTGAGGAAGGAGACTAGCAAGAAGGTGTGACCTAAAACACTCCTAAAAGATAGGTTGATAAAGGGCATGAAAACATCATTTTTCAATTTGATTTCATTTAGTCAATGAAGGGAGGTGGTTATGTCACTTTCATTGAGTGTTCTAAGATTAAAGTTTGGGCTTTGCATGACTACCTTTCGAACACATTAGGATTTGTTAAAGGATACCATTTCTTGTGCTGAAAGCTTTCTCTTTAAAGGCTGTTTTGGTTTTCTTCACATTAACTCATGGTTTGTGGGCCTTTCTATGCAAGCCTCGGTAGTTCTATTGTAAGTTGCCATTTAGATTTATTTAGTGGCCTTCCAGGGATCATGTACGCCACAGGTTCAAAATTATATGTCATCAAAGTAAAGATGATAAATTGAAAATTAGTATAATTTGATGCTCGTTCATGCTTAATGTGGCATTACATTAGGTTCCTATATTATAGAATCATCATGTATCTGTAAACATACCTTGCACAGATTTCTAATTACAGTCCTGAGAAGGTACTCCTGCTGAATCATCATGAATTCTCTCTACAATTATGTGGCCATATGAGAAATATGCATGCTGAGAAATGCTCTGCAGCCTCCTCATAGACATTGGTAATGCTTAACAAAACAATCAACAACTTGAATTGGAAGCCTTTATATTAAAATATTTTGAAATCTATTGTATCTTGACCAAGTATGGATAGGTATTTACCATATTCAGCAGATTACAGTTGTACTTGGATGGAAAACTTATGATGAAAACCTACTTAGTTGAGAAATAAGATAAGTTGTGATGCATCTGATTTGTGCATAGTAATGCCACAAATGATAAAATTCATGGAAATCACCAAGTAATATGAGAAAGTAAGAAACTTGGATGCTGAAATGTTCTGGCTCATGGGTGCCGTCATAGATAACTTTTCTATGGTGACAATAGTGCATGGTAAAACCTTAAGGTGACTTGGAGTTAGTATGTAGATTATGTTTGATAATGGAATTATATTAGTGATTCAATAACTTAAATAACAAAATCCGTTTACCCATGTGAGGTAAATGAAGATAAATCCTGTTGACTAGGACTTTTTACCACGTGAGGATATAAAATTACACCCTCAACATGTGATACTATAAGGGAACTTTTTTGCTAGAAGCTGTTTGTGCATGTGCATTAAGTGTTTTCAAGTTTTTGAAAAATGGAAATATTAAATTTAATGATTGCAGAAGAACAATAGTCTCACCAGGTTGTTATGGTCATGTTATAGGATGCCACTTACGACTTCAGATCTGATATACAAATGTGGGGATACACTAAATGTTTACGAATAGCTGAAATATTAAAACTGGATGTGTTTGGCAGATATCTTTTTGTAAAAGCTGTTGAAATTGAAATCTATCACTCTGTAAAGAATTTACTTAAGGCTGATTGGTCTCTACGAGTGTCTAAACAAGAGATGTATTGAGAATACATGAATGCCAAAGCCATAAATTAAAACACGACATGGTGAAGACACAAGAAAAGAATCAAAAGATGGATCGACACTGGTGCTATGAACCTTAAAATAATATACAGATCCAATAACTATAAGTTTGAGTGAAATTCCAAATTACTATATTATACAACAATGGAAATATGTTTTAAGTCTTTGTTGATATAAATGATAAATCTTAATTTACACTATATGAAGTTAGATTAGAGGCTTTTACCTCCTTTGAAGGAGCTTGAGATTATTCATTTATGCTTTATGAATTCAAACTTTTCACAGGTCAAAATTTTTGTGCTGGTCAACTTGAATATCACTTGAAAGTAGGACACATATGATTATTATACTTCCAACCTTGGTCTTTATTAGGTTATATCTCAGTTGATCATAAAGCCAGCTGGCTGTTAAAAGAAATGGTTAGCATTTTTTTACTTTGAAATTTGACTATGACAACTTTTGCAGGAAAATCTGCACTAAAGTGAAGGCATCTTCCCGAGTTGACAAATTCTCCAAAGCTGACATCATTGTTTCTCCTTCTATCCTTTCTGCAAATTTCGCAAAGTTGGGTGAACAGGTTTTTGTTCAAACTTTTATGAGCAACTAACTTTTCTTTAAAAGTAAAATGATAATAGATTAAAGTTTAAACTGCTATGTTAGTTTTTCGGAACAATTTTTTGCAATTCTCAGAGGCTAGTATGTGGAGTCTGGACATAGTTTTATGGGGTTAGATTTTGCTATAGGGTAAGATTCTCCACAAGTTTCTTTTTTGCAGTCTGTATTCTAACAAGTTAAATCTATACACCAATTTTCAAAGCCAGAACGGGACTCCTAGTTCTTTGTCACAGTTTGAATGCAGCACGGAGTTCTTTAAAATACTATTAACCTATAAAGACATTTTGGAAGCAAGATATTAGTAGAATATCAGGATACATGCACAAGATTCTTAAAATTTATTGTTAAAAATGTCCTAGGCCCTAAAGTTAGAGCAATATGATGACTCAATATATCTTTAATTTTATTAAAGTCAGATTCTGTTAGTGCTAAAAGCAGGGTTGTATTGGTTTAGAGTATCCTGTTTTGTTGCCAAGTTAGCCAGTTAATTGATCATGGATATGTTTAGTTCAAAATGAAAATATATTTTTACTTTATGAATAGAATCATAATAAGTGATACACGTGCAAGCATTATGTAAGGTGTTATGAGCTAATATGCTTTGTAATTACTGGGAAGTTTCTTTCAATTATTTTGCTGGAGTGGAATTTTCTATAAGCAGTTAAATTACATGTTTTACTTTATGAATAGAATCATAATAAGTGATACACGTGCAAGCATTATGTATGGTGTTATGAGCTAATATGCTTTGTAATTACTGGGAAGTTTCTTTCAATTATTTTGCTGGAGTGGAATTTTCTATAAGCAGTTAAATTACATGGTACAAAAAATTGAGTGAAATATCAATTCTGATAGATTAAAAATCCAATGTTCCGTGAGGACACAGGGATTTTTACCTGTCCCCTAAATTTGGGGATGTTTAGGGGGCTCCAAGATGGAGACAAAATGTCCCAGCTTCATTCCAAATATTCTCAAAATTTGGAGACATTCACCCAATTTGAGGGACATCCCTAATCTGAAAATATGGATAGACTGAAATACGTAGTGATTCGATGAATGACAGGTTTGAACTACTTCCTCCTTCTCTCTTTTCAATTTTCCCCTTCTTGCTTGCAAATGTAAATTGTAAAAGTGCAAAGTGTGAAATCATAAAATACAAATAGGTTAGTTTTTTGGGTGTATTTTAGGGTGTTGTGGGCCCCCATATAGATATTAGGGGTTTTTTATTTGTTTTGACCTTTTTTTATGTTTTAAGTATGAAAAAAAACATCATGGATGACCTAATGTCCCTAAGATGGTCAAGGGACCCCAGGGACGGGAAACTTTTTTTAAAAAGGGGCACCTCAAATTAAAATTTCTTTATATTCTTTTATGCTTTAAAACACTATTTTTTTTGCACTTGAAACATGTGCAATGTGTAAACAGTGTGTTGTTTATTTTGTACTTGAAACATGTACAATGTATAAAAAGTGTGTTGTTTTTTTTGCACTTCCAATGCCCTAAAAAGTTTAAACAACATTGCTGTTTTTTTCCCACTTGAAACATGTTACAATGCATAAAACATTTTTTTTTCTTTTTTTGCATTTTCAATGTCTTTAAAGTTTTTTTTTTCACACTTGAAATGTGCTACAATATGTAGAAAGTTTGCTGTTTTTTAATATATATTGTGTTTCTTTTTGGTGTCAAAATGAGTTACTTGAGTGACAATGAAGATTTTGGATTGGGTGAAGACAGTGGGGCAAACATGGGGGAAAGAGGTGATGATAACCAAACCCCCTATATAGATAGTTTAGTTGGGAGTGCATTGCAATTTGATTGCCTATTTACAGTGACAGTTGACATTAATAAGGCAAACAATTTAGGAGGGAGTTGGCATCAACATTTACTCCCTTGAGTGGAGGGGCAACATTATGAGGGTTAACGCACACCCCTTACATATGCTTGGTTAAGGGGTAGACTCTTGAGAAGAGTCAAAGATAATTAGATTATACCGGAAGGGACATCATTGTACCATCTTGTACTTTCTCTAAGGTTTTTATATGGGAAGCTACACCTCCTACAGTTTCAATATTTGAGGTGAGTGGGGTGGAATCAAGACGGAAAGAGAAGGCCATAGGTTCAACATCAAAAAATTGATTACAAATATGTTCCATGTGAAGGCTAGAGAGGAGGCAAATGAGGCCATTGACAAATTTGTTTTTGCCAATATTATACCCTTTAATGTTGCTCAATCCCCTTATTACAAGGAGGCTATGGCCAACGTAGGAAAGTTGGTACAACTTATGTGCCTCTTGGCAAGACCAAATTGAGGACCTCAATCTTGAAAAAAAAGCTATTCCATGGTTAATTTATTGATGGAGGAGATGAAGGCCACATGGGTATCACATGTGGCTACAACATAATCATGGATGAGGGGACGAGCATTAGACAACACCCACTCATCAATATTATAGTTACATGTAAGGAAGGGCCTTACTTAGGGCTGTTGAGCACTTAGGAAAACTCAAGACATAGAGTTGTAGTTTCAAGTCCTCATAGATGGAGATTTGTCTTTTTAATGTAGTGTAGGTGGTTGCTAATGCAACATATGTGTGCAAGGTAGAAGGCAGATTAGTTGAGTCCACCTATAGGCACATCTTTTGGATCCCTTGTTGTGTGCATGCCATGAACAATGCACTCAAGAACATTACCAAAATTCAGTGTGTCAAAAAGTTTATGATAGATGCGAGGCAAGTGCAGATGTTTATTTGCAACCCTCAAACTTCATTGCAAATGTTTTGGTCATCTTTCGAGAAAGGAATCCCTCAAACTAATTGAGATCCAATTTTCTTCCTACTTCATTCTATTGGATAGGATACTTGAGTTGTACGAGCCCTTATAATTTATAATCATTACACATGATTGGAGTAGATGGGGGGAGTCCAAGACAAAGTAGGGGAGGAGGGTGAAGGAGGTTGTGGTTAGTGATAGATTTTGGACAAATATGAGATTCATCCCATGTTATGTATCCCCTATTTTCAATGTCATCAAATTTGGGGATTTTGATAATTCTATCTTTGGGGAGTGAAATACATGGGGGAGTCCAAGACAAAGTAGGGGAGGAGGGTGAAGGAGGTTGTGGTCATTGATAGATTTTGGACAAATGTGAGATTCATCACATCTTATGTATCCCCTATTTTCAATGTCATCAAATTTGGGGATTTTGATAATTCTATCTTTGGGGAGTGAAATAGATTAAATTTGATTATACTTTATTCAAATTCCTTATTTCTTTAGATAGAAACCAAAACACATTAATGAAATCTAAGACAAAGTAATAAGCAAAGTGTTATGATATATCTAAGTGTATTTTGCCTAATTAAGAGCTAAGCTCATTTCCAAGGCAAAATACTATGTTTTTGCTAATGGATTGAGGAGATTTGGAATAATCGAAGATATAGTACAATATTCTAGAAAATGAAGACAAAAACAAGAACCTAGAAGATACAAAATTTGGAGGAAGTTTCAAGGAGCTGATGTAGTATAGACGTTTGCATGATTCATGGACGACAACGCAACTGTGCTAGCGTCCAAGTGCACTGTGGTCCTTTGTACACATAATTGAATTGTACAAATAGCAAGCAGTAAACTTGTTCCAATAGCAACAAAACATGCACACAACAATACTGAAACATGGCAATCCAACTAGAATGATGTGAATATGTGCCAAATGAAGCAAATGATTTAGTTGCTAAATAATAGAAATAAGACAAAGACAAGTTATTGACACAAAACCTCCGCACGATTGGTTCACTGATTGTACCTGTTGCTGGACAAAAAGAATGGGGGTGACTGCTAGGGAGCTTGTCAAATGGTCAAGCCCCAATTTGGTCTTTTCACCTCCATAGACATGCCAATAGAAATATGAATCAGAGTTGGATAATGTGTGTGAGTTCCTAATCCTAAGTGTATCTAGAATTAGAGAATAGTAATAATGTTTACAAAATGAACACTTAAGAGCGTAGGTCTACAAAGATGCTAAATGTCCTATGTGTATGGAGGATAAATGTGTAGAATGCAAAATCCAAGAGTGCCAACAATGGGCTTTATAAACTCCAAAGTAAAATGGACAATGATCCAAACACTGGTTTTGAGGAGATAGAGAGTACAATAACAACCTTATGAAAATCCAAATGAACTTAGAAATGAAAGAGTAAAAGAGAGCTAGAAAAGAGAGGAGGGTTAAGTATGAACAACAACAATACCACCGCCTCAAGGAAGTTAAGAAAATATGTCTTCCATGGATGGTGAGAAAAAGTTATTGCTGTCTTAAAACTGTCTCCCTTAAGAAATATCTAGCCACAACGAATAGATGGTGCCTCTAGAAACCTACAAACTCAGAAGAAAGAATACACAAAACCATGGACAACAACACAATTCAAAATAATGCAAACTCACAAGGGTGGATGAATTGTAGTAGTACTATAGCTCTGGATTCACACAAGAATGTTGTAGTAAAACTTAGAGATTTCAGAGAGTTCCTAGAAAAAAATCTCACACCAACTAGCAAAGAATTGAATGTCAAAAATCCTCTAACAGTTCAGTGCATGTAAGGAATGAAGGAGAATCCCAATAGTCACTAAGGTGGCTTTTTTTAGTCAAGAGGTTAGGGAATGTTGGTTGCAAATTCAACAAAACTTGCTCGAATGGCCGTTACAAAATTAATGAAGTTGAAATGTCACCAACTTGGCCACTAAATTGAAGCTGTATGGCTGTATTGTTACGGGACGACAACATAGTTGTGTGGAGGTCCATGCAATTGCGTTGTCGTCTAAGGGAAAAGTCTTAATTAGCATTATAATATAAAAGGTACATACCAAAATGATCATAAGAAATATGTTTAAGCACATAATAGATCCAAACACACAAAGATATAGAATGACACTCGGATTTGGGAAAAAAGGCCGAGGATAGGATTAATGAGCCCTAAGAACATGCTACAGAAATGAATGTTAAAATGAGGACAATTTGTAATAGCAAGTGTGCAAGGTATGCAATTTTGGTCATTACAAGGAGATATACGAGTGCATTGATAGCATGCTTGGTTAGATGAAGGCCGCCATTCATGAGATAGGCCCCACCCTAGAGTTCTATCATCAACATATTCAACCCATCATTCAGGGAGATGGGAGAAGTTGAATACTTGTCCACACATGGCCGCATATGCATCAAATCCATAATGGTATATGGAAGCTTGGTAGAATCGTTCCTCATGATGACCACAAGTTGAGGAATGGCCTCAATGAAGGCCTTCAAGAAAATGTATAGTGTAGACAAACTTCATTAGTCATTATTGAGCAGATCAAATTTACTGAACTTGATGGATGCAAGAGTTTAACAAGGATTGATAGGCACACTTTGGCACATGACAAGCCTAATTGGTGGTGATTATATGCACCTTCAATATTGTTTCGTATGCTTACCATTTCCCTCCTCTTACAGAATTCTAGTTCCTCTATTTTTGAGAAGAACTAGTGCAGGTATAGCTTTATCCACTCTCTTAAGAGGAACAAACTTGTAGGAGAGTGAAAAAGTTAGTTGTTGTACATGGTGATGGTACCTTGTGTCTCATTGATTGCAAGACACTTGAGTACAAGGAAAACCCAACAACATGATGGGATGTAGAATCCAAGGAGCTGTAGTAGGTTGATGAGGACTAAAATGTGCAGCTAGGATTAGTTGGGGTCTTGTTGAAAGAGCTAGTTGAGACCAACAATTCCAGTGATGAACAGTTTGTGAGATTCCCATTGGATGATGAATCCAATTTTTGAGCTTGATGCTAAAACCAGCTATCCATATCTTGTTTTGGCATTGTCATTTTGTCATTTTGATGTTTGTCACTTGTGATTTTGAGTTCGTTTGTACTTTGTAACTTTAATTAATAGGAATAAAATTTAAAATCATATAATGTCATTATCATTATTATATAGAATATAGATTATGGGATCAAGTGGAATGTCATTGCAAATTCAACACATTTTATATACTTTTTTAAAATTTCAGCTTGTTTTAGTTTACTTTAAGCTATTTTTTAATTTTTAAATTTATTTGTATTTTAAAAATATAAATATTAATTTTTTATATTATTTTAATATCCATTCACCTACCATCACAAAAATCCTGAAAACAAATTTGCCACCCCCAAAACCTAATACCAAACTCGGAGAAACACTAATAAAAATCCCATTAGGAACCATAATATCAAAAACCTATTATCAGGCAACTATCTTAGTGCACTTCTTCATACTGACATGATGGTTATGAACGATTTGCATCCCATTACTTTTATCACACTTTCAGCTCATCCATATTTGACCTGTAGCACTGAATTTTTTCTTCAAAATTTCAGATCCAACCATCTCCCAACTTCACTTATGATCATATGAGAAACAATTACTAATTAGGAGCAGGGGCATGATGAGGTGATTATTCTTTTGCAAGTTTCAATTTTGACTTGAAAACATGATATTTCATGAATCCAAATTCCCATAAAACACCACAAGCTGAAAAAATTGACTATCTTTCTACTTACTGGAAAAAACATGATCACAAGAACAGACCAAAGAAATTCAGTATCTTTCTTCTTAATGGAAAACGCATTATCACAATCAGCATATCATACCATCCATTCACAGACAATTAGGTTAGAAATAGATCACATCTATATTGCTAACCTTCGAAACTAGTTTTTAGTTTTGCAAAAAACATGGGTCAGGGGTTGCCATATCATGTGGAGAATCAAACATTTTCAAGTTTCTTCAAATATAAAAGAGTTTGTTATATTCCATAACAATATTTCCACCTCTAAAATCCAGCTAACATCATTTAGATCATTTACTGCTCACAAAATTTTCTTATTGGTCATAACCACATCTTAGTCCAATATTTGACCTCCATATGCCCAACTTCTTCACCATCATTCTCATCTGAATCAGATACATCATATACTGCAGGAGGAGGTAGGGGACGTTGCAGCCCTTGTGCAATTCTGTCTATGCATGCTTGCAGATAGTTCAGCCTTGCATTTTCTTTCACCTGATATTTGTGAATTGGTGATTGGTTTTTCTATAAGCATCTATGCTTATCAAATTTAAATCAACTTGATAAGAGCTTCTTATCGACCACCATTGTAGTAGAAGAAAGGTCATGCACAACATCATATGCGTTTTTCTGCCCATGCGTGTTACCTGGATCCTTAAATCATTTTTCTTACCAGCTTCTAAGCAGTAACCACATCATCTGCATCCATCTCTCTTCCCAACTTCATATAGTCCAAATCCAACATATAGATACAGCTGCTTTGTGATTAATTAGTTGGTACAGACTACAGAGTATAGCAAAATTTATCCATGAGGTTATCAGTGTTGAGCTTTTCTGTTCCCTGCTTAGAGCAACCATCACCCACACACTCTTTAAACTTCCCTAGAGTTGCAATAGGTAAATGTTGTAGATGGCTGGACTTGCGAGATGGAGAAGGTCCAAGAGGTTTTGTTTCCTTAGCTTTCTTCATCCCACCTGTAGAAGCCGAATGAACACAATCTCTCACAAAGTTCAATGGTAGACTGCAATTGTTTCCCTCTTCCTAATTTCCATTTGATTGCTGATGATTTGATTTTTCTTTATATCTTTCTCACATGTCATTCATTTATCCCCTCTTCTCTCTCATAGAAAATTACCAACCTTTAGTCCATGCTGTCTTGCTGGCTACCTAAATTGACAAAAAACAGAATGAGCTAATAAAGCAACTATTTTTCCAAACAAAAGTAAACCTTTCAAAACACAATCAACTTTGATACAGGGGAAAAAATACTTTAATCTTTTTCAAAATGACAAACTAGATTTGCATAAAAAGCTTCCAATTAACTCTACATTTTCTTATGGCTAACTCTTCATCAAAGCTAGTAAATGGTCATAGAATTACCTGGAGCTTTTACCATTGAAATTATAGATGCCTACTGCTATTAATTCACAGAGTTAATTAAGGATGGGAGAGTGAGAAGGAACTCAAATCCCATCCATCCCCATGTCTTACAATAACCAAATGAGCTTATGGAGTATTATTAATGGTTTTTTTAAATCATTTCATAGAAAACGTCATCTATATTGACAACAGATTTAGAAGGAAGGGGATGGGATAGGATTGATGGGGATTAGGGTGATGGGGGTGGACGTTAGGTTTAAGGGAAGGAGGTGGTAGGGGTTTATGGATCGTAATAATTAGGATTAGTGAAGGAGAGGAGATAGACTAGGATGTGGGATGTGCCCAGCATGGTGTATCTCATAACATCAGCCTTTGGAAGCGATCCAGAAAGGGGTTTTCTAAATACTGGAGATGAGCCTTGTTCTTTCTACATAGGTTAACTTCCCTATTTGGAGCCAACTTTGCAACCTTATTTGCTTCTTTTTTATTGAGGAAAAAGCTTTCAATTCCAACTTATAAGTCAGCTGTCTAGCTCAACCTGCAATTGTTTTTAGCCTTCAGCATGTAATTTTCCCAGATTTCATTGCACTGACAAGAATTTGAGTCACCTTCCACAATTATTTTCTTCTTGCCTTTAGTGACTGCAGCTTGAACACCTTTTAGCATGGCCATGGCCTCTGCTTGAGTATTGGTGTCAAGCCCAATGTCCTTATAATATATCATCTTCGGCTAAAATAATTCATCCCTTATGACACCTCCTCCTCTAGAAGGGCCAGAGTTGCCCGTAACTGTTCCATCAAATTAGGCTTTACATATTTGCAAAGGTTGAGGGCACCATACTGTCCTAATTTTTTTTATTGCAATTCGAGTCTTTGATATTTCTCTTTATCAGGAGAGAAGATCTTCTTGAGCCATGCAATTAGATGCCACCTTTTGCTACATTTTTGCACTTCACAATCAATCCAATCATTTGTTCTTAGCCAAACCATAGTCAATTCCAAAATAACAACGTCGATTCTTCTCTGCACTTGAATTTCTATCTAAGTTTTTTTCTTTAAATATTTGGCATTTCCTTTCGATCCATATGTTTCATATTATGATTATGAATAGGAAGAGATCATCCATAACCTCTTAAAAGGTTGAGTGTTGATGCTATAGATCCAGTTGATCATCATTAATTTAACTTACTTAGGAAAAAGATCCATTTTATTTCCCACTTCCCAAAAATCTGTTACAAATACCCTAGGCAAAGGTGCAATGGAGAAACACATGATTATTAATTTCTTCATTTTTTAATGCAAAGACATATATAGATGGCCCATGGAACCTTGCCTCATCTATATACTAAAATTAAGAGCCTTCTCTTGAAGAGCAAGCCATAAGATTAAATTGCCTTGGACAAACCCTCATGAAGCCATATTTTTTTAACTTGGAAACCTATATTTTTCCCTTTGGGACTATCTTATTATATTTTGGTGTGCAAATTTTACTGTGATAATTCCTGATTTATCTGCATTCTATATGAGATCATTTTTTCCCCATTTTGAGGGGTAAAGCAAGCCAGCATATGGTTCAATCTCATGGCTTTCTTTGTCATATCTTTTCTCGGTCAAGCCAGCTCTCTACACAATTTAGTTCCACCACTCTCATTTATCTAATCCTTCACCTTTGGGCCCCATCAAATTATGGCATTGTCAGCTAAAGCTTCTAGTTCCTCATCTTGACTCAATGGGATTTTTATAACCAAGTGTCATTCCAAAAGTGCACCTGACTGCCATACACTACTGACCATTTCAGTTTTGTCATTAGGAGAGACAGGGTTTCTTGATAGCTTCTGTGGGTGTCTATGCATTTTGCTTGCAAGATGCTATTCCATAATCTTCTCTCCTTGCTGTAAATCCTCCACAAAATTCGATAGTTCTTAAGTGGTTAATAAATTAGTTAATTTTGTTATAGTTAACATCAAAGTTATCTTGTGGTATTCTACTTACGAATATTCAGTAAATGATTAAAATCATCATAATGGAGTTTCACCTATATTTGCTAATGATTATGAAATTATAGAGCTACATAATGCAGCTTGTTAATAAAACTTATACATTGCCATGCGAAAATGCCATTGATTAAGATTTTCCATTCAAATTATAAATTCAGAAATTGAATTAAATAGAATTTCAAAACTTGTTTGGTGCAGTTATTTCGGAGAAAATATTTGATCTTTTGTGAAAACTTTAGCTAAAAGTTTCAGCATAGTTTGTGACTTTGATTTTGCATAGGTCAAAGCAGTGGAGTTGGCGGGTTGTGATTGGATTCATGTTGATGTCATGGATGGACGGTTTGTACCCAATATTACCATTGGACCTCTAGTGGTTGCTGCATTACGACCTGTGACTGATTTGCCTTTGGATGTGCATTTGGTATGATTTTATTTTGTTCTGTTTTATGGCTATCTAGTTAATAATTGTTCAATCATTAAAATGCAGTATTTGGATATAATGGCCCTCATTCAGTAGTTGCAGAACAAAGGCTGGTTTAATTTGGTAGGCTTAGATACGGTTAATTAAGTTTGTGTATGGATTTATGGCCTTGCATAGAAATGTGTGATTGATTTATTGATTTACTGCTTCATTTATTGCAGATGATTGTTGAACCTGAACAACGTGTTCCAGATTTTATCAAGGCTGGTGCAGACATTGTTAGCATCCACTGTGAGCAGTCCTCCACAATCCATTTGCACCGGACTGTGAATCAGGTAAGATTGTTCTCTAATACTTGTGTTTTTTCTTGATGACATGTTAGTGGAAATAAATATTACAACACAGTTTGCAAAGTTTGTGGCTATTCCATAACCATTAAAATGCACACCATGAATTAGACCTCTATAGTGAGTATTAGTATTGGGACAGAAAATAGCTTATATTGTATTTTATAAGTACTGTTTGTAAAACTTTGTCAATGCAGATATTGAAATAGTTCAAGCTTTAAGAGAAAGGTAATTGAACCATGTTATTTGGGTTATCAGTTCCCATCGAATTGGCTATGCATCTATTATGGCAAAGCCATTTATTTCAATAACAACTAAAAGGACAGTGCAGTAGAGATTTTCGGTCAGTAAATATATAGGACTGTGCAACAGTTTTTTTTACCTTTAGAACTGAATTCACAGATAACCTTTTTAGTCTATAAATGGTCTTTAAATAGATCACACGGTTGTTCCTAGTAAGACTATTTTTTCTGAAGGATGTTCCTAGTTAAATTTAGAAAATTGGGAACACTAAGCAGGATGTTTAAAGGAATCCCTCCAAGAAAGTGGGGCAATAAATACGCAACTGAACTCAGCCTATAATGATGTCCATGAGCCCTGATAGCAGTACTGTCAGAGATATGAATCTTAGGCAACTAACCATTAAACATATAAGTAGGAAATAGAAATAGAAATGAGAATCCAGAGATTAATACAGTACACATATATGCATGGGGAAAACTTTCGTTAAAAAAACCCATAAAGCATCATTTAATTGAGGAAACTTATAACAAGTCTGTATAAATACAAACATAACAAGAAGCTAGATATTACACATCTTTTTCCTCTCCTTCCCTAATGGCCTCAAATGCATATAAAATGCATTTATTAATACACCTCTTATGCTCTGTAAGTGCCTCGACATATACAACAATGTGTATGTAAAAATATATTCACAATGTAATAATACATTCAATGTGATTGCCTATATTTAAGGCAATCCAAGGGGTTGGAGTATAGGTCACAACATTTGACCTTTATAACCTTTTGGCAATTAAATCTAATCTGGTAAATGTTATTTAGGAGTACTTACATTAGATGTAATCTCCTAATAAACATTATGCTCTAACACTGCCTCTTAATGTTTATAGGGGGTTCATGCTGTCAATTTCTTTTAAAAAGAAAAGATGAAATTCCTCAATAACACAAGATTTCTTTGACAAGCATGCCACAAGGATACAATATATTTCGTTGAAGATCATGTATTCTAGACTACATGATAAACTTCTTGTTATAATTTAGATCCTAGTTTCCTCAGAATGATGCAAGAGGTCGTATAAAGTTTCTTATTGGAGCTTGGGTCTCGTCAAAACAGCCCTCCTAGGTTCTTGTTACAATAATAATCCCTGTAGGTCTTACATACAATACAATGCCCTCAGGTCTTACCAATGCCCATAGGTCTTACAAGTGCCAAGTCAGGTCTCACATGTAGTTCAATGCTTTATTTGGAAGAAGTAATATAAAGGAAGAGATATATAGTGCCTATAGGACTTACATATAGAGTTAACCACTAGGAAATGTCACTGTTATGAATACTCTCCCTCAATGGCAACTCCTTGAGGCCAAGCTTTCTAATAGAGGCACAATACAGAGGATTTGTAAAGTGATTGCTGAGATTCAAGCCCAGGCCACCAAGATTACAATATATCTGCAAATTGATAATTAGCCTAATAGACTGGAGAGTACGTTTTTTATTGAGAACTTCTCCTTGGATGCAGTGCACATAATATGTGCTTTGTTCTTTGAACACGAGTCTTTGGCAAGAGCAACACAGCTTTTGATTATCTTGTAATAAAGGGATACTTCCTTTGGTATCCATATGAAGCTCAATAATTTCGTAAGCCACATTGATTCCTTTGCCAATTCTGTTGCACTTCTATAATGAACCTGTATAGATGAAGGAGCCATAGTAGGTTGCTTTATTAAGTATTACTCCATCCATATGATAACACCTGCACCATATTTTGAAGATATGGCTAGAGGTGTATTTCCTATCAATAGGATAACAAGTCTAGTCAGTATCACGATAACAAAATATATTTTTATTCTTGGTGCAAGAATAAAGACCAAAATTTATTGAATCTTTAATATACTTTTTAGTATTTACTATTTTTCAATGACCCATATATGATCATGCACAAATCTAGATATAAAAACCTACTGTATAGGTATTATTTGATCTAGATATTGTTAGGTTTATCAAAAAATAGAATTGGTCTTTTTTCTCATGACGATTTCAGGGTTTGATTAACAGCAATCTTTAATAGGTATAAGTATAACAACTAATTTAAAACAATCATATTACATTTCTTAAGGAAATCATGTGCATACTTTGCTTTGAGATATAGCCAATCCAAATGATGAAGAGGACTAGATATGTTATCTTTGATAATTGACTCAAATAACTTTTAATAATCAAGCCATTATATATGACATTGTTAGAATGTTTGACCAAAATATTGAATCAACACCCAAAAATAATGATGATATGTCTGTCTTCATTTCTACAAGGTCATCAGGGTATGGGATTGTCACAAACATAAGTACATATGAATTTCGATGTTTAAAGTAGTAAATAGTCATCTACTAAGGTTCTAATCAAAGATCCATAAAAAATTCTCTTAGTAATGGGTGAGCTATCTTTTCCAGGCTTGCTCCTTAGACAGTTCCTTATGGTGACAATCACCCATTACAATGCTCATTTGTTAGGGCCTTAATGTCACTGAATTTCAATCCACTATTCAAATAAATGCTTAAAAATTGAAGATTTTAATTACCATTACATTTTATCTAGAAATGATGACTAAGAATTCTATCTAGGATATTCCAACTAGGATTTGTAAGTCAATTTCTCAAATTGAGCTTTCAAGAGCATTGTGAGACTTTTGTAGCACTTCAAGAAATTTCAACATTCAATTCAAAGGTTGCAATAACAACTTGCTCAGGTTGATACTAATATTTAGTACATGCATAACCATGCTTTTAAATAGAATAAAGTTGGATACTATGAATTGTTTATTTAACATATTATCCAACCTTGCCTTACATTTAGCTATCATACCTGATGCTCTTTTATCTGGCAGTTAGCAGTATGATAAAAAGAAAAGAATATATAGATCGATATGTTACCATGAGTTAACAAATTGTTGGATTCAAATGTTCAAATGGAATTCCATTAGCATTTTAGTTCTATATTTGATGGCTTATTCACTAGCAATGTCGTTGTGTGGTAGACATAGACTGAATCACATTGCACATTTTCCACACTCCAATTACAATCATAAAATGCCATTACCATCCAGTGCTCATCTCTATCTCACATCATTATATAGAGACGGCTAGTTAAAGAAGGTGTTGCACACTCAACTTTTCATAATATGTTTATTTACATTTATGTCAAGTGTGGAAGTTTAGCTGTAAAGTGTTTGACCACACGAAAGAATGAGACGACATCTTATGGAATATGATTATTGCAGTGTATAGAAGACATAGGTATCCTCACAATGCAGTCACACTATTTCACCATATGCAACAAACAGGTCTTCAACTGGAGATAAGTTCACATTTGCTAGTGTACTAGCGTAAAATGTGAAAGCACAGACAAAGCATGTGAATAGTTTGACATAATGCCTCAAAGAGATGTTTCTGTGGACTGCAATAATTGCAAGATATGCACAAAATGGATTTGTTGAAAAGGCTTTAAAAACTTTCAAGCAAATGCAATTAGCAAGCGTAAAGCCAAATTCCACAACCTTTGCCAACATCCTCCCCATTCTACCTTGGAATATTGCAATCATTTGGCTACCATCTCCAGTGCTGATATTCCTCATCCGACCTCTTATTCCTAAAGCAATTGAATGACTCTCTATATGGGGACATGATCCTGTAGAGTAATATGGGTATGAATCATCTTTCACCCACCTTCCAAAGAATATATTATAATGCTTATTCTCCATCTTCATTGTGGAGGACCTCATACCAACAAATTTACAATTATGCATAGGGAAAGAGTCTCTTGTTTCACTAGAAGTACCACTTTTTTGTGCTTCTTTATTGGCCATGATGATAAACTTTCAGAGGCTTGTTTGTGTTTAACATGGGATTTAGTTTCCTTTATGAACGTTGAATTGAAAATGGATTATGTCTTGTTCCTAGACCAACACACCTGAGTTTGTCGCAAACCAAAAACCCCCGTTTATATGTTTCTTGATTCATTATGCCTGATGCTTAGTCTTTTTACTTTCTATGTTCTTAAGAGAATAATGGGTCATGATGAATATTTCTTGAATCATTCATAGATCCTCTAGTTTTGATATTCTCAGGTATTCTTTGTTCTTACTTGTTGACATTTACCTGAACACCTTTGTATACTGTTTTATTCATAGACTATTACATGATTTAAGAAACTGAATAATGTATTATAGAATGAGATACTTACATGAGAGAGCGAATGCTCAATATAAAGGAATTACAAAGTCTAAAAATAGACAAAAGCAGAAGAACTACAGAAAACGAAGTAGAATGGATAGAGACTAAACTAAAGACGGAAAAGGAAACTAAGAGTGACCATTAAATAATAAGATATTATCTTAATACCGCCCTGTAATGGTCAATCCACTAACTAAACCAAGATGCCCCCTAAAATAGACTGCCTTCCGAGACAAATGGATGGCATAAACAGAACCCGAGCACAGGTGTTGAAACACAAATCCCAAGGGAACCAAAGAAGTAGAATGGTCGCCTGCCAAACACAAATGCTGACCGCTGGTCCAGCTGGTGACGAGAAGGGGCTAAGTGCTGTAAGCGCAGATCAACGAAGCCCTCAAAGCTGCGAACCATGGCAAAAAGGCAGTAAATTCTCCACAAACAGCGACTAGGCAAAAACATTTACCAAACAAGGAAGCCACCGAAAACAGAAAACAGAACCTCATTCAAAGGGGCTACAGAACAGGAACCAAACTCTGATGAGATCCCAATGATTAAAAGTTTGTTGCCGTTGAACTTCTGATTGCTTTTGAACCATGATGCCATTTTTCACGTTTTTCGATGCACGAAAAGACGGATTACAAATTGATGGCACGAATACTAAAGCAGATAGACGGCACTAAAGCTGAACAGAACCCTTGCACGGGTTACGAGATACAAATTTTGAAAACACGGAAGAAAGTCTGAAACACAAATACCGAGGCACATATCTCGAGATAAATCCAAACATGGATTTCAAAAGCCGGATCTCGAGAGTACGGAAAGCATAGATTTATAGAATCCAAACATGGATTTCGAGATAAAACAGAAAATATGTTTGCATTACTACTGGGTGTTCATGAATATAGAAAAGATTCCGGCCAGTGACAAAATAATGACCGCCAAAGCTGTTGGCGTCCAAACAGGTCCCTACAAAGTTTTAAAACCACAACCCAGAATTTTCAAAACTGCTGCTCAAAAGGATTAAAAACATCGATCAAAGCAGATGAACACTGATGAAGAACAGGAACACTACACGTCCTCAAGAAAGCAGACTCCAGAAACCGCGACCTCAGATGATAATGAGACAAAACGGAAAAAATGTTGACTAAGACGTTCAAAAAGACCATCGATAATATTTTCACCGAGATATTACTGATGGAAAATCGCGAACACAGAATGCAGGCGCCAAACAAACTTGATCACGGAAGAGAAAGATGCGACTAAAAAGTATGAAGTCAACACTTCACAAATCGTGACCTCCCCACAAAACAAAAAATGGCAATCGTTGATTATCAAACGGAGACCGGTCTTTGAAGAATCGCATCCTCGGATGGGAGAAAACACCGGCCTCCAAGTCACGACCAGGATGCGACCAGAAAATACACGAAAATCATGTCGAAGGGTAATCATAAACGGTGATGAAGAGAGAAGCCACAGAAACCCACCGACCACTCCATGCATGACCCTACAGAAACTCGCGATCAAGAGTTGCGACTCAAAAGTCGCGAAGAACTCTTGTAACAAAGACGACGATCAACAAAAATAACATCCGCCCACGATGCGATCAGAAACAACGCCAGAAAGAAAGCTCGACCCATCTTTTAGAAACCCTTGAAACATGAGCATAAAGAGGGCAAAACGTGATGAAAAAACAAATACCCATAAAAATAAATCGCGCCTTCAGGAAGAAATCGTGAGAGAACAGGACAAATGTGAGCAGAGCGATTCTTGAAACAGAAATCGCGACCAAAGACTGAATCCGCGTCCGTACAAAACAGAGAGCAAGGAGGAATGGGTACAACCACCTGTACGATGCCGTACGATCCGTACGATGTACAGAATTCAAAGAGCCTAACCTGGCTCTGATACCATGTTACATGATTTAAGAAACTGAATAATGTATTACAGAATGAGATACTTACATGAGAGAGCGAATGCTCAATATGAAGGAATTACAAAGTCTAAAAATAGACAAAAGCAGAAGAACTACAGAAAACAAAGTAAAATGGATAGAGACTAAACTAAAGATGGCAAAGGAAACTAAGAGTGACCATTAAATAATAAGATATTATCTTAATATAGACATCAGTTCATTTTCAAGTTTATACTAGAACCTCCCAAAATACTTTAAATAAATTAATAATATTTGTTTGAAGAAATATCATAAATAAATAAGATACTTCTCTTTATATTTATTTATTTGACGAATAGAAGATGTTTATTTATTTATTTGTTCAATAGATAAATATTTATTTGAATATTTAAGAAAGTGACAACCATAAAAAATAAATAAAAAAAATAACAGGTGGAAAAAGATAAGAAGGGGATAAAATCAAATTAGAAACAAGAATAAAAGAAACCATGAATTTCAAGGAGGAGGCTTACTAAAAACAAGATGGAAAGATTTTTGTTGAAAAAGAGAACATACAGTGAAAGCTAAACATTTACACGGGAAAGTAAAAAAAATGAAAAATCATTTGAGAATCGAAATGGGATTAAATGCAAATTAATAAGCATGCTTGTGTTTGCTACTCCTCTTGGGCATTTTTAGAACATTTCAGAACCATAAGTTCTCCAAAATTATGGTAAGTGATATTGGCAGGTCCATAAACTTTTAACTTTATGGAATAATAAAATCAAGGAATAAAAGGGCTTTCAGGTCCATGTCATGAAATTAGAAGCACTTATGGAAGTGGGAACCCTTTCAAAATGTACTGAATAATAGACCTTGGGTCCGCACCCTTTTTGGCTCTTGAATTTTTCACATTTGGGAATCAGAAAGTTTATGTAAGCTGACATAAGGATGACTGAGGTACGTTGGATGCTATCAATATCAAAGTAAAGCCATAAGAAAACAACAACACTGGTATAAGTAAATTTGTGGCTTGCGTAAAAGAGAGATAAATCACTGTCATTTGATGCCGTTGCTGTATAATAAGCCATGAATGCTAGATCACATAGTCAACTACAAAATCTTAGAGGCTTCAATGACATTTGTTTAAACAGAACAATAATTCCTTGTTTTACCTTTGTGTTTGTTACAATAAGCCATGTATGTTATGAAGGAGGTTAGCAATCTATGTGTACAAAAGAAATATGCTTTTATGACAAAAAAATTAGATCTTGCCTTGTGAATAAAAAACGTTTTTTAAATTATGAATCTGTAAATGTTGATGATAATATGGTGCAGTTACAGTACAAGCTAGAGAGGAAGGCTTAGTCTGGGGCTTGTACAGGATAAAGGTACTTTGCAAAGCATGCTCGTGCAGAAGATTAATGGGCCAACATGTATTCTAAATGGTGCATAAAGTACTCAAAGAAAGGTTGGGCATGATAGAGCAAAGGGCCTATTTGAAGTCATAATGACCAAAGGCTAGGAGGCAAATCCCATGAGGGGCATACTTGCAGTATTGTGCAGAGAAAGTGTCATATATGTATGAGCCAACATGGAATTACAAAGTAGCGCTACCCAATTTTGCGCCCTGTGCAGTGTGGTTTTAAAACCTGCAAGGAATGCAGATGACATGACCTCCATTAGACTATGGCACTGAATACCAGCATGGCAGTTTCCTCCAAGGTGCTTAGGTTTGTGCCTGCATTTCACAACCTTGTAGGGATGGCGCTAGGTGATTTTTCAAACGTGCAATGTGACTGTCCAATGTAAGCCATAGAAATCATGATGCCAATAATGTTAATAGACTCACACAGAGGTTAATTGCCAGTGTATTGATTAAGTACCCACGCAGTTGATGATGGCATGGCCTGTCATAATGTTGATGAATGATGAAACCTGGTGATGGTGTCAAGAGGCCTATGGACAAGGATAGGAAGGACATTTAATGTAAACATTAGATTTGAATGGTAGGCTCATGAAAGTTTTGAAACTATGCAAGTTGAGGAATGTCAACCTATAAGAATGATTAGTATTGCCTAAGCTGGCTTTGATACCATGTCAGGAATATGAATATTAGTCAACTAACCATTAAACATATAAGTATAAAATAGAAATAGAAATAAGAATCAAGTGATTAACACAGTACACATAATATACATGGGGAAAACCTTTCGGTAAAAAACCCCATAAAACATCATTAATTTTGAGGAAAGTCTGTATAAATACAGACATAACAAGACCCTGGATATTACATATCTTTTTCCTCTCCTTCCCTAATGGCCTTGAATGCATATAAATGCATTTATTATTACACCTCTTATGCTCTGCAAGTGCCTCCACATATACAACAATGTATATGTAAAATATATTCACAATATAGTAATATGTTCAATATGATTGCCTAGATTTAAGGCAATCCAAGCAGTTGGAGTATAGGTCACAACTTATTACCTTTATAACCTTTTGGTTATTAATTTAATTAATAAATTAATTAAATATTTATAAAGTTAAACTTTATAAATCACCTCACTTTATATTATTAAGATAAACCTTATAAGTTAGAGTCTTGTAATTGTTATTTAGGAGTATTTACATCAGATGTAATCCCCTAATGAACATTATGCTCTAACAAGTGCATCTTAGGAGGACATGTCGAACTCACTCCTCTCTTCCACAAAGAATGAAGAAGATTGTGATATGTCAACCCTATAAACCTTTTTTGACTAGCATTCCTTGGCAAAGCATTATCTACCCAAGACTGTCTTTAAAAGTGACCCTTAATTTCGAGATAGATTGGTGATGTCGTTGGCATTGCACTTTAGGATCACCCACTCCCCATTGCTTGTTCAAGCATGAGCCAATAGAAGCGGTATTTCTCACGTTATTATATCAATCCTTTGTCACATTTTTTTTCCAATGAGGGTCTGATACTTGAAATTGCAATTTGGAAAAAGCAACTTTCAGGAGTCATTATGTAGAGCTCTTGATATGCTGGTATGTTGGTCCTATTTGGTCTTTTATCTATTTTGTACAGCACGTCAGTGCCGCAATTTGTCTTTCTTGAATGGAATCATCAAGAACAATCATGCAGTTAAGGGAAATGGTTATAAATCAGTATTGCTCTTCCATGATTTATCCTTGGTATGAACTATATAATATTTGAGATATTTTCAACAAGATACGTTAAAATATATTTCCCCATAGTTTCCAATATCTGTAACATTTATTCTTTGTTTTCAAAACATTGACTTAGCAAAATATATGCATTTGGAAAGAGTCACAACTATTTTATGTATTTATAAAAAACACAAATGGCATGGTTTTTTATTTTCCAAAATTTGTAAAATGTATCAAGACACTAAATTGTTACCACTAGTTACTCATAAAAACATTTGTTGTGATTTTTTTTTGTTTCTCTTCAGATTCAGATATAGTTAGACTGAGGGTGTTTTTGGATTTATCTTCCTTTTCTCAGTAGTTTTAGAGTCTTTATAAGCAAAAGTATTTATTGCACACTTGAGCATGAACAGTCACACTAGTAATTTTAGTAGGGTTAATTGGTAGTCTAACTCTTAACACTTAAAAAGAGGCAACCCACATGTTCTTTTAGGACTCATTTATTCTAAAGTCTCAAATTTGTTTCTTTTTCACTTGTTTAAATTTTCGAAGTATATATATATATATATATATTGCTCAGTAAGTGAGGGATTTTTAGGCTGGCCCACTCCAGCGGAGGTCACAAGGGGGACCTCCTCCCCTATCTAATTGCCACCGCCACCGTAGCGCGGATCGCCAACGGTGCGGCCCTGCTAACTCTGCCACTACTATAATCATGCCGCTTTGTGGCGCGGATCGCCACCGGTGGATTTGTCATTGTACACCACTGCTGCCACGACCTGTCAAGCTGCGGAGACCAGAGAACAACAGAATTCGAACACACTCCACTTAAGGACCACGGAGCGCCAAGAGTCACCTACATAGAGCCACAACCATTTAGAAGCCAAGATGTCTTTGGGGGGATTTGAACCTTGGTCTCCACAATAATGACCAAGTGGTCTTAACCACTAGACCACACCCACTCGACTATATATATATATATATATAGTATTCATGTTGTAATTGTAACTTTGTAGGCCTAATGTCTTTGAACAACTATAATAATAAAATCCTTTTATCAGTATTTGCTTTCATACTATATTATGTTTTTGTCTTCATTTAGAGATATGAAATTTGTTAATTAACCTTAATTGTCATTACATTTCTACTGTAAAATTAAAAAATTCTTAAAGATCATTTACATAAGATAAAAGTGAATCGCTCAATGAGTTTTGGGTGAGTGGTGTGTAATTACGAGTTTCTAGGTTTAATTCCCACAGGTGGGGGCATCTTGTAGTGGCCACGGGGACACCTTGAGGCAGGGATTGAACTTACAGCAATGCATGGACCTAACCCCACCCCTATGTGCCACCATGAGGCATAATCAAGTGTAACAATACTAAGGATCCAAACCCACCCCCATGTTCTCTATGAGCTCGGCCCCAATGTTTATACTAATATTTTAGTCCAGTAGGCATGGTTGAGTGGTAACGGTGGAGCATTACTAGAATGAAGACTCAGATTCCATTCCCCAGGGGAACTGCTGGGTGTGATCTTGTGTTGATGTGTCAAAAGTGTGATAAAAAAAAGTGCAAGTTACACATTCCCTGTTTGTGTCCCAAAGGCTGGGTGGCCATTTAAAACCCTTATTGACCAATGAAAAAAAGATAAAAGTAAATCAGTAGGCATTATTGTGTGTGTTGCTTTAACAAGTATGCAAAAAGTGCAACATGACCTTTTCCAAAGCTATAGATCCTGACATCAGCTTTTTCATCTTCATTATTATATCTAATCTAATGGCATGTAATGGATTCAATGACAATTCATGCATGATGGGGGATGATCTTAGATCAACTTTGATGTAAAGTATCAATGACTTTGCATACTTAGATATAAATTTTCACTAATTCATGTTAATCTAATTGAATAACCTGTTTGGTCTTGGTTTAGAAGTTACCTCTTCTTGGATAACAACATAATCCACAAATGCTTAAGATAACCAAAACCAGTCTGCACAGCTTCCTATTGCAGAATCATGCTGCAAAATTGCTGTTGCATCTATAATCATTGGGACATTTTTATTGTCAAGACAAGTTTGTCATCCAGATTTTTTCATGTAGAGTCTAGACTCTAAACTGTTCTGAATCGTTGGGATCGAGTGCTATGCAGTTTGTGGGAGAACATTTATAAATCAGAAGGTGCTCTCTCTTTACTGTATATGTAAATCCTGTAGACTGGAAAATGATTCATTGGTTCCATTTCATATAAAAAGGCTAGGCATTTTCCTTTTATAAATGATAGAGATTTAACACTCATTGGTGACTGTAATTTCTTTTCCATGGAAAGTTTGAGTGTAAAAGTCATCTTTATGTTTGCTTTTTTGAACTTCAGGTCAAGAGCCTTGGAGCTAAAGTTGGAGTGGTTCTGAACCCGGGAACTCCGTTAAGTTGTATAGAATATGTGCTTGATGGTAAGATTTGTTAGTCCTTTATATGGAGACATATTTCTTTGTTTTTTGGCTTGTGAAGGATGCATCTTAGTTTACATCAGAAATTAACAAGAGTATGTTCAGGACTGCAATGATTGGCACATAAGCAGTAAAAGAGACTTTCTCCTGACATGCACAAAGAGAGCTAGCTTATCAGCTTTGTTGCTGATATATTGACCTTTTTTTCCCAAAGACAATTTTTAAAAAAATTCCATCAGTTGGGCTGACTAAGCCAAAACTGTAAGTTCCATGATCCATCAGATATTGCTACAGCAGCGTTAGATCAGACTAATCAATTACTTATCACCCTTAAATGCTCAGTTCAATGAGCTACCAGGAGATTTCAAATAGAGATAACACAAAAGGACCTATAAACAAGTCCTGACTATCAACAGTTCACGACTTCTTGTTTCACCTTGATATCAAGCATAAGGAATTCAGCACAAATGTGAAAGAGATTACAATAACAGGGGAAAATCCAATGATTACAGTTGAAAGACAAAATGCAGGGTAGCTGATTTAAGTAGAGTGTTTCACATGTATCAATTGGTGTCCCCTCATTACTGCTCAAACCATATATCATGTATGCAACAATACCACAGCAGCCCAACAAAGATGACTGCACAACTCGCACTCCAATGCGAGATAATATAACGCTATAGAATAGATCCATCATAGTTAAATGCCGCTACAATCACAACTTTGTGTTATCAATCCCTTGTTACCATAAAAAGACATGAAGGAATTCATGAATGATGAGATGGCAGAGACACTAAGTGCAACATATATATTATTTTTTTTTTATTGATAAGTGTGAGGATATTTAGGCTGGCCCACTCCAGCGGAGGTCACAAGGGGGACCTCCTCCGCATCCACATATTCAACTTAGAGCTTAGAAGCCACTTATTCAACTCAATTCAACTTAAGAGCCACAATGGAAGTCCAAGAGCCACAACTTGGAGTTCCAACAATAGATGTTACTTGGGGGATTTGAACTTGGATCTCCATCTTGAGAACCTTATGGCCTTGCCATTTAAGCACAACCCCTTTCACGCAACATATATATTGTTGTTTGGCACCATTCACGACAATTGTCTGGGCATGGATTTCATTTAAGAGCTACTGTTTCGGTTTGACAGACTTATATATTTTATCATTAGCAGAGGACTTAAAAAACATTGTTTCTGTGGATTTTTCTAATGCTACCAGAACTTATACTTGAATTTGCAGAAAATGATGCATGACAATCTCTATGAGACATCATGGGGAGTAAATTAAACAGTCTAGAGGAAACAAGATTCACATGTGTCCTTCCAATAGTTGAATAAAACACCAAAGATTTCAAACATATGGTCAGCAATTTCTTTGCCCCTTCCTACTATTGAAAGGTTATAATAACTGGCACAATCCTGCAATTTCCTGTGTCTAAATTGTAAAGGGAATGCTAACAATTTCTCTAAGTGGAAAGCATAGTGCTAACAACTTCCTGTTTCCTGGCAGTAAACCTGAAATAGAACAAATGAGTTCCATAAAGAAGTAGTAAACATATATATAGAGCAAGTGTAGATTCTGGAATTCATGAGGGTTTCCATGGAGGCATTCCGGATAGCCCTGTTATAAAAAAAACCATACTATCAAACTTGCTTTCCTAAACAGAAAACCCCTCGTCTAATTTGAACAATCCTGTTGGTCAGCATTTATAGAAGTTGTTGAACTTGAATTTATTCCTAACTGTGCTGGCCTGCATTGCTGATAATTATTTGCTGAACTCCTTGGGCAACTTTTAAGTCAGTATCTTTATAATCGGCCTAACCAACAGCTCTGCTTTTTTATCCTGTAAGGATAATTAATGGCAACATGGTTGAAGGAATCTATAATAAGAATACCTACTTCCAATTGGCCCCTAGGTTGCCAGCTAATGACCTTCCTTTTTTCTGACGATTTCAATTATGACTTTCAAATCACCTTCCAACTGAATCCTTCAAAATCCCTTGTCTTTATCAATTCTAAGTGATTGAAAGAATGCCTTAAATTCATCTCTGTGGTGGTGGTTTTCATAAATATTTTGCAAAAGAAACAACTTTCTTACCAACCACATCCCTGCAGACACTTCCTGCATCTGCTTTGCTTAGATTCCCTTTTGATGCACCATTGGAGCTTATATTTACACCATCATCACTCGGAGGATCCCATTTGAGGTTTCTTCTTTCTTGTCTCTTAAGATTCTTATTCTTTCCAAGATTTACCTGAAGCTGACTGATCTTTAAGATTTCCATTAGTTCCTAAACGAAATATTTTAATTTCTTCCAAACACATACAACTCTTGAAGACTTCGTTGTCAATGTCTGAGCATTCCTTTCGATCCAAATGAGGCACCAAGATCTCCTATATGTTTCTTCTCATCTTTCTTTCAGCATTAGTCAAAATCACTATTTCAGAGTGGAATCTCTAAGGGATCATGGGATACTTCAGGCTAGTCCCAGTCTATCTATCAGTTTGTATTAAATATTTGCTGCCCAGCTGCATTGGACCCACAAGTGAATAGTACTTTCTGTGTAGTAATCACAAGTAATACAATGAAAAGGGCCTGAGAATCCTCATCTCCCGATGTTATCTCGAGTTCCATTTCTAACATCCAACTAGGCAAAGACCTTGGCGTTAGGCCAGCCCTCAGAAAGCCAAATTTTGCACCATATAGGATCCTTCTTATTGTTTCTGTTAGCATCTTCAAGCTGAGATTATCCTCCAATTCAGAAATATCTCTACTTTCTGATCCTTCCCATATGAGAGTGTCGTCTCCTTCTCTCCACATAATTTGTTGTAAACCCAAATAGATTATTTAACCATATGTTGTAAAGGTGTGCCTGCTGATGTATGTCCCACCAATGTCTATGTATTGAAGTGTGCTAGTGTTCATCATCTGTAAAACTAAATTCATATTGTATGAATAGTAAATACAATATATATTTGCAGTTTCTGCCTTCTGAGCTTATCTATCAAGATAGTCCATCTTGTTTCATTTAGAAACAGACCATTACATTCTAATTAGTTACAGGAGCTTATTTAATTCTCGAGACTTGGTGAACTTGTTCTAAGATAATTGTCTTTTGAGGCTGAACATTTCCCGCAGATATTATTTTCAAAGCTTTTGTAGCTGGTTGATGAACTTGGTTCCAATGAGAATTTCATTTGTACCTTCTTTTTTGTCTTTTCTTTCACAGTCATCCAGCTTGGAATCTGTACAATCAAGTTTGCCAGTTGATTTCCCTGACAGTGCTCAATAGCTTAGGACAATATCTTTGTGATCTGGTTCTAGACTATGGGTTTGTTTACTTCTTAACATAGACAGTTCGATGTTACACAATATCCATGCTTTTCGTGTATGTGTGCTGACAGCTTGGGAATGCTTTCTCATGTTGAAAATCTTTACTGTTACTTTTCCTACGACATGCATATCTGAGGGTATATGTGATTCTATTCTAGATTCTGATCATGGGTAAACTGCAAATGTCTTTGTTTGAGAAAGTTGATGATATGCTGTGGTGGTTGTTAATGTGGACAGTGGTAGACTTGATCTTAATCATGTCGGTCAATCCTGGCTTTGGTGGGCAAAGCTTTATTGAAAGTCAAGTAAAGAAAATTTCAGAACTAAGGAGAATGTGTTTAGAGCGGGTAAGGAAATGGATATTTTCTAGAATAGTTAATTTTAATTGTCTGTATTGTGCTAGTTGATGGCAGTACTACCACTATTTACTGCAGAATTTAAATCTAACTTGATAGTTCCCAGGGAGTGAATCCATGGATTGAAGTAGATGGCGGTGTCACTCCTTCAAATGCATACAAGGTATCCATTGTAGTTAATATATTAATTGCAATAAGGATATTTTCTTGGGTCACCTAGACTTATATTTCTCTTGTCTATGCAATTGCTAATTTGTAAATTGTTCACTGTTTTAGGTTATTGAAGCTGGGGCAAATGCTCTGGTGGCAGGCTCTGCAGTATTCGGAGCAAAAGATTATGCTGAAGGTATGTGTTTATAGTTATAATTTGATCAATGACCTCACAATCCAGATATTATGTAAACATGATGTTTTTCTCACACAATTTTGAAGTCTTGACAAGTTGACAACAATAAAGGTCATACAGGCTAAATGCAAATCTTTCTTCACTTGCAGCTATTAAGGGCATCAAGACCAGTAAGAGGCCAACACCAGTTGCAGCATAAGTTCATTGAAAAATTAGAGTCCAGTGTACGCTTCTGATTTTATTTCAAACTTGGCACATGGATCATCTGACTCTGCATCATGATCAGGAATAAATTGGAGCTGAAGTGAACTGTAATATATTATTGGTTGTTTTGTCCATTCAGGGAGCTTGCTAAATAATGCAAATAATGCTGCTGCCTGTGAGCTTACAGTCATTAAATATTGTATTATAGTTCCAAATGGAAGTTTCTTTAAAGAAACAAAAATAAGCAACTTCATCTATAATTAACTTCGAAAAATGCTGGTTCAGGCTAAAGCTGAAGTAGAAAAGACATGTAAAAGAGAAATTCTGGAAAAATTACTATTTCTTTGGTGGATTCCAAGCACTGTCAGATTGTGATGCATCTATATTCAAAAACTACTTTAGTTGAGTGGGGACCTGCACTCTAGGAAACTTTCCATGAGTGAGATTTCCTTATACGGAATATTCTACACTCAAAAGTGTCGCAAATTGCAATTGGTATTAACTATACATATTTTTAGCACAAACTTTGGCCTACCATTTTCAGTACTATTGGAAGGATGATAATAGAGAAGAAGCAAGACTGAACTAACATCATCTTAGAGAGCTCTAGCCTTTTGTGCCAAGCTTGTAAATCTCCAAGCTGTGACCCCTTGAATATATATGGAATGTCATATGAAATTGTATCTAGGCTTTATTGAAATATGTTTTAAATCTCTTCATAAATGGAGAATTTATATAAATTATCAAATCTCAAAGTTTCGATGAAAATATAAATCTGAAATGATAAAATGAAGTATGGCCAATAAAGTAGAGCCCAAAGGTCCAAGTCAGTCAATGGGGAGCCATAAAATGACAATTTGAAGAAGAGATTATACATCATTTGTCTCCCATACAAATAATACTACTGTAACGTCAATTGATGTAAATGAATTATTATGAATATAGAAAATGAGATCTCTGTTTTCAAGCACAAGTCTTTAAGGACCATGAGCTCTATGAGAAAGAAGGGGAGTTGGAAGGTTGGAAAACTTAAGTGACAATAAAACCTACATTGATAACATCACCAACCATATCAATTTATTGCAAAGTTTCTGGCTGACATGAACTGGGAACCCAGGGGCTTTCTAGCTGGTTGGGGAGGGTAGAGAAATTCTGATCCAACAAAGGATTGGAAGGTTTCTGCAAGAGCTAGAAGGAGAGCCTAGTCTGATTTAGATGACTGCAAAAGTTTTCTTTCAGAATTCTCGTTTTTCTAGGTTTATCCTGGCATCATGGCCTATATCATGGTCCCGGCATAGCGATTAGATTTGGATGAAATTGCTGACTCAAAATTGGATTTTATCTCTTTTAGCAAGTGTGTTTCGAGGAAATTGTTGATTCAAAATTGGGTGATACCTTTTTTAATCATGACAAAGTTGACAATTGGACTACCTAGGCCCTGAGAGGTTATCAGTTACCGTCTTAAGAAAGATTTTGGTCTTTGTTGAATTTAGAGGACTTCGCTCAGTTGGGAAAGGAAAGGAAAGGACCCCTTATATCATTACCTCCTTAAAACAGCTAGTCTTATAGGAATGCGGAATTGTTCTAGACTGGAATCAGACTGGGGAGCCTCATCAGTGAAAAGTATTAGTTTAGATCTAGAGAAATCTGACATGAATTTAAATTAACTCAACACTAATGCTGCATGTAATGGGATACAATTGGCATGTGCCTCTTCCACCCGTGAGCTCCTTGAATAACATATGGACTTTCTATGGGACAGCTAAGCATGCAAACAAATTTACTTCTAGAACATGAGATGGAAGCTCAATCGACACCCTTATCGCTAGTCAACTTCCTCATCTTTTACTACGCGAGGGATATGAACAAGAGAGTAAATAAAAGAGATCACTGCAGCTGTACACACCCATTTGTATTAAGTTTATGAAAATTAGGAAGGATTTACAAAGAAGCTTCTAAATGGAGGACGCTTCTAAGAGAATAGAGCTGTACATATGTATGTGGAATATTGAAGATTATATGTAATAGACTCAAGTAACTATATTTAATAAAATACATTATATCCTATGATACCCTCTCATTATTTCCTCCTCCTTTAGAGGAAATTCTCTCCAGTTCCATGCGATGATTAGAACCACTTCATTGCTTTCTAGATGATCCACAATAAAAATCAAATTTGGAGGAGTATGGAGTGCATGTAGGCTACAAATGATGGTCATTGAGTACCTTTATGGACGTAATCCAAATGTTGAATACGAGGAGTTGGACCATCTAGGAATGAAATGTCTCGGAGAATGAATTTTTTTTCAATGCCAAAACTATTTTCATATAAAGATTCGAGCATTGAAATTTGATCACTTTCATGGAAGACCTCAATATAGCAATGATAATGTATGTAGTTGTGTGAGGATTGGATTCATAACACATATTTTAATCATAGTAGTTTATAAATCTAAGGTTGGTAGGTGTCCTCCTTGCTTAAGAACTTAAACTATGACATGACTTGAAGAGGAGAAGATGGCAAACATTGAAGCTATGAAAATTCTATACAAGGAAGCTGTGCTTATGATCATGGCGTGTTGTTGATTGAGATGGGAATGAGAAAATCCGGGGTTCATTTTATAATTTTTTTAATTGAACAAGGAAGAATAATGGACTATAGTTTGAGAGATAGAATTTCTTATGAGTTGAATATGTTGTATGGCAATTATAATCTCTAAAACAATATCTTCATTATGTGTGGCTAACCATACGATGATTGCATGATGCTTTGTCATTAGGATGGCGAGGATCCCACAAAGGTGGTAATTAAAGAGAATGACCAATTTCATTGACAATTTTAATAAGTGAAGATGATAAAGATGGTTGTATAGGCATATCTAAGTTTCTTGATGGAACCTTTATGGAGATGTCATATGGTTGTGAATGTGGTTGGTTTTATAAAAATATGATTCATAATAGTCTCTTCATTCTTGCATCAACTTGTTCTTGTTCTCAATAAATTTGTTTAGGATTGTCAACATGGATAAAAAGGATCAGCTCATGAGTGCCAATGCTCATTGATTCCTATGTTATATCTCCTACCATGATTTTGAATTAGATATAGGATTAAGAAAGATACCAAGGTTTTGCAAAAAATTTGAAGGCAAAACCTCAAGGAATTTAGATATGAAAATGTCCTCAATGGAAAAAAACAACTCTTGATTTGCATAAGTCTCTCAAGGAATACTTATAGATGGTAAATGAATAGTTTTGATTGGACACTACCAAAAGATGAGCCATTTTTCAAGAATGAAACCGAAAAATGACTAAAACACCAATGCATATTTGAGAAGACATTTCCTTGTATATTGTTATAGTGCTCATTTGATTCCAAAAATCACATTGAATTATTTATTTGAATCAAAAAGTCGTTAAATAGAGTAGATCTAGTGGAGGATAAGAAATAGAAACTATCAAGGAGACCTTTGATTGAGAGAGGCCTATGGGCATTAGATCTAGTATAGGTAAAAGATGGAAAAACTTAAGAAGACTATCTATTGGCTAAGACCAACTTTGATACCAAATGATATAAATAGGAGGATGAATACAAAAGTTTTATGTAACTATACATGCACACTCATTTGTATCATGTTATAGCGGATGCACAAGGAAGCTTTTTAGAGGTAGGAAGTTTCTAGGATAAAAAAAATATGCATAGAGATATGAACATCATTGAAGAATATACAATAAGCATATGTGACTACATTTAATAGAGTGCATTAGCCCATGTGACTATATTTAGTAAAATACAACACGCTGTGTGGCAATGTCTTATCAATAAAGTAACATAACATTGATTCAAGGGTTTTTGTTATTTTGTTAGTAGCAAGAAAGCTAAAAATCACAAGTATGGGGAGGAACATGTCGATGTTAACCAAAAGTTGTCTAAGAGAATAATTTGAAGATCTGGTAAAAGAAGAATTAATCTCAAAGACATTTAGTACAGTTTGTTGGAAGACTAAATTTTCCATTTCCTTCCATGCCATGGAAAACATCAACATGCCACAAACATGTACAACTAAGGGTTCACAAGAAACTAAAGGTGGTTGTTTTGATTTTTTGGGTTGGACTCATAATTTCATTTATAAGAGGTTGGTAATCTTAATGAATTTGCTTTGTATATTCCCACTATTCAATTTCAAATTTATAATTGAATAGAGGTACCATAAAATGTGACAGTGTCATCAAATTAGCACTTTTGTGGGTCTTATCTTCTCATTTCTTCTATGCATGATAGTCCTCTTAAAGGTGCATATATTATTTTTGGGATTCAATGACTCAAGACCTTAGGTATTTTTGTAAGGTCGTAAAAACCTTTTTGATTGGATGATTGACTCGTATCAAATAGAGAAACTTCTAGATAAAAGGAGTCAATGGAGTAGCAACAATTATTTTCCTATAAATTAAATTGAGTCTTAGTTTATACATCAAGATTGAGTTAATATTAAAGTAATAATATATTTATTCTTTCTTCAGTAATATGGTAGGATATTTACTAATGAAACAACAATTTCTCATAAATATTATAGTTAGAAAATATATAATATTGATTTTTTTTGTTAAGATAGATGTAGGAGGAATCTACCGATCCTGAGGGAACGATAGAAAGGAATCATTTACCATGGAGACGTGCAAGTTTGACTTCCATCCACAAGTGTAATGATCTAAGAATTTCAATCTATTTAACTATCCTCTTCCAATGTGCAGAAGCTTAGTTTGATTCTTTGTTCTCTAGTTTCCCTTTACCATGGGTTAAAAAAGGTTTGGCTCTCCATATCTTACGAACATTTTCTTTGTCAATATGTTGTACAAATCAATGTAGACTTGGTGGCTCTAAAGTTGACTTTCATTTACATGTTCTTTATGTTTTAGTCATATTATAAAAGCCAACTATACAACAAAAAGAAGGTGAACAAAAATCACAACTCAAAGCCATCTTAAAAATAAACTATCAATAGCTAAGGGTACAAAGCTTGAGATTAAAGTCATCAATGAGTCATGGGCCTAAGAAGCAACATGGTACATAATTTTATAAAAAACAAGTAATGAAAAAGTCTTAAAAAGTCCATGTTAAGAGTATGTAGTTTGAGGGCATTGAGAGCATTATCAATTAACCAAAAATAATCACAAAAGTGCATGAAAACCAAGAGGTATTAACATGTCACAAAAGGTGGAAGATCATCATCATGTTTAGTTCCTCCCCAAACATCCCATATAATAGTATTGGGAATTGGTTCCCAACCAGATCGATATGGTGTAGCCTCTTTAGTAGGGTCAGAATACTACACATCATCTATAGGTTGTCTATGCAGAGAGATGGTCAAGGCAAAACATGAAAAATCTTCATTCTTAAATCTAGGATGCTTTGGTGAATGAGGCCTAGGAGTCCTTTGAGACTAGCTCTTGGATTTCCTATAAGGGCCTTAAACATGGGGAGGGGAAACCACTGAACCCCCATCTAGGGGCACTATGTTGGTAGTAGAAGAGACATTGCCCTAATTTTTTTGCCTTGACTACAAAATAGCCAAGATTTAATTTCGATCTATTTGCCCATGAATATGAAATTAGACATAATAAATCATTGCCACTTTAGAGATCCAAGGAGGCATGTGCTAACAATAGCAATAGAAAAATATTTGGATTTTTCATTATTTTCATTATTTTCATAGGAACCAAAGTAAATTCCCAAACAAAGCTTGCTACCAATAAATTTTTTATTGATGAAAAGGAGCAAGCAAAGAGTGAATCCAGGACCAAACATCAAAATCAACAAGATAAAACTAGAAATTATGTTTGAAAGACTCTCGATGGATACACGCAAGGCAAGGGATAAGAGGAACCCCTATTTTTTGAAGTCTCTCCCCAAAATGTAAAATTTGATATAACAAATATCAAATAAAATGAATATTTTTAGGTTTTGCATGAATTTTCTAAATTTTCTTAAATCCCTTGATCCAAGTAGAATTGAAGGATTGAACTTGTCATTTCTGATTAAGGTCACAAAGAGTAATCTTAGTGATAAGGCATTGAAAGGTCATATTGGGTTTGGAATTGAAAAAAGGGTTATAAATAATCTATTTCCAATCTCTCCAACAAAGGGGTGGAACAAATAACCCTAGCTTGTGTAGGTAGCAATTTGGAGGGAGGTCTTATATGATATCAATAGCAATCTTGTTAACATAGTAAAGTTTGTTAGCATAGTAATTTGGAGTGAGTTCTTATATGATACCAATAACAATCTTGTTAGCATAGTGGATTTTGTATTTGGTCTTCAATCGAGGCCAAAGAATTCAAGCTCTAGCATGTTTATAAAAATGTGTTTGACCTTGGAAATAACCTTTGAAAGAGTCTTAAAGATTTCAAAGGAGGGTTTTGAGCAAAGGAAGTACAATTTACTAGAAATATAGGTGACCATCAAATACAATGGTTGTTGATAGAGAGTCCATTTCACTATGAGATACCTCTCTAAACAAGAAATAGTTTCACCTTATTGTAGGATTTCCAAGTGCTCTAAATAACAAAAGTACCAATGATCTTGATAAGAATATAAGTGAGGGGAAGGTTATGCAATTGAGACTTTGCTGATAATTTTTGTTTAAGGGAGAGCCTTGGAAAATGTAGTACATGACTAAGATATTTTAGAGATCATTACCTTGAATAGCTTTAAGAATCCACTTAGCAAAAAAGGGTTCTTCCTTGAAGTTTGATATCAATAAGATCTATTCATCCAATATCCTTTGGAAGGAAACACAAATGCCAAGGAACCATTTGAAATTTTTTTCTTGACTAAGAATAAAAATATTGAAAGTGTCAAGTAAGCCTTTCCAACCTATCATAGGTAGCAACAAAAGGTGTTTAAAAAGATAAGTAATAAACATGTTTAGCAACAAGCACCTTATAGCATATTTAAAATTTACAAGCTAGAGACAATGGTTAGAGACCTAGTAGGAAAATATTTTCTCACCTCTTTGGATGACATAGTTATAAAGAATAACACATGTTGCCTGGAAAGCAAAGGGAATTCCTAAAAACTTAAACATTACCCTATGTTAAATCCAAGCCCATCCATAAATGTTGAAGCCAAGAGGAGTAGGGTTAGGGGGGTTATCTATAACATTAGATTTTCTGCCATTGAAGCCTATAACCATAGGCTAAACAAAAAAAGTATTAAGGCATTGGATAGAATCTTTAAAATAATTCTTCTCTTAAACAAGAGTGAGAAAAGAGTTATCTACAAAATGACTGTTGAGAAGTAGCTTGTTAGGTTTGTGAGGAAGGGAAATATCCTTAACTATGTCCAGAGGCTTTTTGGGCCAAAAGATAATCGAAGGCTTTAACAAGGATAAAGAAGGTGCCAGAGGACAACCTTGTCTTATAGATCTAAATTGTCCAAATCCTTTACACTTCACGTTGTTGATAGTGAGACAATAGAAGCATCACTCAACAATGTTTCACCTACATTTAGAAACCAAGGCCTAAAACTCAAATTTGAGTAAACAATCGGTAGTGTATCAATAAATGTCATTATTGCTTCACTGCTCACCAAGCTGTGAGGTGATGTTTTCTATTCACAATAAAGAACCAGAAAATGATTGAACTAGATAGCCGGTGCAGGTAGCTTGACCATACGACAATTAGAAATTTGGTCTTTAGCCAACTCTTATTCGATATGATAATTGATCTTCTTTTGTAGTAAACAACACTTCTTTCTCATTGTTATTCCTAACATATTGTGCCTTCCAAACCACAGAAGGTAGGCATGCAAAGAAGAAGAGCCATTCTCTCCTTCAATTTATAGAATATAAAGGTCGGAAGCCTGCCCAATATCAAGTTGGTTCTTGGAAGGGAGGGCCAACAAGCCTAACCAGAAAGAAGAAAAGAGAGAAAGCAACCCTTGAAAGCAATTGGCCTACCATTTGCTTCTAGCCTTCAAAGCTTGCTGCTTGCCTGCCAAGAAATGACCTTAAAGTAAGTGGGGCTGTAAACCTATAATTTCTACTGCTACTTATAATTTGGCCTCTCAGAGCATGGATGGAATAAATGGCCATTTTATCTTATCATATGCTTCCCCAAAATTAATTTTAATGAATAAAGTCAATTATTTACATTTTTGGTCAAGATTTTATGCCCCTAAAAAATCTTGTTTGCTTTGGCTAAATGATAAAAAAGAGAATATCCTTGATTCAAGAGTTTTATCTAATATTTTGTATGAATTATTGAGCAATGTTATAGGTCTCCAGATATCAACACATTTAGGTTCACTTTACTTTAGGATGGATTTTATCTTGTCTTTATTGTCTAGACCTCCCAAATTATTTTGATGTAGGTATTACATATAAAATTAATGCAAGCTTGAGCCAAATTAGGTTAAAGAGTTTTCTAGAACTCAAAGGGGAAACCATTTAAACTTGGATCTCTATTATTGACCATCATCTATAAGGCCCATTGAAGCTCATCTAGAGTGAGAGGTGAGTAACAAGCCCTTTGTTGAGGTTTAGAAATCTTACAAGGCCCCACCTCACGATAGGTTATGAGGGTATTATCACACTTGGGGGTCATGGCTTGAGCAATGAATGTTGAAAAGAGAGTGAACTATTGCAACAACAACATAAACTTTATGTATAGACCTTAATGTTCATGTATTAACCAAATATGATAATGGAAATGGAAAGCACATAAAATCAACAAACCATAGAAAAATATTACAAAACTCCAAATTTATGTGGGGAAAACCTTTCAGGAAAAAACTCCACTAGCAAAGAGAGACCCAAGTATGTATTAATATTTACAAACAATAATTACATATGTGCAACATACTCCTCTATAAATTCTAGTAGCATTCCAATAGCACCTGTGTACCTATAAATTTCTCATATAAACCACTATCCCAAGGCTCTAATTTATAGGCAAATGTACTACAAAAAATCTAAATGGTTTCCAATACAATGGACTCATACCATGAGCCAAGTAGTCTACACACAAAAGATACATCATGACGTGTTTTGGAGTTACAAACATCTTTCTAGAAGTTGCAAGACTTTTCTCATGAATTTGGTCACCCAACTTCACTAGAGGAAAAAAACAACCCACTAGAAGACAAAATAACAACTCCCAAGTCCAAAAAAGACAACCAACTTCTTACAAATCATCATAGATTCTTTCTTACATCTCTTCCAACACCATAAATAGTCATAGATTCCATTCCACTTCATGCCAAGTCTCCAATGATGCCTTACACTGCTTCCTCCCACATTATGCCTCGTACACACATATTCCAAGTCACCTAGAGAATAATAATCAATTATAAACACCCCTATCCTTGTGTGGATGTCCAAGTTGTCCCTCTCCATGATCCTTGGAGATGTACACATACTTAATTGACTATTGAATGAATGGAATACACTTGTCTTGGGATTGCAAGGTGAATATCACCCCTAGTCCTAAAAATATTCCACTTGATATTAACATTGCAATGGAATAATAGGGAACATAATAAAATGAATCAAATGCTAGGAGAGGCAAGGCCCATAGCCTACTTGTACCATGAGAACTTCTTCATGCTCCTTGGTTTAGTAAGTGAATATGCAACATTCTCATGAGTGTCAACCTTCTATAACAAGACCTTACCATTCCCTACCATCTCCTGAACAAAGTGATATTGTAATGTATCAACATGTTTCGTACGAGTATGGTACATGTGATTCTTGCTAAACATATAACACTTTGACTATCACATCTAATTTTAACCACCTTGCAATTAAAACAAATACCTGAACATAGTCTTTGTAACCACATTGCCTCTTTGCAACAATGTGTAGAAACCATATACTTTGCTTTGCTGGTGGATAAAGCAACTGTAGGTTGCCTCTGACTCAGCTAATTTACTGCACCTTCCAAACAAAGTAAACACATAGCCACTAGTGGACCTTTGACTATCCAAGTTAAAACTACCCAAACTACAACCATAAAGCCCTAGATGTCCATGGGGTTAGACATAAACTTTCTTAAAACTCCCACTGCTTAGGCAATACCTAGTCTAGTGCATATCATTGCATACGTCAAGCTACCAACAACACTATCACAAGACACATTAGACACCTCCACAATCATTTGACTTAGGACACATATTTAATGAAAGCGTAGTGCCAACAAAAAAGAAATACTCAGAGGTTTATAATTGTGCATAGCAAACTGCTACAAAATGGTATCAACATATTTACTCTAACTTAAACTAAAGCTTTGTGTACCCAATCCCTAGTGATTTTCATACCAAGAATGTATTTTGTAGCCCCTAAATCCTTCATATCATATGTTCCAGAAAGTTGAGTTTTGAACTTTCTAATCATGCCCTTGTTGTTACTAATAAACATGTCATCAACAAAAAAGACAATGATTAGAATTTGATTATCAATAATTTTAACATTCACACAATGATATTTTTTGCTCCTAACATAACCCATTTTCAATTTGAAGGCATCAAACTTCTGGTACCACACACAAGGTGGCTGCTTTAGACCATACAATGACCATTTCAACATGCAAACCAAATGTTCCTTCCCCTTTGTTGGCCTCATTTTTAAATCACCAATTTTTAAACTTTTAGTGTCAAATTTGCAAGTGTCTCCATATGTCAAGCCCTTCCATCATGATAACTCATTTGACTCAGTTGTTCCTAGTTGTAAATGTTCTCAATCATCTTTGAACGTGTAAGCACAAAAATCACGCACAGCCTCCATGAGGACCCCTATGATGATTTTAATCCTTCTCATGTACATGTAAGCATGAAATAATGTCCTCTAAGTAGCAAACCTCTTGATGACGTGTCTTCTTTCTTGTCTTGTGTTGTTTCCTCTTTGTTGTTTTCTGTAAGGAAATGAGGGCATCTCAGAACGTATTTCTAAGAACAGTGGTGTCTTCGACAGATTTAAATTCTTTTCAAATGCTTCAAAAACACACACAACTATGCCATTAAAGCAGAAACTGACATAGAACATTTCCTACATTGACCCTTAGAGGAAAGCACAAGCGAACATTAACTAGTTTCAACAGCAGAAATATTAAACATGAAAGATAGAACAAGAACACAGATTTACGTGGGGAAAACCCTTACGGGTAAAAACCCCCACACTCCAAAAGCCCAGATCACCATTGTATTATTTAGCAACAGAAAGACAGTTACAATACAAAACTGGCAATAAGCCTTTCATGAAGATTTACATCTTGTTCCTTCAGAAGAATAACTGACAGTATAACCTTCTCAGCCAGAACTTCCTTCATCTGAATTCTGTTTTCATCCTCTTCTCAGTCCCTTCACATGCCGTTCACATGTTGCATACAACATACAACATAGGACTTCACAGAAGAAGAAGAATAGAGTTCCATCGGATTGAACTCTCTTTCTCACCGACTCTCTCACTCACCAATTAACTCTCACCCAAGAGAGTAATTTGTTCAACTGTCATAACCCACCAAACAACATTTTCTGCCACGTTAAAGAGCCACGTCACCACTGTCTCGTAACCGTTTCCACGACTGTACAAATTCGTGAGATCTACATTATCCCACATTCATCAGTCAGAGAAACTTTTATTGCGTTATATACAAGACCACAGGGTATATAAGTGTCGAGCAATTTTGTTGCCGACAAGACCATTTATCCACCCTATCATGGAGATTCTCGCCGAACATCTTCCATCGGAGTAATGAGGTCCATCGGAGAGAGGACTCAAGGCTTGGCTGACAGTGATTCTCTTGCCGACGCCCAAAGCTTCGCCAAACGCCATCGGGGAGACAATCTACATCGGAGCGACTCCTCCAAGTCTGGCCGATAGCAAAGCTCACGCCGACACCAAAACTCTTACCAACGCCAACTCCCATCGGGGTGACCACCATTCATCGGCCAGAAAACTTAAAGGTATGCCGATAAAAGGACCTCTTGCCGACGACTGGGACTCCACCATCGGTGAGACCATTCCCATCGGGAAGACTTCACAAGCCTCGACCAATAGATGTCCTCTCGCTGATGCCTGACTCTATCATAGTAACACATAGCTCGGAGTGACATTCACAGCCTTCGCCGATAGCAGGTCTCATGTCGATGACAAGTCTCGCCAACACTTCATCGGACAGACAGTTAATATCGGAGTGACATCCACATGCTCCACCGATGACCACCCTCATGCCGACGGACTTCTCATATGTCATCGATGAAACACCATCGGAATGACGAGTAACATCGGAGGGACTTCTGAATGCTAAGCCGACAATAGTTCTCTCACCGATATGACTATGAAACCTTGCATATTGCTCAACGGCTTCTCACTCTCGCCGATAGTGCTCTGTCAAGCCGATAACACAGGATAACCAAGGAACCAATGAACCTGTAATTTGAGTCACTAGTACTCAACATTTTCTCTCTCTCTCTCTCTCTCCCTGTTTTTGACACTTTTTGACACTTTTGCGACACTTGTCGATTTGCATTTTCTAAGCTTTCGACCCTGTTCCTAAGCCTTGTAAGCATCTTGCAGGTGCGTTTTCACCTTTCTCGTATGTTTTTCATCCTCTCCACCCCCTATAAGTCTTCTAGAGGTCCCCCTTATCCATCTCCAACTTTCAGGTTTTAGTTTCACTCAACCAATCCAAATCTCCCCCTATTATTTCTAGATCTCCCTCGAGAGATCCTGCAGTGCAAGTGGAGATTTGGATTCTTGCACATGATTGACCTATTTCCGGAGGCAGAACACCTCCTTTTTCTTTTCTCTACCATCTCCCATCATGCTTTTCCTCTAAAACCCCTTTTGTCCGAATCTCCCCCGGGCGACCCTAACTGGTGAAAGGGGTGACCCACTTTTTCTGTGCTTTAATAAAAAACTAATGGAACCACTACATAGCCCTCGAAAAAACATTTACTTTAAAAAAATGGCACGCAAAAAGGAGTTCGTATGTGCCTGAACAAGCTCCCAAAATTTCATATGAAAAACATTATTTTTGAACGTGAATTCCTAAATTCATTTTTATTTTTTTCATCACAAGTAAATAAAATTAATATTTTATTTACTCTCCAAATTATCCATTATCCATGAAATTAAGTCCCATAATTTTCCCCACTAATCACTCAAATTGACTACTCAATCAATGGTGTAGGAGCACCAAGGAGAATCAAAAGATTCATATCTTGTTTTGTTGTTTATTTTGTTTTGTTGGTTTCATAAGGTCTTGGAGACCATTCTCATGATGTAATAAGGCTATGATGCCATGTTTGCACTAAGCACTCATCATTGTATAGGAGGCAATCATAAAACCATAAAGGACAGTCAAACATTTCATGTTGTAAGCCTTGTAAAGGCATTGCAAAATGCTAGGAAGGTATGTCAAAGTCTTAATACCATTTCCACTTGTTTGAAGGCACTTGTAAAGACTAAACAATTCTAAACATATGAGGACAAGACTGGTCAACAATTGTAACTAGTTGAAATACCAAAAACTGCCAAGGAAGTTCGAATTGGTTGAGACCTTCCTCATCGACTAAACTGTTTCCTATGAAGCTATCAAGGTATATGCAAGTCTATATAACCTTGAACATGTAAAATGTATAGAGGAGAAGAAGCTTTATGCAATCAAAACACCATTCTCTTGCTATTTTCTGTTATTTTCTGAGTTTCCTGTAGGAACAGGCTGTACTCCTCTGTTGTACGGAATTGTCATGTCTCCTATGCTATTTGGGAGTGGAGTGTGGTGAAACAATTTCCATTCAAGTATGATTTGAAGCCATGATGTTGGGTAAGAAGCAAGTTATAATCATTTGATATTGGACTGTTTCTTGAAATCACTGTTTTCCTTGAAGAATCCACTGCTACAGGCCATACAGTAAGAAGGTATTGAACTGTTATCATTCCCTCATGTCTTGATTGGATAGTGCATTGAGTTAACTTGCATTTGAATGTAGTTTGGTGTCTTGAAGTTGCATTATAAGGGAGTTATAAGGTTTTATTCAAAAACAGTCTTATAGAACCCTGAACAAAGGATTTTGTGGGTTTTAGACTTCTACTCTCTGTTGTTCCAAGAAATACCTCTTAGGTTCCTTCAAATGGCTTAATACATGGTCTTATTAAGACCTTTCTAATAAATCTTGCAAAAACCAATTCTCCCACTCCTGCAATCAATCAAAACACCCAAAATGCAAGATAATACACCCATCCTCATCGTTGGAGGCAAAACCCTTGTTTAGGGTTCTATGAGACTATTTTTGAATAAAACCTTATAACTCCCTTATAATGCAACTTCAAGACACCAAACTACATTCAAATGCAAGTTAACTCAATGCACTATCCAATCAAGACATGAGGGAATGATAACAGTTCAGTACCTTCTTACTGTACGACCTGCAGCAGCGGATTCTTCAAGGAAAACAATGATTTCAAGAAACAGTCCAATATCAACTTGCTTCTTATCCAACGTCATGGCTTCAAATCATACTTGAATGGAAGTTGTTTCACCACACTCCACTCCCAAATAGCATAGGAGACATGGCAATTCCGTACAACAGAGGAGTACGACCTGTTCCTACAGGAAACTTAGAAAATAACAAAAAATAGCAAGAGAATGGTGTTTTGATTGTATAAAGCTTCTTCTCCTCTATACATTTTAAATGTTCAAGGTTATATAGACTTGCATATACCTTGATAGCTTCATAGGAAATAGTTTGGTCGATGAGGAAGGTCTCAACCAATTCAAACTTCCTTGGCACTTTTTGGTATTTCAACTACTTGCAACTGTTAACCAGTCTTGTCCTCATATGTTTAGGAATGTTTAGTCTTTACAAGTGCCTTCAAACAAGTGGCAATGGCATTAAGACTTTGACATACCTTCCTAGCATTTTGACATGCCTTTACAAGGCTTACAACATGAAATGTTTGACTATCCTTTATGGTTTTATGACTGCCTCCTATACAATGATGAGTGCTTAGTGCAAACATGGCATCATAGCCTTATTACATCATGAGAATGGTCACCAAGACCTTATGAAACCAACAAAACAAAATAAACAGCAAAACAAGATATGAGTCTTTTGATTCTCCTTGGTGCTCCTGCACCATACTTCCCAGGTGGAAAGAGAACTCAAGTCTCTCGAGGAAGTAGATCAGCAATTGTGACACCATGCTTCAAGATGTCTTCTTCAGTCATCCAAGTGGCATCTTCAATAGGCAAGCCACCCCATTTGACAAGAAACTATTTGTATATCTTCTTCCCAGTCTTCTTCAAGACCTTGGTGTCAAGAATGCATTCCAACTTCAATGGCTGATTGGGTGGAAGACCCTTGACCCAATCTTCATCTCCCATTGTTGTCATATCTGCCTCTAAATCTGCATTAGAATCACCTTTAAAAGGGAACAAATCTGAAACATTGAAGTAGGAGATATGGCCAAGCCTTGAGGAAGTTCAATCTCATAGGCATTGGGCCCAAACTTGTGCACAATTCGGCATGGTCCTATCTTCTTCATGAGGAGTTTGGTTGGCTACCCCTTAGGAAGTCTTTCCTTCTTCAAATGTGCCATAACCAAATCCCCAACCTTGTATTGTACATCTCTCCTTCTTTCATTGGCTTTCCCCTTGTATTTGTCATTGTTCTTTTGAAGAGTTTCTTTGACATTATCATGGATGTCCTTCATGGCCAATGCAAACTCTTCTCCTTGAGCACTTTTCCTTTCCAATCCATGGAGATCTCTCAATTCAAGAACACCTCTTGGATGAAGACCATAAACAATCTCAAATGGACTCCTTCCTGTGCTTCTATTGGTGGAATCATTATAGGAAAACTTTGCTTGAGGGATGATCATATCCCATGCCTCTCCATGTTGTTTGGTAAGACACCTGAGAAGGTTTTCCAAGGACCTATTCACCACCTCAGATTGGCCATAAGTTTGAGGGTGATAGGCTGAAGTAAAGGACAATTGAGTGCCCAACTTCTTCCACAAAGTGCACCAAAAATGGCCTACAAACTTTAGATCCCTATTAGTCACAATGTTAAGAGGCAAACCATGGATTCTAACAATTTCTTTGAAAAACAAACCAGCAATGTGAGAAGCATCATTAGTGCATTTACATGGCAAGAAATGAGCCATCTTATTGAATCTATCCACCACAACAAATATACTATCAAAGCCTCTTTGAGTCCTAGGAAGACCCAAGACAAAATCCATGCTAATACTTTCCCATGGCCTATTAGGAATAGGAAGTGGCTGATATAGACCAACATTAGATGAAGTATCCTTTGCCCTTTGACAAATACTACAACATTCAACAAATTTTCTGATATCTGATTGTATTTTAGGCCAAAAATAAAACCTCTTCACTTGATCCAATGTTTTATCCAACCCAAAGTGAGCTCCAAGTCCACCACAATGTTTTTCCTTTATGATGTTCTCCCTCATGGAACACCTAGGAACACATAGTTGGCTGCCTTTGAACAACATATACCTCCTTGAAATCTTCATCATCTTGATACATATGTTTGAGAGCATCAACCCCTACACTTTGCAACTGAATTTCTTGAACCATACACACCCTTCTACTCAATGCATCTGCCACTTTGTTAGCCTACCCCTTCTTGTGTTTGATTGAAAAAGTATAGGCTTGGAGTTGCTCAACTCATTTCATATGCCTATGATTGAGTTTCTCCTGTGAATTCAGAAAACTAAGTGCATGGTTGTCAGTATAAACAATAAATTCTTTTGTCAAAAGATAGTGCCTCCATTTTTTCAAAGCTTGTACCATTGCATACAATTCCAAGTCATAAGTAGAGTACTTCCTCTTAGTATCATTCAATTTTTCACTAAAGAAAGCAATAGGCTTGCCTTCTTGACTTAGGACAGCCCCTATAGCAAGGTTACTAGCATCACATTCCACCACAAACAACTTATTAAAGTTGGGAAAAACAAGTATGGGCTATTGTGCTACCTTTTGTTTCAGAATTTCAAAAGAATCATTGCCTGCCTTTGTCCACAAAAACTTACATTTCTGCCCCCCTTTTATGGTATCCAAAATTGGTGCACAAATATGACTAAAACCCCTTATGAATTTCCTATAAAATGTTGCCAAACCATGAAAATTTTTCACATCACTTGCTGTTTTTGGAGTTGGTCATGAGAAAATGGCTTCTACCTTTGTTGGATCCATCTTCAAACTACCTTGTGAAATCACAAAACCAAGATAGGTGAGTTCTTCCTTCATGAAGACACTCTTTTCCATGTTGATCATCGATTGTTCATCATGCAACTTCCTCAAAACTTGATCCAAATGTTGCAAATGCTCTTCCTTAGTCCTGCTGAAAACAAGAATGTCATCCAAATATACCACAACAAATTTGCCAATGAAATCCTTCAATACTTCATTCATGAGACGCATAAAAGTACTTGGAGCATTAGATAGACCAAATGACATCACCAACCATTCATAAAGACCCTCATTGGTTTTGAATGCTGTCTTCGATTCATCCCCTTGTTTGATTCTAATTTGATGATACCCACTCTTAAGGTCAATCTTAGAAAAGTATCTAGCCCCTCCCAAACAGTCCATTAGGTCCTCAATTCTTGGCATAGGGAACCTATATCTTATGGTAATCTTGTTAATGGCTCTAGAATCCATGCACAACCTTCATTTACCATCCTTTTTAGGGACTAGGACTATTGGGACAACACATGGGCTAAGGCTCTTTCTCACCAATCCCTTATCCAACAATTCTTGTACTTGCTTGGCAATCTCTTCATTTTGTGAAGGTGTCATCTTGTAGGCTGCTTTGTTTGGAAAAGTAGATCCCAGTATGAAGTCAATTTGATGGCTTATGTCCCTAATAGGTGGCAACTCATTAGGCATTTCTTCGACCATAATCCCCTTATACTTCTCTAGCAATTGTTGCACCTCATTAGGAACTTCTTCCTTACTAGGATTATGCAAACTAGGACTATTTTTTGGCTTCAAAATCAGAGCATACCCTTGGGTTCCTTCCTCCTTAAGGGCATCTAAAAAATCTTTACCACTCACAATCATGACACTTGACCCAACATTCTTCTCTACATGCTCATCGGGCAATGGATCCATTCTATACTTTTTACCATTCTTAGTTATGATGAAAGAATTAGTTTTACCATCATGTTGTGATTGAACATCATATTGCCATGGACATCCTAACAACAAATGACAAGCATCCATAGGAATTACATCACACAAAATTTTGTCCTTATATTCTCCTATCTCAAATTCAACCCATGATTGTTCATCTACCAAAACTTGTTGCTCTTTATTCAACCATGATACTTTATAAGGACTAACATGAGGAAGCCTTTTCAATTTCAATTTGTCTACCATTTCAATGGAAACCAAATTTTTAGTTGAGCCTAAATCAACAATTACCTTGCAAAGCTTACCATAGGCCTTGCATGTTTGCCTGAACAACGTCTTCCTTTGAGGGGGTTCTTGTGTTTGAGGCACCTTCAACACGGTTCTTCTCATCATCAAACTTTCTCCTTCATGGACCGGGGCTGCACTTCCAATTGGAGAGTTGACACTTTGGCAATCTTCCTCTTGGATCAATTGGTTCCTTCTCTCTCCTCCATGAGAGCTTGAGGCTTGGTTTTCGGGACACTTGAAGGCTGGATGTCCCACTTGGTTGCAATTGTAGCACCTTCCTGTGAAGACATTAGGACCTCTCCTTGGTCCACCAAATCTACCTCTTCCATTAGGCCTTCTTCCTCTAAAGCCTCCTCTAGAACCAGATTCTCCACTTTGCTCTTGGGAACTAGATTCCCCTTGGCTTCTTTGGAATTGATTTCTGCCCCCAAAACTGCCCCTACCTCTGAAATTTCTGCCACCTCTTCCTCTATTTTTCTGCTCACCTTTCCTCTTCAACTTCTCTTCAGCCCTTAATGCCACTTGAAAGCATTTTCCATAGTTTTAGGTGTTAATAAACTTATCTCATCTTGAATATTAAACCTCAAACCATTTAGATACCTTGCCACTTTATCTTTTTCATCCTCCATGTAGCCACAACGAAGAGTGTATTTGTGAAACTCCTTGGTGTAAGTAGCCACATCCAAATCTCTTTGCTTGAGATTTTGCATCTTCTTGTAGATCTGCACCTCATAGTCTGATGGAAGGAATTAGGACTTGATCCTCTCCAACATTCTGCTCCATGAAGAGATCATACTCTTCCCATTCTTTACCCTCTCACCTTGGGTGTAATTCCACCATGTAAGGGCAACACCTTTGAGTTTAGTTTTTGCAAAATTAACCCTCTTGCTTTCAGGAACTTCTTTGTATTCAAAGTAGTTGTTTAGAGCCTCAATCCACTCCATGACTTCATCAGCATTCAACTTCCCACTGAACATGGGAATCTCCATCCGAGCCTCTGAAGAATCCTTGCCAATTACCTTGATGGCTTCAAGGAAATGCTTTTGATCAGTCGGTACCTCTACTTCTTCTTGTTCTTGTTCTTCTTCCTCTTTCTCTTCCTCTTCATCTAAACCTTCATCTATCCTCTTCCCTATCCTCAATGCCTTCAACTCTGCTTGGAGTGCTTTCTTGACTCCACTTTTGATCTTCTCTTCCATCTCCTTGAACTTCTTGACCACTTCGGTGGTCGTCCCCTTTGGAGGCATATTGTTGGCCTCTCCTTCACTCTCCTCTGCTGACATATACCAGGCCAACAACAAAACCTTTTATGGCTCTGATACCACTATGATGTAGAGGCAATGAGATAGTTGGAGGATAGAAAACTAGACAAGGTTCTCTTTCACTCAATAGCCCAAAATCAAAGGTCTTTACACAAAAGTGGGAACAACAAAAAGAAACTCATGGATCATCATGGAAAGGTTGGTTTGGGATGTTAGGGGACCCATTCCATCCATTGGCTAAGGCAGACTAGACTCAGGATTGGTACTTCCTTCACAAACCCCCAAAATGGCTTGTAGCCCTCCAAAATGACAACAATCCTAATAACTTTTGACTCAGACCTCCAAATACAAATCTTAGACAATCAGTAGATACCCATTATGGCCCCCTATCACATATCCCAAATTGGGTATGGCTTGTTTTGGATGGAATATCTCAACCAATAGCCCCTCTCAATGACCTAGAGCCCCAATTAGGCCAAAATTACAAAGAGACTACCTTAAAATGCAAGCCCAGAACTCAACAAAGGGTTTGAACATGTAGGATACTTGCCAAAATAAGCCATTTTGGGGGTTTGTGAAGGAAGTACCAATCCCGAGTCTAGTCTGCCTTAGCCAATGGATGGAATGGGTCCCCTAACATCCCAAACCAACCTTTCCATGATGATCCATGAGTTTCTTTCTGCTGTTCCAACTTTTGTGTAAAGACCTTTGATTTTGGGCTATTGAGTGAAAGAGAACCTTGTCTAGTTTTCTATCCTCCAACTATCTCATTGCCTCTACATCAATCAAGTTTCAATTAAATTAGTTAACTATGCAATCAATTTAGTTAACTAATAAGTCAAATTAGTGAACTCTTCAATCAAATTAGTTATCTAATAAATTAATTTAGTTAACTCATCAATCAAATGAGTTAACTATTCTATCAAAGCATGTTAACTCCCAATCAATCTAGTCTACTGCCTAATCAATTGAGTTCACTGAGTAATCAAAGTAATCAATCTTGTTAACTCCCCAATCAATCCTCATTAACTCTTCAATCAAATTGAGTTAACTTCTCAATCAATTCCACCTCTCATCCCTTCTTCTAACCTATAAATACCCCTCACCTCTTCATTATTTTCCAAGTTGAGTAAGTTGGAGAATACTCTTCTCATCTTCACAAGCTTTTTCAAGCTTCTTCACAGGCCTTTGAGCCTCTTTCTTCATTTCTTTATTTAGTTTTCCAAAGCTTCAAAGCTTTCATTGTTGCATAGCTTCAAAGCTCTTCCACGGAGGCAAATTTATTGTGCACACAGCTCTTGCCAGTTTTTGCTCTCCAAATCAACATTCTAATGCTCTCACAGGACGAAGGTGCCTTTTTCTTTATTCATTGTTCAACCAAGCATCATTATGCTGCTTCAATTATTGTGCTCATCCAAAGCTCTCATTGAGCTCTTTCAAGCTTCAACAAGCTTCTTTTTGCTTCTTTGTGTCGTTTTGTCATCAAGACATCTTCCCACTGCTTCAAAAGGGCTCTGGGTTGCCAACATCAAGGATTTCTGAGGGTAGTGGAGTCACACAAATCTTCATTCTTTCAGGTTCTTTTATTGCTTTATTCAATTTATAGTAATTAAAAAATCAAAATTGCTCTTGGGAATAGTAGATCTTTGCTTTTTCCTTGATAGATTAGATCTTGCATGTTAGAATAATTGTTTTCAAATTCCTAGATCTAGACTATTTGTAGAAGCAATTTCCCTTCCTAGATTAGATTATTTCAAAACAAATCAAAAACCCAAAACCATAGATTAAAATTACATTAGGAAAAGTCATATTAGCTTGCATTTCATATTTCAATTATTAGAATAGAAAAAGCATCTTTATTTCCATAAAATACTAAAAAAGCGCAAAACAAGTTTGCATATCATTTAGCTTTGCATATAGAAACCCTAGAAAAGTAGATAAATTGCAAACCCTCGATACCATCACGAGGTAAACACGGTCAAAATGATTCAATCAAACCCTTGATCACATCACAAGGTAAAACACAAGTCAAAACATAACCAAACCCTAGGTCAGCTAAACCCTAGGTCAAAACCCTAAGTCTAATTAAGGTTGGTCTTCACATATTTACCTCTATCTTGGCTCACGAATGTGCCTAGGAGTGAGAGGAGAGTGGGTGAGGGCTATCCTCAACAAGATTGAGGAAATCAATCCACGACAATAGCAGGAGACATTTACTTTACCACAATAAGATTCATTTGTCCTCTTATTAATAAAAGAACAAAGACAGCTCCAAATACAACAAGAACTCATTCAATGAATTGAAAGACAAGAGTGTTGGCAAGAGACACTATATGGATTCATGGTTGTTGTCATTGATGGCAACAAAGGTCATCCCACATATCCGCAAGTCATAATGTGTCTCTACCGGAAGTCAGAATAAAGAATGTTGTGGTCCGGTGAAGAAGAACAGAGCATGTGGCAAGGTCCGACAGATTGGTCCGGACCTCTCAGAGGAAGTGTCTTGGTGCAGTGCAGATTTGGGGAAGTCAAGAGGACTACCTTGAGTGGTATATTCCAAGGATTTAGCCTCCGGTGATGGACAAGGAAAAAGATATGATTGGTTGAGTACCGGATTCCTGAGAGACAATGATAACAGAGGAAGAACTGACTGGCAGAGTATCAGACTGCTTTCCGGATGGGTTACTGTTGATGACAGAGGTTGTGAAGGCATGAATCATGTTTGGCCGACATGATTAATGATATCTACAAGTATATGCTTGATCCGCATTGCTTGGTGAGGAAGGATTCAACCGACAGAATGAGAGTTTATAAGAAACTAGACTGTTCCGGATGCCGACTAGAAAGGTGATGAAATTACTTGTGCGGATATATATAGAGGATGGATTTAGTTGTGAAGTGTGGTGTTGATGTGGAGATATATGCGAGCAAGTCCAGATAAGAGCAGAGGTAGCAAAAAGGATCCGGTATGTGAAAGATAGCAGAATAAAGAACAGAGGAAAGATGAAGTGCAGCAGATCAGTGTACTGAGCCTAACCGGAACTGAACTCCAGTATATGCAGATGCTTCCAATCAGTTCAAGACTGTGATTCTCATCACTTTGTAGACAGTGTGTCTTCTTGTAGGCAGTGGGTCTCTTGTGAGCAGTGTGCTCGGGCAGTGAGCCCTAATTGGCAAGTGCCATTTTTGTAATTTCCTATTCTTCTAACAGAGAATAATTTTGGGTTAATCACCCCGTGGTTTTCTCCCTTAACAGGGTTTCCACGTCAAAAATACTGTGTCATGTGTTTCTTGTTTTATGGTTAATGTTTTATGTTTGATTTTATGCTGCATCAATTAAAAGGAAAGTTCAATAAGGGAAATAATTAGGATAACTGATTCACCCCCCCTCTCAGTTATCAACAATTGGTATCAGAGCTAAGTTCCTCCTAATAGAGCCTAACAGCTTGAGGAAGATCTGGGATTTCAAATGGATGCATATGGTTTAAGGGAGCAACTCAAGACTGCTCTTGAGGATCTTGAACAGTCAAATTCTGAAGTCAGTGAATTAAAGGAAAGACTCAAACAGGCTGATGAATTCATGAGAGAATTAAAAGACAAATTAAGTCTCTCTATGAAAAAGAGAAAGGAGCTGCTTCAACAGTTGGCAAGGCAAAGTGAAGAAAGCAATACAAATGAAGAATTGACTGAGCAAACCAAGTTATGTGAAAAGTTATCAAAAGAAGTCATTATGTTAAGACATGAAATGGAATCAGGAACTATAAAATTTACTCAAGAGATTGAAGAAAAAAGAAAGGCTGAAGACAATCTAAGACAATCTCTTAAAGAAAAATCAGAAGAATGCCACCAGATGGACAGGATTATCAGACATCTTGAATCTGATCTTGAAGATGCCAAAGATAATGAAGGAAAACTTGAGGATCAAATTGCCTCTCTCAAAAGAGACCTTCAAACAGCAAATGAATATAAAGAGAAATTCAAGATAAGTTCTGCTCAACTTGAAGTTCTTCTTGGAAGTCAAAAGAGGACAGATGACAAGTATGGTTTGGGATATGAGAAAGGAGAAAGCTCCGGATCCGGTCAGAAGAATCTTGGATCAGAAAATCCAAGGAGCAGGCCTAGAAGACCTCCGGTAAGACAGCCAAATGCTCAAAGATATCCATCCTTCAATGGATACTGCCACAACTGCAACCACTTTGGTCACAAAGCTAATCAGTGCAGAATGAGAATGAATCAGAATAATTCATCCTTCTCCGGACAGTGCTTTAACTGCAAAAGGTATGGACACAAATCCCATGAATGCAGAATTATGCAAGTAAACAAATCATTCAAAGGTAGATGCTTCACATGCAATAGAGTAGGTCACATTGCTAATCAATGCAGATCAAGAGGATATCAGTCAAATATGCAAAGAAATGTTATTTGCCAAATCTGCAATAGGTCCGGTCATAATGCTAAAGTCTGCAGAAACAAGAATCAGGACGAAAGAGGTCCGGTGTATAATCAGAATCAAGACAAGGGTAAACAAAAGATGAATGCGGATGAGGTTAGGAATCAGATGAGCAAGATTTGGGTGAAGAAAAGTTCAGAGAATGTAGAGGTTGGATCCGCACCAGACTCTGGTGCTGATATTTCTTCCGGAAATTAAAAGGTGAGCTCAGGCTCAGGGGGAGACTCAAAGAAAATCTTGTTCCCCCAGCCAAACAAGTGGTGCCGGATGTGGCACAAGATGCGGATCAAAGGGTTTGTAGATATGAGTCTTGAGATACTTCAGTCAAGTTTTCAGAGGTCCGCATGGAGTTATGAAGAAGCTGTGATCGATCAAATAAGACCTGTTCAGGGAGATGCTCCGGTATGATAAAGGATTACAAAAAGGTCCGGGAAGATCCGGAAATGCACTATCTTGTTCTGCGGATTGGACAGAGTGTTTGGGATGTTCTTGCAATATGTTACCTCGATTCATTCATGATTGAAAGATCCGGATGATATCCACAGATCAGGACTAATCCGGGATACTCCAAACTATCCAGACAAGGCAAACCGGAATGATGTAGGTGAAGCATTTATTGCAGACAGATATTAGGGTTCGCGGAGCAATTTAAGGGATTTCTCAAAGGTCATTTGCTCATTCTGCACTCGAGAAGAAGCGAAAAGTGGAGCTCTGCAACAAGGTTCATCAAGCACACCTAGGATCTCCTGCCGAAGCTATTGCATAAAGAAATCAATCCAACCACTCCGTGCAAACCGAAGGCGCATAAGGTATTCTCCGTTTTTCATTACCTCACTGCAAATCTTTGAAGAATGGCTACTCCAAACATAGTTAAGATCTCTGATAGACCTCGCCCCTCATTCAAGAAACATCCTTACAAATCATTGGAGGTAGATCCACTAGGAGCCTTCTCTAGTGTTCCTCACGGAGTTTTACATACCGAAGACATTAGGGTTTACATACATGCAAACATTGAGGAATTTGGGGAATTCAAATTAAGAGACCTCTATCACAAGCAGCTGATAGACAATGCTTTTGAGCTTAAACCAGAGTATAAGGATATCCAGAAGAAACAATTTGAGCAATTTATTCATTTCCCCTGCTTTGAAGAAGATGAATGGGTCCGGTATGTACTGAGCAGGATGCATGACAACTTTCTATGGCTAGATAGACCCTGCAAGATCACAAAAGAGGCAATTAGAGCAGTAACTGGTCTATACTCTTCCGGAGGGGTACCTATCCTCAAATCTGTCAAGAACAACATTGTAACTGAGGCCACCGGATCAAAATTTGATAAGAGGGCAATGACCATTGAAGACATCTCGGATCCGGATATCAAATATGCATCAATGATAATAGGATACAAGATCTATCACTCCAGCAGGGAGAATTCTGTATCCGGAACTGCAATATACACTGCCTATGAAATGCTAAGAAAGAATGCAGAATATGATCTCTGTGAACTACTGCTAAGCCAATTAATGGAAAATATACAGAAAATCAAGAAGGATAAGAAGAATTCCTTTAAGTATGGTACTCTTATTGTATGTCTATTCTTCTACTTCATGAATGAGCTACCCGGAACAAGTGGATGGGTATGGCAGAATGACAAACCTGTTGCAGTCCAGATAAGAGACTATCTGCATGGACTTGGGGATGCAAAAGCGTGAAATACAGCTCTATGGGGATACTTCAAAAACTTTCAGAGCATGATGCAAGCAAGAGAGAGAATTCCCCAGTCTCTTGTTGAAAAATACAAAGACTCAGTGTGCTTTATGGTTGACACTGATCAGTGCCTAATGGAGGCAGTAGAGCCAAGGACTGTCTGGATCATGCCCATGGGGTATGAAGTAGATGAACAGATAGTGGAGCTGCATGTTCAACACATGCTAAGTCAGCCCAAAGATCCTAAGGCAGAAAGGTTTGGAACCTTTGAGGAGCTGAGTGTAAAAATACATGTAGAACTCAGGGAACCTGAGATTAAAAGAAAGGTGAGAAAAGAAGTAGAGCACATTGCTCAAGGCCTAGGTATCTCAAAGGAGGCACTTGATGCCAGCCGGGAAAAGAGGAGGAAGGCCGAGGAAGAAGAGAAAAGCAAAGAAAGTGCTCCGGTTGAAGCTCCCACCCGGACCAGATCATCAAAGAGACCTGCACCTCCCACAACCAAAAGTTCAAAACCAGAAGTTCAGGCATCCGGTAAGAGATCCAAGACAAAAGCCACAAGGGCTTATGGAAGCCAAAAGGATGAAGAGGAAACAGAATCAGATGAGGGAGTAAGAGAAGTAAAGAAACAGAAGAAGAAAGGATCCGGTAAGCCCTCCACAGGCCAAGACAAGGATGAAATGGCAGAGGTAACTGTTGAAAAGCCCACTCTGTCACTAGAGAGCATAATCAAGTCGGTCACGGTGGATGGAAACCTTCAACCAATGACTGAATCATATGATGACTTCAGTGAGGCCGACCAAAAGACTCTGCAGGAGGCCACAGTAAAATATCTTAACATATATAATAAGGCTTTCATTGAAATAATATCTCTTATTCCTAAAAGCCTAGAAAAGGAAATGGAAGTAAGAAAGAATAATGCTCATGCTAAAGATCTTGAGATCCGGGAGCAGATAGCTATTCAGCTATATCCTCAAATTGATCCCAAGACAATGAACATTATCTTCAAGGACTGCAAAGATGAGTTCAGAAGCAAAGCCAGGATGAATCAACTCATGCTTGGCGAGACTGACAAAGTGGCCCAAGAAACAGAAGAGATCCTCCGGAAGGCCTTCAAAAGGTTCAATCTTCCGGTTGTAGAGGATTTAGGTACAGAAACAGCTGAGGACTTGGGACCCTCTGCTCCAGAAGAAGTGGCCCATGAACAAACTAGCATCTCTCCTCCGGTTTCCCCTACAGTCTCCGGATCCAAAGAAGAAGAGCAATTACAGGAGAAGGAAGCAGTGGTGAAAGACAAAGAGGTTGACAGTTCTAAGACTGCAGAAGAAAAGAAACATTTGTCTCCGGCAAGAGACACTGCACAAACTGTTCAACAATTTTTGAGCAAAGAAACTCTAGAGATTGATGAACCGGAGCTTCTAAAAGGTCCATTTGATTTTGACTCTCTCTCTCCGGTACAAACAATGAAGATAGCTTCATTTGCAAATGCCAAGGCAAATGAAAAGCTCCTGAAGTCTCATATGGAAGACTGTGAGTTGATAGAGGCTGCTTCCGGAGTACTTGTAAAAATCATGCCATCAATCCAGATAGATCCGACAGCTTCCACTTCCGGTAATCTAAAAACCTTAGTCAGCAGTATTGATACACATTTTGATTCTCTAGAAAAATCAGCTGAAGAAAAGGTCCGGAAGGAATTTTTGGATAAGAGATTTTCAGAAATATTAGAATTAATCTCTAAAGATAGGAAGATTGTAAGCATTGGAATAAAGAGCTTAGAGAATGCTCTTAAGGATGGCGGTGACATCTATAAATTTTGTATATCCTGGTCAAAGGCAACAACAGCATTTGACAAGAAAATAAAAGAGGAACAGGATAAGCTACAAAGCTTATCTCAAAGTTTTGATCCTCTCTCTTCCTCTATAATAAATCAAGAATGTCAGACCATTGCAGTCTTGAATGAAATAAAAAATCTTGAGAAGGAAAGGAAGAACATCACTAACCGGATGGGAGAACTTAGAAGGATTATAATCCCTAAGTTGGAAACTATGCATGAGGCCATCAGTGATGCTCAGACCACCGCCCAAACAAAAGATCCGACAGATCTCAAGCGGGCAGAAGCTTTTGCATTTTTGCTAAGTGGTCACATTTCAATTTTGGATAGAATGAAGCAAAGTTGGGCTACAGAAATGATCCAATTGCAGACATCCTTTGCAGACATTCTTCAGTACATGTGAGTATGTAAATATGCGGCTATATATAGAAAATTTTTGAAAATTTTGGTGTGCGGACCCTACCCTTTGCCATTGATGTCAAAGGGGGAGTGAGGAGCAGTGAAAAATGAGGGATCCAACTAAGGGGGAGTTCCGGAAATTGTATATAAGGACATAGCATCAGCAAAGGGGGAGCATAGTGAAAACACTTAGTCATTTTTCACTAAGTGTTGCCATCAATGCCAAAGGGGGAGATTGTTGGCAAGAGACACTATATGGATTCATGGTTGTTGTCATTGATGGCAACAAAGGTCATCCCACATATCCGCAAGTCATAATGTGTCTCTACCGGAAGTCAGAATAAAGAATGTTGTGGTCCGGTGAAGAAGAACAGAGCATGTGGCAAGGTCCGACAGATTGGTCCGGACCTCTTAGAGGAAGTGTCTTGGTGCAGTGCGGATTTGGGGAAGTCAAGAGGACTACCTTGAGTGGTATATTCCAAGGATTTAGCCTCCGGTGATGGACAAGGAAAAAGATATGATTGGTTGAGTACCGGATTCCTGAGAGACAATGATAACAGAGGAAGAACTGACTGGCAGAGTATCAGACTGCTTTCCGGATGGGTTACTGTTGATGACAGAGGTTGTGAAGGCATGAATCATGTTTGGCCGACATGATTAATGATATCTACAAGTATATGCTTGATCCGCATTGCTTGGTGAGGAAGGATTCAACCGACAGAATGAGAGTTTATAAGAAACTAGACTGTTCCGGATGCCGACTAGAAAGGTGATGAAATTACTTGTGCGGATATATATAGAGGATGGATTTAGTTGTGAAGTGTGGTGTTGATGTGGAGATATATGCGAGCAAGTCCAGATAAGAGCAGAGGTAGCAAAAAGGATCCGGTATGTGAAAGATAGCAGAATAAAGAACAGAGGAAAGATGAAGTGCAGCAGATCAGTGTACTGAGCCTAACCGGAACTGAACTCCAGTATATGCAGATGCTTCCAATCAGTTCAAGACTGTGATTCTCATCACTTTGTAGACAGTGTGTCTTCTTGTAGGCAGTGGGCCTCTTGTGAGCAGTGTGCTCGGGCAGTGAGCCCTAATTGGCAAGTGCCATTTTTGTAATTTCCTATTCTTCTAACAGAGAATAATTTTGGGTTAATCACCCCGTGGTTTTCTCCCTTAACAGGGTTTCCACGTCAAAAATACTGTGTCATGTGTTTCTTGTTTTATGGTTAATGTTTTATGTTTGATTTTATGCTGCATCAATTAAAAGGAAAGTTCAATAAGGGAAATAATTAGGATAACTGATTCACCCCCCCCTCTCAGTTATCAACAAAGAGGACATAAATGAAAGAAACCGCTTACCCACACAAAGGTGGAATAGAAGAAACCCCAACAAGAGAAGAGAAACTAGTGACCCTTCAGGTCATAGGGTTATCTCAACAACAACTACCATCGAATGAAACATTCAACTTAGCACACAACAATAAAGGCTACAAAACTTGCTGACCCCTCTCCATGAAGTCTAGCTCTCCAATGAGCCAGACCCCCGCTGTGTCTCACGTCCTCTCGAATGGCTACTTCCACAAGAGCAAGAGTGACATGGCGGATCACCCCGTCGCAAGGAGGGAAGGGTCCATGTGCGTGACGAAATCTAACCTGACAGCCCCAGGCAACTAGAGTCATAATTTTGAGCATACATAATGTCATGTTGCTCACTAGATCAAAGTCATCAATTGCATGTGGTGATAAAATGTGAGTGTTGCATGTTTTATGCATCTAGCTATCATGATTACTAATCTTAGAAATATTACATTTGATAATATTCATGTAAGATAACATGTCAAGATTTGAAGAAGTTGTACACTAGTTTCACCCATCTTTTTAGTTGAGATCCTAGAAGTAGTTGCGTAGTTTGATCAGGATTCATAGAAATAATTAAATTGAGAGATACATTTCAGTTGGAATAAAATCATTTTACAAGGATGTTTATGACCCCATTCAACACAAAGTGGCATATTTTTAGGGCACGATTCTTTTCCATATAGGAAATATTAAATTTACATGATTCTACCTGACAGGTTATGAAAACAATTAAATTTTAAGTTTCAAAGAGGCTGGAACAAAATAGATTTATAGAGGACCTTGTGGGATTATTCTATGTTGTGGCTAGTTTTTGAGTAAAAATATGCCTCTAGTCAAAAGTTATCATGTCTCGCACCTGCTCAGAGTCCTGCATTAATCATCTTAAGTCATCATACAAGGTGTTCATGGTAGTTTTCAACGTTCAAAATTCTCCAAAAGTTTTATTCCACTTTTTTGGTGAATTAACAAGTTAGCTAACTAGCCAAAATTCTAAAAAAACACTTTTTGTTGAAGAGTTAGAAAGTTAGGAAAACCCTCGAAATCCCAACAAAAAAAACTTTTTCTTGAAAAGTTAGAAAGTTTGCGGAAATCCTAAAATACATGTTGGTAAATAAGTTTGAAGTTATAAAAGTTTTATTTTAGCAAGTTTTAAGGTTCCCTAATGTCCCTAATCATCGAAATACTCCTTTTGGTAGGATAAAGAGTTTGGGAACCTCTTGAATCATCGAAAAGTATGCTTTTTTGGTAGGTTCTAAGGTTTCCTAACTTCCTGAATCATCGAAGAAGTGTTTTGTCAGACATTTTTAGGGTTTGAAAACTTATCTTTGTTTTGAAGCTTCTCTGTTGCATTCATCCATTTCCTTTGCCAGCATCTTCCTTCCATGCCAAAAATAGGAGCTTTGCACTAGCATTTGCACCTGAGTAGTGGTAGGGGAAGTTTTATCAGATATTATAGTTGGAAATCCTCTAGTAAACATGCCTACAAAATGTGGAAACCTGTACACTTGAGAGAGATTATCTCATGGAATACCATGGCGTAGGACACGCACAAAGTGGATTTATTGAACAAGCTTTCAAAACTTTCAAGAAAATGCATAAGGTGGGTGTTAAAACAAATTCCACACCCTTTACCACCATCTTATTTAAACAACATGTGTGCCAAAAGGGATCTATAGAGATGTGTATGTTGACAAACTGCCTCAAAAGGTCACAATCTCATGAAATGTAATGACTTCAGAATATGTTGAACATGCATTTGAAACTTTTAAACAAATGCAATTGAACTGTGTATGGCCAAATTCCACAAACCTTTGCCATCATGCTCTAGGCCTGTGCTGAAATGGGAGTGTATGGAAATCTATCAAAGCATAATGGAAGGGGATTTTTTTGTTAGTGTAGAATTTCTATTCTAGGATATTCCTCTAGATAAGTTTTCTAGTTGTTAGGTTGCTGAAATAATGATTGCTTAGTTGTGCAATCTAAAGCTGATTGCTTAGTTGTGCAATCTTGGATGGAGTTGCATGCCTTTTTGTCTAGTTGGCAGTTGCTTTTCTAGATGGCTCATCTTCTGCTATATATATTGTACTAATTCCTAAGCTAAATGTAATTCAAATACAATGAAAGCAATGCAATCAATGAAATTGTTCACAGTTTATTCTTCACTTTAATTTGTGCAAGTGTAATTTGCTGCTCGACTGATTCACAAATTCTACATGGTATCAGAGCTAGATTAGTTTGAGTGCAAATTTGTTTTATATTGTGCAAATTTATTACCATGGAGGCATATGTAAACCTTTGTTTCTAGGTGCATGCAGATTTCAATGAAGATTTTCACCACCATGGAGGCAGATGTAAACCTTTGTTTCTAGATGCATGCATGCTAGTTCCCCTATTTTTTTGCATGCTCCTTGCTTTTTTTTTTCTAGTTTGATTCTTTAAATATTGTGTCTGCTTTGCGAGCACCGCATGATAAAGATCTGGGAAAATTTGGGGCTTTGTGAAAACCTTTGTTTCTTTAAAATTGTATGTGCTTTGTGAGCACCGCATGATAAAGATCTGGGAAAAATTGGGGGTTTCTACTTAATGTATTTAGTATAGGTTTCTTACATTATGCTTTTGAATAAACAAAGGATAAAAGTTGCTAATTAACTGCCGGAGCTTCGTACCATTCAGAGCACATCTTTGCAATCATCAAATCTTCCCACAATCAGCATCTATATTCAGAGACCAGGTGTCTGTCTATTCAACCACATCCATTTGAAAAGTGTATACTGAAATATCGAACTACAATTTCAAAGTATCCTGGAGGTGCTCATGCAGTGGTTTCTATGATTCTGATCTGTATCTTGTTGTTGGATTTATCTGCATTCTTCATCTGCAGTTGTAGCTTTCTTCTTTCAAAGTTTAAATAAATTGTTAGGAGTTTTTCCACTTGGGTTTTCTCCTTTCCTCTTTGTAATTGGGTAGCTTAGTTGCCAGGACCCATATCTCTCTTTTCACCTAGCTACACTTAAGGGGGGTGTTATTGTAGAATTTCTATTCTAGAATATTCCTCTAGATAAGTTTGCTAGTTGTTAGGTTGCTGAAATAATGATTGTTTAGTTGTGTAATCTTGCATTAAAGTTGATTGCTTAGTTGTGCAATCTTGCATGGAGTTGCATGCCTTTTTTTCTAGTTGGCAATTGCTTTTATAGATGGCTCATCTTCTGCTATATATATTGTACTAATTCCTAAGCTAAATGTAATGCAAATACAATGAAAGCCATGCAATCAATGAAATTGTTCACAGTTTATTCTTCACTCTAATTTATGCAAATGTAATTTGTTGCTCGACTGATTCACAAATTCTATATTTTTGTTAAATGCTGTGAATGCAAAGGTTGTAGCCATACTCTTGTAGGAAAGATATGTACAAAATGAATTTTTTGAAAATGTTAGAAACTTTCTTGCAAATGCAATCATCTATGTAAAGCCAAATTTCTCAACTACTGCCAGCATCTTCCTTGCACTTGTATGCTCTCTTCTTAGTTTGGATGCCACAGATATCAATGGAGATCAACACCTTGACGTGAAACATGATATAATTAAAAAAAAAGACTTGATGCCTTTGGAAATGTTATTAAGATGGGGAGTAATGGAATTGCTGGACCAAAGATTGACAAACCTTTACAATGGCATGGTGGCAGGTTGGAACACAATGAAACATATTGTGGATCTTGCTATGGTACAAAAGCATCAAATGATGATTGTTGTACTTCATGTGAGGAAGTCCATAATGCTTACCATGTTAAAGGCTGGAGATTGACAAATCCTGATTTGATAGATCAATGCAAAAGGAAAGGATTTTTGAACAATATCAAAGAGGAAGTTGGTGAAGAATGTAACATATATGGATCCCTTGAAGTAAACAAAGTGGCTGAGAATTTCCATTTTTCTCCTGGTAGAAGTTTTCAATATTCTAAAATGCATGTGCACGATCTAATGACATTTCAGACATAAATCATCAATGTGAGTCATACAATACACAAATTAACATTTGGAGCACACTTCTCATGAGTTGTAAATCCTCTTGATGGATTTTATTGGACACAAAAATGAGAATTGACACGTATCAATATTTTATTAAGGTGATTCTTGTTAGGTCTAAAAAAAGCAGGTCGTTAACCCTAAGAGGTTGCCAAGTTCTCTTGATGATTTTGGCTAACTGGAATAGGGTTGATATGGTTAAAACCCCCTTCACTTCAGGCTCTACTAGACCTAGGTGGGTATACCTTAACCACTAATGCAGACTTGTATGACCTTCACATTGGCATATGGGTGTGAAGTAGATGTAAGGGTGTGAATTATTCTTAAGGCTAATGTTTGCAGTTTAAAAATGTGAATAAGGTTTTGAAATGTTATTTTGAAATGACCAGTGCTTTATCTATTTGGTAAATGGGATCAAGGATTAAATGATTTGCAAAATTACTTGGCTTAACTCTGATTATCTAGCACCTTTTTAAATGTTCACACCTTATGTGAACGTGCAGGATTGTTAGTTGCTAGACTCTTCTTTAAGATCCAATTGACTCTTTCAAGTTACTATGTTTGCTTGAAAAGATTTAATTCTATTTGAAGGAAACCCACCAATATGATTTACTTTAAAAGATTTAACTCAAAGTAGAGACCAACAAATATAAACCACCTAGATCAACTTCTAATAGAAACCAATTCAAAAGCATCCACACAATGACAACAAATGTGCCTTGATAAATCTAGTGATTTAAATAACTAGAAATAGCCAAGATGGAGACAGTCAAGTAGCTTCTAAACTTTGATATCAATAAAATATTAGAACACCATAGATATATCCACAAATTTAACCATCCTTGCCCATTAGAATATTAAAATATCATAGCAACGTCTTGAACTTGAAATATGATTGGAGAGAATAGTATTTTAAATATATAACATGTCTTGCTGAATGATGATTTAGACTAGGCCTTGGTTTCCCTTATAAATATGGGAAGCAAACAAGCTTCAGGCCTGAATCGACACAACCATTCATGAATTGTACCCCTTTGTAACTAAAACATGATTAAGAGATAGAGATTAAGGGCATAAGCAATTAACTAAGATCTGGATCCGTTAGTCATTGTAGAGCACCCATGACCACAGGTCTGGCAAGGTACTCCTCTCCATGTTGCAGTATCTGTTAAATGTGTTGTGCCCATTTCTATTGTTGAAGTCATATATCACAAATTTTTTTCAAAATTTCATTCTTTTTTTCCATGCTCCTTTCATACTGTTCTGGTAATGAATAGGTTTACCTTGGCATTGTGATCAATGTATTCTTGAGATATACAAGTATCTACGGAAATTATGTCCCTCATGACAGATTCTAGCTTAAAGATTTTACCCAACTGTTTATGTGTATTCTCTATCACCTTGTCTTCATCATTGACTTTCTGCAGAGCTATGGGTAATAACTGAGCCAATTCTTCTTTCCATGGATCTTTATCCTATATATTACCCTCATTATTGAAGAAATTAGGAAATGCCATATCCCCATGTAGATCAAAATCACCAATATCTTCTATCAATATTGTATTAAACCTTTCATGTTCAATAATCAATCTATTGCATTCCTTAAGTGCCTGCTCATTAATGTTTTCTTTGGCTTTTAGTTCTTCTTTCTTTTCAAGCATTCTAAGATGCAATCTTTTATGTTCCTAATAAGCATTATGGGTTCTTTTATGTAAGTCCCATACTTGATCATTGTGTTTCATCATCTTTTCGAATCTCCTCTTTATCAATTCAGAAGCCATTTGATATTTGACAACTTTTACGTCACTCTCCAGTTTATCACTTTTCTTTTGAAATTTCTCAGCGTTTACTTTCTAGTAATTTGCATCAACTATGGCTTCCATCATTCTCTTATCCGGTTCTTGATAAGGTAGATGACTACTAGATGATGCTAGTAATTTATCCTTATGAGTGGCAAGCTCCTGTCTTAACATCACATTTTCTGCTATATATGTATTATTGTTCCTGACTAATCTCTCAATTTGGGCCTTGGTGAATCTAGCAACATTGATATTCAGATTAGCTGTCTCCATTGGATCTGTATCTTCGACCCTCTGTATCATGAGATGACCAAATGCTTTATCTGGATTCTCAATGATCTGAGGTCTTTTTTTGGGAGGATATAATGCCCATATTAGCAATGTTGTTTTGTCAGGATCATATCCTAATCATGTCCTAATCTTATCCAGTGCTTCTATGCTTAGTTGTAACTTTTTATCCTGACTCCTTTTGAAAGTATCAAACATAATGGCTGAGGCCATATCCCATCCGGGAACTAACATTATCCCTACTTCTTGAAGCAGTACTCTTCCCCTCTTTGGAGTCATAGTCTCCATTTCTTTGTCAATCTTTGTTTGAAGCTCTTGCAATACCTCATCTTGAATCTCAGAAGTGATCTCTTTCATCTTCTCCCTAGCCTGCTTGCTCTTGTATTCATACAAAAAGGCTTTAAATTCAGGTGTTTTCATAAAATCATTGTCTGAAATAATTTTCTTGCTAGCTAGATGTCTTATATCTTCTGATAATTCATCCGGTGCTTCCATTGTAACCACTTCCCTATCCACAGGAGGTTCATATCCCTTAATGATAGGTTCATAACTCTACACCCCTTCCTCTTCATTTTCAAACTCTTCTTCTTCCTCTGTGATATTTGTATCTACATAGAAACTTATGTCTGGTGTGGGTTGAGGTGAAAGATGACACAAGGGAGTTTCATATTCAGCTTGTATTTCCTTGATTTGTTTTCCTTTTCTGTCAAAAATCCTAGGGGGAACACCCTGAGTCAGTTTAGATGCATGTGATATCAACATCTCTAATTTCTCAATGGGATCATCAACCTCTATGAAGGCTCCTTTATAACTGGGATTTATTATCATTCTTTAGGCCTCAACTAGCATAATTTTGTGATATAGACTTCTTCTTTCACTCGCATTGATTTCATCAATATTTCTTATCAAATCATCATCTACAAACAATATATGGTGATATTTTTTCAACTTTTGATTTACTTTGACACTATTTATGAAATGTTTTGGGTCAAAATTTCCTCTGGCATTTCCAAAAGGCAATATGAATTGTTCCAATTTTTGATCAATCAACTAGTATCCCTTTTCAACGAGAACTGTGAAATCTCCAAAGCATAAGGTACTAGGCATCAATGACTGCTTATTGTGATTCTTCAAATGCAAAAAGTTAGAAGAAGCTAGTTGTCTTAGAATCTCTAGGTAAGCAATTCGATCTGGACATGTTTTGGCAATAGGAAAGGTGGTCCTTCATATCCAAAGACTCTTATTTTAGTACAGTCATGATATGCATACCAGTCACCCCAATTGTGACTGATCTTTCCATTTTTGTCTTTGGGTCTCAGAAATCTTTGTACTTCTATTGATAAATTGTAATCACATGGGTGACCAAATAACTTATACAGTGGTTTGACGAAATATTCTTCAAAATATAAATAGTGGGACCTATCACATCTACTATTCCAAATAGCAGTCCACATTTGCACAGATTTTATGTTTCCATCTTTGTCCAGATCTCTCACCCTTAAACATTTATCCCACAGACACATATTTTGTCCTTCATACAAAACCAAATGCATAAATAAAGAATAGTGCCTAAATTTATTCCCTCCATTTTTTTATAGAGACCAATTCATTGTGTAGGTCATTGGAAAGATATTCAACATAGTTGAAATATCATGCATCTTGTCTTTGCACATCAGCAGTTAAGACCATTGGTGTAATTTCCATAAACATAGAAGCTTCAAAACTAAGTAATTGACATACAGAGTAATATGTGTATTTGAAATAATCCTCAACTAACTCCATAGAATAGGGCGGATCCTCAACCCCTAAAAATACTCTGAGTCTGTTACCTTCATCACAAGGTCTGTGTAAGGGTAATCTCCATCTTTTATAATTATTGCTCATGTTACGACATTCACTCAATAGGTCCCTGATTCTGAATTTTATATCAAGGCTAGTGTCTAATCGAAACACCATTGCTATGTAATCTCTAGTGATAGGAATGAAGCCAGACCCGTCATTTAATTCAATCAAGTAGGTTTGAGGATTGTATTTTTTGGCTAAAAGTTTCAGCAATTGCACGTTTACAAATACATTTGTCACTATTAATTTACCCAAATTCAGCCTCCACGGATTTGAGATGGGTTTATGTCTATGCATCTTCCTATAATGGTAAATGAAAAGATCATATCCTTTGATCAGAGTCCATGTATCCCCTATATGTTTGTATGTATCATCCAATTTCTTGGTGTGAGGGTTCAACTGAGCATTCCTTCTAGACTTTTGCCCCGACCTTGGGCATTCATCTAGTAGCTCTTGATTTAATGCCTATCTCCCAATTTCTGTCTTTTACATTTAGGGTTTTCAATTATTTCATCCATGTTTTGGTCTTATGAAAAAAATCTCAATTCTATGAATATGAATCCGAACCAGTACGTGTAAGCCAATTAGAGGTACTTACTTGATTATCTCCTCTGGCTCTGAATCACTATCTCCACTGCGCTCTACTCCTGCTCCTTGTGATTGATTTTTTGTAGTATTATCAAGATTTGCACTCAATATACTTAGTTATGATGCATTAATGGCATCTCACACTAGTTTTCACATCATCGAAGGGACATTTATTTTTTGAATAGGGACCATTTGATTGTTGCCAAGATGTCTTGTCACTATTTCCTTGGGATGGCAAACTTTACAATCTCATTTTATTTCCATGTTTGTTTCATTTCTTATATCCTTTCGGAACTTCAGTGTAACCCTAAATGGTGTCACACCGATAACATGAAGTTCTCTTGAATATATTGTATATGAGAAGTCTCATCGACATTTACTTGTCCCCTCGATGTCTCTCATTTTATTACTTCACCTCTTCAAAGAGATTGAAAACCCCCTTTCTTCGATATGGTAAAATCACTTTGAAATGCTTTAATATTCTTTTTATATTGTTGGATCATCGGTGAGACTAGAAATCATGTCACCTCGACATCCTGAATCCCATTTTTCAAACTATTTTCAAAAGCTTTTCATTTGATCGACGTGACACATTTTCGTGTCATGCCAATATGCCTCAGTCTGTTCGATATGTCTTTTCCATGTGTTCGGGATATCGAAGAGACTGCCAAGTGATTCACCCTGAATACTCTCTGTCTCCTTGATCTATCAGTCACTTCAATTATGTGATCTTAGTGCGATATGCTGTCAAGTCAAGATTTTTGTCCCCTTATACCTTCGGACTATCGAAGAGACTAAAAAATGAGTCTTCTCGACATAGTATTGTCTCAACGATACTAGCTAGGACTTAGGGTACATAACAATGTTTTTAACATAATTTTTATTTCAATGGTGACGGTGAAGAAAGTCAAAGTTATTTGGGTTAACAATATGGATGAATTGGATGTGTTTCCAAATTAGATGAAAATTTTAAAATGGCTTATTGGGGATGATGGCAGGAAATAGCAAAATTTTAGGGTTTTAAAATTTTGGTCCAATAGTTCCAACTGTATATAGTAATATTGGCAGGAATAAAATCTTGACGAACTAGTTTCTTAGTAACTGAACACTTTAGAGCTCTAAAATTTGGTATGTGTGGATCCTTGCCTAAAGTGTTCTTCTGTTATGACCTTTCACCAATCAAGAATGGTTTGTATGGGCCCCTACAAATGTGCAGGAGATGTTCACATGACTTACTTGAATAGAAACAAAACTAGAAATGCTTTTGTGAAACCTCGAAGGATTTTCCTTGCCTAAGACATTTCCATGTAAGAAGCAAGAGGGAACGCATTCTCATACATTGGGGGTATCTACCATAAAACAAATTTAAGCTTTGGAGTTAATGTAAAAAGATATATGGTGGCAATAGTAGGTTCACAATCATCGCCACTTACTCATATTGTATCACAACTGGTAAGTGAACTCCATGTACCTCTTGTGTCATTTGTTGCAACGTATCCAACTTTTTCCTCATATCAATACCCATATTTCCTTCAAATAACATACAGTAGTTCTTCTCAGATGGAAGCTATTGTAGTTGTGATTGGTTACTATGGTTGGAGGAAAGTGGTGGCTATGTATATAGATGATCATTATGGAAGGAATGGGAATATTAGTGTTGGATGATGCACTCAAAAATATGAGAGCAATGATTATTTTTTAAAGTAGCATTGCCATGTGCCTATTGTTTTGCAAAATTTTGCCTCGGGGAGAAAAAAGTTATGCCAAAAAGAAAAAATGCTCAATAAGGCTTAAAAAAATAGGACTCAAGGTGGCTCGTGGGTGGTGCCGTTGGTGGTGGTAGTTGCAGGGATGAATAGTGTAGTGGTTGGCACATAGGGCTTCTAGTTTGGTCACTCGGGTGGTGGCCTCCAAGCAGCTATCGATGGTGGCAGTTTAAAGAACCCTAGCGGCTAGAGGGAGGCCCATTAGTGGCTTAGGGGGTTAGGCCCCTTAATGTAGGGTCAATCCTTATTAAGAGGGATGAAACCCTTTTCAATCTGCACTTAAAGCGCTTAACACCTTAGCGCCTAATGCTTTACAACCAACACATAAATTACTTATACAAGTGCTTAGTGCTTGTATAAATTTTTATTTTTATTTTTTTGAAAAATTTCTGTACGACCTTACTGTATGGCGCTCCATATGGACAAGAAGTGAATTTTTTTGCCTCAGAAGCTAAGTTCTCCAAAATTGATAATTTGACAGTTAATCTGTTAGGTTTTCAAGCCTTTTGAGCATGATAGAAAAGTTTTTTTGGGATTAAAATGCTCTAAAATGTCAACTCCCTTTTGGAACCACGCTTCAAACCCTTGTTTGCAACTAGGTTCTTCGATATCTAATTTTGGTGAAATGAATCTAATCTTGACTCTCTCAAGACTTTTAAACTCTATGGAACAAATTGAAGATGTCACTAAGATTACCAAAAATATAAAATCACCTAGATTTCACAAGAACACATATACAAATCTAGAGTAAATATAGATGTTTTTTTTTTTTCTAAACTATTCTAATTCTCTAGATCATCCAAGGATGCAAGAGAAGAGCATACTAAGTTTTTGAGAAAAATATTAGCAATGATTAGTCTCAAATCAAGCTCAAATAATAGAATAATGAAATGGACTATACTAGAAAACTAGGCTATGATACAAAGTGTTGGATTCTACAAGAAGCAAGAATTTGAACCAAGATTTGTTGTCATTCATAGACCACATGCACTCTAGTTGACAGATGATAAAAGATAAAAATATTAGAATGGAGAGATTATCCTGAAAGAGAGAATTCAAGATACAAGACTATAAGAGAATTTAGGCAATTCTCACATTACTCAAGATTACTGACTAGCAAAGGTGAGAGGTGAGTGTTGTATATATAACAAAATATGGACATATACATCCAAGAGGTGTAATAACTCCAACTACCCCAAATAGATAGGAGTTTTGCCTACTTGGTAAATGCCAAAATACTTGGTTGCACCTACTCAGATAAAGACAAATAAATGGTTATGAGAGGTGGCATATAAAATCCAAAAGGTGTGAGACTCAACTACCCCAAAAGTGGGTGAGAGTGACACATATAATTGATGGATTATGCCATGTGGTCTCATAATAACCATGCCTAAATAACCTACGCAAGCTTAATACAATGTGTAGGAAAAATAAATATCCCCAAACATAAGGAAAATAAAAAACCTACACTAAAATTTTTGACACTTCTATTTTGTAGGTTACATTTTTCTAATCCCTCTATTTTGCAGGTTATATATTGTGTCTAACATTGCTTGTTGTGCATGTTTTTGTTGTATAATGTACTTGCTTTGTAGGTTCTCAACCTCCAGGAATGATTCCCCTACTTGAAGAGCTCTTTACATCCTCTACAATATCCTTTTTGATGTATCATTTTATGATGTACTTTAGTGTAGGTTATCACCTAGTGCCATCAACTCGCTAAAGAGGGGGCAAAATGTAATGTCAAAAATTGCATATCCTTACAATTTTATGATATGTTTTTGGATTTATTTTAGTGTCCATTCCCTTAGTATGTTTAAGGATCATTTTATCCTATCCTTGGACTTTTCCTTTGCTAGATTGCCAAATTTCTTTATCACATTTTGATTCTTATCACCGACTTGAGACCAAATGTTAAATTTTTAGTGATTTATCTAGGACATGTATGTGAGAGTGAAATGCAAACATCTATGCAATGTTGCTAGCATCCTGTGAATTTTCAAAATTTAAATGTTGGTTATTTCCACCTAGCTACTAGCTATTGCTTGTTGTAATGCTTGTCTACCAAAGAAATGCCTTTCTACTCTAAAACTGATCCTTTAACCTCCTATTAAGCTTCATAGAAAAGCAAGATTGGAGTTTAACTCATGCAATCTCTTTCTCTCCTTCTCTTGGCCATGCTTAGTTGAACATACCTCTATTGTTGAAGCTTGCTAAACCTGCATGCTACCAAAATTTTATTGACAAATCTATGTGCTCACATCTCTCTTCTACATCATGCTGGTAATATTGCTTCATTTTATTATTCTTCTTTGAAATATTATTGTAGCTCTTCTTTGTCATTTCCTTTTATCCAATCTCATACACACAATAGTTTACCAATCCTTGTAGACCTAGGATTTGATATTCATAGATTTATTTCAATTTGTTGTTCTTAATCCTAGATGCATATAGAATAAGAGCACACACTATTTCAATCTATCTTCTATTTGGCTTCCCATGGAGGTTGAAAGACCAAAATAGGGCTTTGACCATTTTTAGAAAGCTCCCAAGCACTCCCAACCATTTTTCTTGTCATACCTATAGGTATTTGAAAGACTACAAACCACATGAAGGTTTAATTCTCTCTTGTAATTTCATTATTTCATTTTTTATAATTATTTTAACTTCATTTATGTATCATTTAGTATCCTCTAGTTTGTTACTTTTGTTGTTATTATTTTCTATTGTGCAGGTGAGTTCAAAATCTAGTGAAATCTTTGAGTTTTGTAACTTTTCTGAATGACAACACGAGATCAAGATAACACATCACATGGATGTTAGTGCATTGTGATAGTGTCCTAGACAATGAGCTCCATCATTTGGTGCTAGGTTCCTTTCTTTCTACTATTTACAATTTTGAATCCAATTTGTCAATTTTATATTTCAATTTCTTAAAATTAACATTTTACAACTTGACTCACATTTAATA